>JAVDPK010001934.1:115325-131768 GCA_034780415.1 Cichlasoma orientale
ACACACACACAAACACACACACACACACACACACACACACACACACACACATATATATACATTCAGCACACATTCATTCAATATACCATTACAAAACACTTATATAACAATAGGTAGTTTAATTAATGATTAGGTATATAATGGACTACTTTTAATCTTCTTCCCCATCCTCATCCTCATCCTCATCCTCATCATCACCCCCTCCGGAATCAGGGACCCACAATCCAGAGTCAATGCACCTCTTCAGGTGGTATTTTCCCTCCTATAGAGAGAGAAACATGGTGACATCAGTGTGAGACAATAAGAACAAACGCATACAGAAGCATTCAGTCAGGTTGATTTTAATGATTGGAAATTATTTTAGGGAGTGACACACGCCCACCTCAGGGTCCAGCTTATTCATCGCTCTCTGCAGCATCTGAATGTTCTTCTCATCAAAGCTCCTCTGTAGTTCCTATGAGACAATCAGTTCATCACTTTTCTCCTTGATTGTAATAATAATTTTAACTGAAAAAGAAAGGAACCTTTCTGAAGCACGCGTAAACCTGGTAGCATTTGCCTTGCACTGAGAACTCACTTCTGACAGGTAGAGTCCAGTCTGCTGACCTCTACTCTACTGACCTCCCTGATTATCCAAATGGAAACACAGTCACTTGCACCAACTACACAATTATCAAAGTAACACATTTTTTTTTAGGTCATGAAATGAGAAGGACTTTTCTTCAGCTGTCTCCAGGTCACTGCTATTTAAGTTAATTTAATTCTCAGTTATTTCCATGGAGCTACTGACTATACAGGCAGGAGTTGCAGCTCCTCTCCTGGATCACTGTGTGTCAGGCCATGATGGTGAGCAGGCTACAGTGGCTCCAGCGCCCGCGGTCCCACTCAAACGGGCTTTAGCTCAGTGCAGAATTGCTCCTTAGAAGTCTGATTTTGTTTTGGATCATCATCTCTAAGTTTGAGGTGCTTATTTTTTCTTTTCTTTTTAAGAAAAATTATTTTATTGGCGTAATTTTTCTCGAGTTTGACCAACCAATCTGCACTGTAAATCTGACACACTAATAATCCACCACAGGGAAGAAAATGGAACAAAAAGTGGCTGGACTTTGAACAGCCTGTTATTTCTGCCTCCACTGCTCAGCCACTCCTCAGGTTAATTATAGCTTCGATGGGCTGATTTGCAGTTTTGAATTTTTTGGCTTTTAGCTTCATCTGGTAAACCAAAACAAAGTGTCTGAGGTGCTGTGCACAGTAAACACAATGGGAGACACTGTTGTCTCACAGTTCCTTGAGACACAGAGGTTTTTAAACTATAATGAAAGCAGACATAAATATTCATTAAAAAACATATCTTGTTCTTACAAGCCATTAAACCCTAATTTTAAAAAAATCAGGCAATTTCTTACACTTTTTTATACTTAAAGGGGAAAAAAGTCTATTATTAGTTTCCTCTTTTTTAATTCTGTGTTTAAATACACTATATTGTCAAAATTTATCTCTTAACCTTTGAATTCAGGATGTACAATCTCATTGTACATCCTGTATAATGACAATAAAGGCATTCTTTTCTATTCTATTCTATTTTTGGTCCCATTGCCACAGCTGTATAAAATCAAGCACCTAGCCATGCAGTCTGCCTTTACAAACATGTGAAAGAACGGGTCGAGCGTGGCGCTGTAATCGGAGGCCACCGTCGCAGCAAGTCAGTTTGTGACAAAATTTCCCCTTCTAGTTATTCCATCATCAACTGTAAGTGGTATTTTAGGAACCACGGCACCGAGCGCTGAGACACATAGTACATAAAAGTCACCAACACTCTGTGAGTGCAGAGCTCCAAACCTCCTCTGGCACTAACATCAACCCAAAAACAGGAGCGTTGTGAATGGGCTTCCATGGCTGAGCAGCTCCTGTAGGTGTAGCTGGCCCCGTGCCTTTGTCCATATAGAATATCAGCTTTCAGCTATCTTCAGTTTCATTGAGAAGATAGTTCAATCACCATCAATCAGCACTTCATCCTCTGTTCCAGCATGTTATTTTCTCTTTCCACTCTGAGATTTTTAAGGCAAAATTGTACAAGCACTCACTGAAATGTGGAGCATTCATCATACTGAAAAATTACTGTTCCAAGATTCTCTCAAGTGTGTGTGTCTGCATGCATGGTTTACCTCTGGCAGCGATTCATAGACCTCTACTGGGTCTAAACCACCTGGGCCCAGTCTCTTCTGTCTCTCCTCCTCCTCCAGCTCTTTCATAGCAGTCTCCATGCGAGTCTGCGCACAGCTGCGGACCCGCTCCTTCAGCATCTCCAGCTCATGATCAAATGCATCCTGGTATGGCTTATCTACAGTCTGATATGGACACAAAGACAAACCAATGATCGAATTCTCCTGAACACACAGACAAAAAGAACTTGCTCCTCAATGGCTGCACAGTAAAGCACGTTTTAGTAACGCACACACCTTGATCTTTGAGAAGAACTGTCTGAAGCAGCCTCTTGGGTCAACATTCAGCGTCCGAGCCAAATCCAAGATGAACTGCATGACGATGGCTTGGTGAGCCACCTGCTCCATGAGGGCATGTTTCTGCAGGCGTATGAAGAAATTTGAAGGCTCTACCTGTTTGAATTTTACCCTCAGCATGCACGCACATGCTTCCCACTGGACTCACCTCATCTATCTCATAGTCGATACAGATGACAACAAGGTAATTAGCAGTCTCTTCGCACACCAGATGCGGGTGGTCTGACAGATACTGCTGACTGTCGTCCCAGCGCCGCAGCATACCTGGAAAACAAAGTCACACTGAGCATTATGACACGTGCAAGCAGATCTCCAAAAGTTATATTGTAGAAAAAAGGATGTAAAACATTCTGCTGTTAATGTTGGGTTTCTGTGGAGTTATGGACTTAAAGATCTTTTTAAGATCGGCTGAAGTAAGAAAGACTCCAATAAAAACCAGCAGGAATTATGATCTAGAATTATAGAGCAATCATTAATTGTTAAACATTACTATTACCTGGAATGAATAATATTTTCTTTTGCTAAAAAATCACACAGAAGCATTTAATATATCGCTTTCTACAGAAGACTCTAAACAAACACTTAGATTCTCCTGAAACTAAAGGATTTAATGGGAACTATTGTGCTTACTTTTCCTCACTGCATTCTTGGATTGCACCCGAGTTGCTTTCCGTGACTCTCAGTTCAGGATAATCCTTTTAACGTTACACTGAGACTCTGCGCCGCCCCTCAGTTCACCCACTGCCTCACACAAACCTCTTTTCCCTCCATTTGAGCCAACTTCCTTCTGATTAGCAGCTCTCATAAACACAACAGCTAGCCGGCCGCTGTTGGCAGCTAGATTGTGTTCTTGATAAACATACTAAGGATATCCCCTCTCATGGGGTGAGTGTAAAAAGACGTTCAGAGGCTCCTAAACCCTGAGATTTTTCTCATATGTATATATTTTTGTTTCTTATCTTACATATGTGTGTGTGTCAGATAAGAAAAGGGAACTTTGTAAGAAAATGCGTGGACACACTGAATTTTGCTCTTTATCTATTTCTCTGTGAAGCAACTCATTTACCACAAAGTTGATCCCTCCTGAGTTTGTTTTGTTGCCTGAGAACTCTGGCACACAAAAGTGTGAAGCCATCGAGTAACCGGCTAATGCGAGCGAGTATGAGTCCGTTCAGGATATGGGTGTTGTCTTGTTTATGCAACCCCAAGAACACAAGTAGGAATATCCGCACCTTTCTAAAAAACGTCATCGGTTGTGTTGTGGGAAATGTTGGCTCTAAGACTAAACATCAACTAAAAGCTATTAGATCGTTCTTTTTGACCTTGTGTTTGTTAGAGTCACCGAACTCTGTGAATGTGCACATATCAATCAGCAGAACAGCATACTGAAAACACCAGCGGCACATAAAATTGGATGTAGCTACACAGTGTAGAATAAGTGCAGTGATTCTGAAACTCTTGGGACAACGAGGAGAGATTTTAATTAGGAATTAATTAAGTGTGAATGACATTTTCCATGTGGGGGAGGAGAGACGGAGAAGGGGAGCAGCGGGATGGGACAATGTGTGGAAACATGAAGGTAAACACAACGAACTCACAGTTTGCTTACCAAAGTGTTTGATTTCTTTTACATACTTCTCCACAAAGGTCTTTTGGTTCTCCACCTCTTCCTCCCCAGTTTCCTCCTTTGATGAAGGCTCAATGTTGAGTACACTCTGCAAAATAAGATAAGATAACAGGTGGATCAGGACACTAACAGGTCGCACTGAATCTCGTGGCCTCGATGGCCTGCGTTACCTTGCTGAAACCATCCTTGCTGATAGTGTCTACATTCCAGGGCAGTTTCTTCTCTTCTTTTCTGTGTTCTTCAAGCAATTTTTCAAAAGACTTCTCATCCTCCTCCAGTTTTTTTATTTTGGCCTGGACATTTTTCAGCTCGGCCTCCCCCTCCTCTTCCTCATCTCCCTCCTTCATTCTTTCTTCTAGGTATGCAAGTCGCTCCCGGGCTTCCTGTAAAAGACTCTTGCATTCTGCAAAGTTGTTTTCCAGGTCCTCCCCTCTCTGCTGAAACTCAGCCATTCTCTCCAGCCGGCTCTGTTGTTGAGTGGATGGGAGCAAAGAGACAAATATAAAATAAACATGAGGCAGAGACAGAGGGAGTTGAAAGCATAAGTGAATCATAAAAGAAGCAGGGACACCAAGAGAGGAGCTATAGGGGCACTGGGTGGGGAGAACATGCATGAGAAGAAGCCTGTTTAAATGTGTGAAATTTAAAGTGGGCTGCTTCTCTTGTTCTCTGTCCTTTCTACTGTTACAAAGGTGGATGCTGATATAAAGCATGTTAAAATTTCAAATAATGAGTGTACGTACCCCTGAGAACCAACGCTGCTCTAAACACTAAATTTCTGACCGTTTTTTAATACTCCTGGCTCTGCTTGATGTCAGATATGTCAAGGATTAGGTCATCGCAGGCATGCAGGTCTGGCTGTGAGCACAGAAGCCCCACCCAGATGAAAGCTGGGCTTTAAAACGAGGAGGAAGGAAGTTTGTTTCAGACAGTTGAGCTTAAGATGACATCAGAAGAAAAAAAAAAAGTACAAACACATGCATGCTTACCAGGAAAACAGTTTGCACATAAGACAGTGTGCATGAGGTACAAATTTTCTGCAGCTTTTATGAATTCAAAAACTACAGAAAAACAGTAACTGATGTAGGAGAAAGATCTCAAGCAGGGACACCTGGGTAGGCCCCCAGAGGTCAAGAAGATAATCTTTTTTTGAAGACTACTTTGGCCTCACAACATTTGCATTTCCTCTGACCCACAGCGAAAGGCCCCGCTGTGTAATAATACATTTATTATACCAGAGCACTTCTGGTTGTGACTAATGAGAATGTACCCACAGCTGTGGCTGCTCTGCTGCAAGTTTGCACGACTGCATTTAAAAAGAAGACCAAACGAACGTATTCACACGCTCGGTCACTGACCACTTTCAACAAAGAACATCAGTCCGCAGCTGTGGGAGGTCATGGCTGTGCTTTGGATGTTTTGGTTTTGGCTTTGACACGTTTCTTTTTATGATATGTGACCTTATATCTGTAGCAGCCGTGTGTGTGTGTGCGCGCGCAGTGAAGCTTTATTGTGCATTCTTGCAGGGAGCCAGACTTTCTTGTCATTTTTAAAGCGTTAAGGTGGCTACTTATATGCATTATATGTGGAAATCTGTTGAACCGTACTTTAGTAATGCCACTGAACAAGGTAGTACTGTAGCTCAAATTTTACAGATGAGCTTTGGTCAATTTTTTTTCTTTTTTTGGCAGATCATTAGTCATGTCAGAAACAAACCGCAGCAGAGTGCACTCACTGCTAAAATACCCTACTTGCAGAATATGTGTTGCATTGCGCAAAAATCTTTTTTTATATTCGTGTCTCTCCGTGACGTGTTCCCTCATGACTGAATTAGGCAGCACTCGATTCAGTTTGTACAGAAGAATGACATCACTTCTCACTTTCATGTGAGCAACGTGTGAAATACGCCCCCACAATCATGAGATCTCAGAACCTGCTTCCCAGCACACCCCTTTGAGTCTGAGCAAATTTTTGCCTTGACCTTTGGGGAGATTTATTGACACAATATAAGCACACGGACGAGTTTATCTTACTTAAAAATCATACAGGTGGTCAAATGTATAAAACTACACAGTCCAAATAATCTAACCTGAACATTTTCCACCACATATGTATGAGTTTACACTTCAAAAATTTCAGTGATGTTCACTGGACTTCCCCCTCATCATGGAAAGTTTGTAATGTTTCAACTGATATCGAGTAAAAACAAACAAGACAGACAACAGACAAGGGAGACCAGGGAAATACTGGGTACTCAGTCAACAGCTAGGTAACAAGATAAGCTCCTTAGACCCAGAGCCAGCAGACACAGTTTGACCACACGTTCATCTTACGTACACTAACTCTTCTTTTTAAAGTGATTCACCTTCTAACCGATGTCATTTTAATTCGTTTTATTCTGAAAAGCCTGGCATATTTTTTAAATTGAAATTGAAAATCATAAGATTAAAATTCTTGTCAAAGTATATTAAAAGATATTACATCTCTTTTGTGTACAATATATAATTCAGATGAAGATTATGGTTAACCAATAACCTGTTCAGTAACGGCTGATAGAGAATGTAAAGCACATAAAGGCATCAAAATAAAGTTAACTCAAAGTCCAGTTATTCATTTTTACAGTTTTCAGCTGCGGATGGAGGCAGGTATGTGATGAAGACTATGAGATGCATTAGAAAGCGCCGGAAAAGCTCATCAAGAAGAGTGTAGGAGGCGGCTGAAAGCTCTGGAAAAAGCTATTATTAATTTAAAGAGCAGGAGCAGATCCTTATACTCTCCCTCAGTCACATCTACGCTGCACCTCTTTGTTTCCTGCCTGCTGACATTTACACCAGCACAATCAAGTCAGTCACACCCTAAAATTAAGGCCATTCTAACTTAACCTTTCCTGGAAATGAAAAAAAAAAAGTAAAAGCAAAAACTGAGATCACAATAACCCATACACGTTTGGCTTTGGCAACATTTTAGCCCTCTTTCGCTTTCTTTCTCAGTTTTGCGTCATCTGCCTAGTTGTTTAGCATGTGCGTGTGCTAAGATTGCAAGTAATTTCCATTCTAAAATTATTTGCTATTACTCAACAATAAGTATATGGAAATCCCCCCCCCCCCCAAAAAAAAAATTACAGGTTTATCTCACACACACACACACACAGTTTTGCTTTTGGTTTCTGTGTTCATCCTGTGCCCTGTGGAGGGGGCTAACCCCAGTGTTGGGCAACACTGCGGCTTAAAATAAATCCCAACCTGCAGTCTGTACGTGTCACTAAATACATTTAACTAAACAGCCAATTCCTCTTTGTTTGTTTGTTTGTTTGTTAATCATTCAGTTTGCTTATGTAAGCCTTGCTAGGCCGGACTTTTACTTGTAATATTGTAATATATGTAATATTTTACATTGTGTCACTCATACATAAATAAAGGACCCGATTCCCGCTGTTCAAACTGTGTCTGCTCCCTCTGGTTCTCGGTTTGCTACTGGAAGTCACTTCTACCGGTAAGACTAACCAGGTGTAGCACAAACTTCACGGCTAGCACTAGTTTCACTGCTGACCCGGTGTCTCATTCTGAACAAGCTCGGAGTGTCCACGAACGGGCAGGTGACATCTTCATCGTCCGACACATAGATGTGGTCCCAGGCGCTGTAGTCGATACCCGACCCGCCGCTCATTTCCCCCGACTTCTTCGCTTCAGTTACAGCAGGGGGAGGTGCGGTGTGCCCGTGAAGCTGCAAAAGGGCCAGAGAGGCGAGCAACAGAGGACAGAAACAGACAGGATTCAATCCTCTTAAGAAGCCTGTATCCAATGGCTACGTAAAGCCAATCACACACACACACACACACACACACACACACGCTATTATAATATACTATAGATAAACTGCAGTGCTGTGCAAAAGTCTTGACCCATCCCTCATTTCTTTATATTTTGCTTCGAAATGGGAAATAGGGGAATTCGTTTTTTGAAACCTGCAAACACACATGTAAATGTATGTATATGAGGCAAAAACAGAGTTTGTACAATTCCTGTGAGCTTGGAAGTAAATATTTGGTTTGATCACCTTTATTCTTCAACAAAGCCTGAACTCTGAAGGCAGCTTCATTCCATCAGACCTGTTGTCAATGATTTTCAGTCCAGTTTTTGTGCAGTTTGGCACCTCAACCTATCTATCTACCGATCTTGTAACTATAACATGTAACAATACCTGTGCCAGCAGATCCTGTGAGTTAATGGTTGATCATGCAATTTTCATTTGCTCCACTGTTTAAAGTCTTTACCCAACTAGATATAACTAAACTAAAGTTTGTTCTACTAAAACCTTTGTTCCAGAAACATTCTGAGAACGATGCTTTTCAATCTTCTAGCAATGCTTTCAGTGGGAAACCCAAAATGTTTGTTTTAAAGAAAAGGTAATATTCTCTAAAACATTCTAAAAATGTTTGTTGATAACCTTTTAAAACTGTGTACAAATAATATTTTTTAAACATTTGTACTGGCAGGTTTTTACCTGCCAGTACAAATGCAGCTTACCCCAGCTGACTTTGAGCAAGAGGCTGGGTACAACCTGGACAAGTTGATAATCTATCCCAGGGTTAACACAGAGAGACAGTCATTCACATTTCCACCTATGGCCAATTTAAAATCAGCAGTCAGACTAACGTGCATTTCTGTAGACTGTGTAAGTGGTATTACTACAAAGCAACTCTGCTACAAAGTGTCCGACCACGTAAAGTTACAGACCGGGGTCATTAAGTGCTGAGGTGCATAGTTTGTAAAAGTTGCCAACACTCAGCTGACTCAATAACCAAGCTTCCTCTGGCATTAACATCAGTACAAAAACTGTGCACCAGGAACTTCGTGGCATGGGTTTCCATAGCTGAGAAGCTCCTGTAGGTGTAATGTGTAGGTGGACCAGTACTTTTGTTCATATTGTGTATGTCTTGTTTAAACCTTTAACCTCTTGGAACATTATCTTAACTGACAAACATCCTTCAAATGTTCCCTGTTAGCTGAAATCCCTGTTATCATGTGTTTTGAACTTTTAAAGGTTTTCCAAAGAAAGGATATCAAGGAAATGAAACATCATGTTTGAGCACACTTTGACACATACACTTTCGCAATTCAGCATTAACTCTGACAGCTATGAAAACACAGGAGGGCAGATGTTTCCTCTGGAAGTGTGTTTGTATGCTCACACATTTTCCAGTTGGCACTTGAAAAAAAGTAAGCCGTCATCCAGGTTCATTCTTCGGATTGTTGTACACATGACTGCGGGAGATTACGACATGAAGGAAAGGCCTGCTTTAATGGCAATCTCACAGGAAAGGAACAAATTTCTTCCAGTAAGAAAATAGGTTTACTGGCATCTTAAAGCCCTGAAAACCCAAGATACAAAATACATTTTTGGACTACTTCTATTTGTCAGCAGCTCATCAGCGTAGTTAATTCATCCTTTCCAGAAGATCTGAGACTTCCAAATCAAAATTTGTTTTGATGAGAACAGCCGCGTTTATGATTTATTAATTTCTTATGTGGTGGATATTTATAAACATGAAGAATATTGTTTTGCTGAGATAAAAAAATGGCTACATGTGCTACTATTTACCCATTTATCCTTTATCTTAACAGCGTGTCCAATCAGGGCTGTGGGTGGCCGCTGGAGCCGATCTCAGCTGTCATGGGACGAGGGGCAGGATACACCCTGCACAGGCTGCCAGTCTATTGCAGGGCTAAAAGCGTAAAATGAGAAAGCTCTTTACAGAGCAGCAAAACTACTAAGGCTCACATGTTGAACTGATTGTAACAATAACAAACACAAGGGAGGCCGTAAGAGCAGAGTTAATGATGTTTAGCATGAGATATATGGCGCACATCAACAGCTGATCTTCTTTCGTCAGTGAATGGATGAACTGGGCCTCATTCTCTGTTCTTTCCCCTTACTTCACTCACTGCACATTTCCTCCTGTGAAGGGAATTGAGGAAGGAAACCCATTTGCTCAATCATCCTACGCGCAACTTCTGCAGCAGAGTTCCCCCTCAAATCCACAGTTATCAAAAAGAATTCGGGAGTTAATCTGGCAGTGAATAATCTTATAAACAGGAAATTTGTAATTACCAGTTCCAGTTTAGTTGTAACTTTGGGGGTTTGTGGTGCTCAGTGTTTTCACTGTAGACTTTGATATACAAAAAGAGGCAAGGTGAGATTTTTCCATTGGATGAATAGAATCAGTAAAAGATCAGGCGACATCTTTTTTTTTTTTATGAAAAAAATGGTTATAATTTATTCATACTTTTAGAAAAAACAAGTTCCAGTGCAGTGCATTACTACAGTGTTGCGTCGTAAAGTTCCTCTTTTTCACTAAGACTCGGCTAAATCCACAAAATAACAGTATTCAACCATTCATACTATGTACACAACAAATACATGGACATGGCAACTGTTGCAAGGCCATAAGCTGGGTGTTAGAATCATAGATAACATAAAAGATAGATGTGGCCACAGGGTCAGAAAAGGGATGCTCATACCAACATGCCTTAAGTGGTGTTAGACTTGAGGCTTCAAACTCTCAGCCCACAGGCCAGTGGGTGGTGTCACACAGACCACTTCTCTTAAACACATTACTATAGAATTTCTCAGTGTTTCACTGGGAATGTGTGTTAGAGTATTAAAGGTGAACTACAAAATACCCACCAGGCAGACGTTAACATGGCTCTAATTTGGCACTGGCCACTTCTCTTTTAGAGAGTCTGGGAAATGGGGAATCTGAGGCAGACAATAACCAGCATGTTTTTCCACACATTTCCCCCCTGAATTGAAAAATCATCTTTAGGTTTTAGTATATAAACAGCACGTGTCTAAATAAAGATATAAACTCATTTGCACTATTTGCACCAACAAGCCCATTAAACAGCATTTTCACCTACACGTTTTACTCAATGTACAACCCTTCACATGCACGTGGATTTGATGACATGAATTTCTTTTCATATTTTCCAAAGCAAATTACAAAAAAATGTGTTTTCTTGGTTTTTGAAAATATTTCAACTTGAGATTTCTCCTGTTGCCGGGAAGGTCCGAGAAAAGGTAAACTTATGGAGACGTTTTAGTTTTTGGTGTACTGTGAGTCTTGAGTTTGTACCGTTATAGTCATTAAATATTGGAAACAAACATCTTAATATAAAACTTATGCTACTTGGAGAACTCGGTTTTCTCAGTCAACAATGTAAATCGAGGGTGGACTGGAAACAGGCTGTTCTTTTGCAAGCTGTGAAACTAAAGCGGTGGCAGAAATGCAGACAAGGCCAGTAAAGCTGCTGGTTTGACAACAATGTTAAAGTCAAGGCTGTACAACAGTTTAAGGAAATAGCTGGTGACATTCAGTATTTGTGTTATTCAGTCTGGATCCGCCCAAGGCCGCATTACCGACCAAAGCCAGGCAAAGCACCCAAAGGGCCCAAAGATTAGTCGCAAGTGTGTTTGAAGCGGGCCTTTAGGTAGCTTCTGAACTATCATCCTGTTTTGAGAACTCATCTATTACTTTTTTTTTTGTAAAATTATTTATTAAAATCCTCTAATAAATGTCACATTCCTGAGTAAATCATTTCAGTTTGGATAATGCTCATCAAGAACTACAGTTGCTGGTTGTTTCAGCCACTTGATATTTGCAGCCGGCTGTAAAACTTCCTGTCTTCATTGGGAATGTAGGAGATGAGGGTGCGTGTGTCCACACACAGACTAAGTTGTGTTTGTCAAGTTTCCCAGAGGAGTCGACCTTTTAATTCCACACACATTTAAATCCACACGGCTGGTGACATCTTTTAATAATGTGAGCACTTGAGGAGGCCGAGCTCTGGGGAGGCCAATCCATGACTGATAGTGTTTCAATGTGCTTTTTTTTTCCTATCCAGATGTGCTTTTACTGCATTGACAGTGCAGTAAAAGCACTACAATCCAAGGGCTCTGCCTTAAATCAGCATATTTACAGGAAGTGACTGTAAATGTTCATGATTGCTTCACAGGAAGTTGGAAAGCAGAAGTTTGATAAAATAGGAAGCTTTTTCCATTCAGTACTTAGGTTGCAGGTCACTTCAGTTAACCTCTTTGCTTCCTCAAGTCATTTTTGTTGTATAATGTCATCAGATGTCATCAGTAGAGGAAGGTAAGCATTGCCTGAATCACACCAGGGATGGCGTCAAACTTGGCAAGCTCCCCTCCAAGAATTAGACGCAAGAGCTCCAGACTGTCTGTCCACATGTCACGTCCACAGTTCACGCCTTGCAGCAGTTTTGCTGTACAAGGGGCAAGGCAGTGTGCTTAGCCGGGAAGCGTAAAACATCCTTTAGGTTGTAGCTTCCCTTTCGGTTTTGTTTATAGTAATGACAAAACAGCACAAGTGCTACGAAGAAAAGCAGGAGCGCTCCAGCTGTCCCTATTATTATCCATATGAGGGGACTGGCTGCAGAGTTGGGAGAGGGGGGGGGTTGGTAAAGAAAACAGAATAGAGAATATTTGATATTAGTCAAACAGAAAATACCCAAGAACTACTTGAACTAAAACTGAATGTGAAAAAAAACCTCACCTTTTATATCCACATTAAACTCCTTGGTGACATTCCCTACTGCGTTGCTCACAGTGCAGGTATACTGTCCTTTATCCTCAAAGCTTGCAGTACTGATAGTGAGGATGCTGTCACTGTGGGAGGAAGAGCGATCTGATGGCAGTGTCCAGGTGTAGGTGGGGTCGGGGTTTCCCACAGAGGAGCAGTTCAGGTGTAGAGTGTCTCCTTCTGGGACTGTGATCCCAACTGCATTTGGTGAGCCTGTTATCTCAGGCACATCTGTGTGATGATTGAAGGAGAAACAGAAGACAACATTTTTTTTGATTAATTGATGTCCACATGGACCCATTTTCAGCATCAAACACCATTTCTTTCATCTGTGTTGAACTCTGTATCTTTCCCTCTGTGATGACTGGAAGAGTGAAAAATAGAATCCAATATTTCAGCAAAATGGAAACAATTTGGAAATGGGCTCACATTACTTATAACGTAATATACAGTAGAAAGTGGAAAGTACCAAATAACATGTCACCATAACTCTGTCCACAGTGCAGGCCACTGTTCTTCACTTTCACTTTGTGCTACTGCACTCTGTTAGATTTCAGAGGATCATATTTTAGCAGCGTATCTACTTCTTTATGTTTAACTTCTCTGGTCAATTTGCAGGTTAATCCTCTCCACACTAAACATCTGACATAAAGTTTACCCGTAGTGTGACATTCAGAGGTCAGTCTCACAGTTCGGAGATGTGTTCGGTCAGAGAAGTTAGATAATTATTCCACCCATATATCACTGTGAAAGGTGACAGATTGTAATGAATACTTCTGGAGTGGCTTTAACACTATAAAAACTGTTTTTACAGTGCTTTGCTTCCACATTTAAATCAACAATAACTGACATTTTGTCATTTAGCACTTAAACACAATAACTATTATCACTTGTTCACGTTCCACACATTAGTTAGAATTCTATTCTGGGTCTCCACAAACTCCTGAGGGAAATATTTGACTTTTTTAAGCAGCTAAAAGCTCGTCTATGTTCACCAGCGCGTGTCAGTCAGCGGTTTGGTGATGGTGGTTTTTAGAGCCTGTTCATTAAGACTGATGAGAGCTGTGAGGAAACCAAACCAGTGACATGAAACACGCTAAAATGTCAAACTTTGAGGAACAAATGAAAGAGCTTCTTTCATTACAGCAAGAACTCACAGTAGACTGTAGTGGTGAGATTTTTTGATGTCACCACTGGAGGGGACTGTGGTCCATCTGGTCCCAGCTCCAGCTTGGCGTCACACCAGTACAGGGCTCCATCATCTTCTTTACTGGCGGTGATGTTCAGAGTGAAGGTCTCGCTCACTGGTTTCTTCTCTTCACTGCTGGACTGTTGGTGATGCAGTGCTGTGTTATCTCTGTAGAAGGTCACAGTGAGGTTTTGAACAGGAGCTACGTTCTGTACGCTACACTGCAGCCTGTACTGCTGGTGCTCAAACATCTGACCAGTGTGGTTTGCAAAGCTGATGGAGACACTTTGTGGAGGCTCTGAGAAGACAGGGAAAGAGACAAAAATGTAAAGAAGAACAGCTGAGAGCATGAATCCATGCAAAGAGGTTGAATTCTGATTATAAATGATGAAAAAATCAGCAGTAAGTGGCATGTTCAAAAATCAGTATACTTACGGTAGAGAGTTATATTCAGATTGCTGCTACACTGATCACCATTGTCAGCGTTATAAAAGCACATGATAAATATGTCCCATTCAGTCAGTCTGTCAACCGTCCATAACAGCGTGGTTCCATTTTTTGTGACTTCTCCTTTAGCTTTTTCCAAGCCAGAAGAGTTCCCATGGCAGTCCTTCTGACACGCAACACATGTAGCATTGGCTGGGTCACCGTACTTCACTACCAGCCTGGATGGAGTGAATGCAGGTTTTTCTGTACAATCTGCAAGAAACACAGTAAATATTTATATATTAGCAGAAGAATCTACAATCAAACATCACTGTATATTCTGTATCTTGTAATAGTGTCTTTTATACAGTGTATTTATATATTTGATGTATTTATATAGCATTCGCTCATTAATTGCTACATCAATTTCTCCTGTCATGAAACCCAAAATGGCCTGTTTTTTTTGTTTGTTTGTCCTCAAGCAGGTATTTAATCAAATGTTTTTATTTCACGTTCTATAGTTGCGCTGTTCTCGCTGTATATATTTGTTTATTTCAAATCAACCATAAAATTAATCAGCAAGGTTATAAAAGTAGATTATGCTTTTTAATGTGTTCAACCTTTCACCTGATATCAGAACATGTTGCACCAGGTTCACAATAATAATTTAGTGTTAAGAAAGAGACACGTAGCATATTAAAAGTACAGCGTTTAACTGTAGTTTATACTGTGGACTACATGCCACTAGAAGTCTGCAGATCAAACTACAATACACATAATGATGACATAACAGCACGCATAGCTAACAATCCATTAAAAATATATAAATGCATATATAAAGCCATGTGGCAAATTAAAGGAAAAACCCAAACAGTTACAGTGGGGGGAAGCTGTGGCTCTTTTACACTGTGGTGGGGTATTTTGCTTGAGGCACAGTTTGAGTCACAATAAATCAGTCTAAAGGTGTTCTGAGTGATCACTTTTATCCTGCTAGGAACCATAACAGGAGTGGGCTCTTCTAGGATGACAGAACCCTCATCGAGATGAGCCACAGTCACTGAATCGTTTAATGACTATAAAAATCATCAGTGATATGTTACAGCTTTCACAGTCTGTGAAAAAGGCGCAGTCTCAACTCAAGGTAAGTACGCATAAACGGCTGCATTTGATTTGAATGAAAATTTGCGAACCCCCTCCTAAGTAAATACGTTCATCATAAATGGAAACTTGGCCCGATATCTTTGTGGGAAAGTTGCTGTCGGCTTACACACAAGGGGTCGCCACAGCCCGCATTTCCTCATGTTGGACGTGGCAAAGTTCAGACACCAGATTCCTTTCGACACGATCCCAAAGGGGAATTGCGTGTCCTCCCGGGATCGAACAGGGCAGCCGCGTAAATCACTACTTCATATCAGTGGAGCCTGATCTCTCAGCCATCACCAAAACACTTAATGAAGGAAAATCTTCAGGAAGAATGATTTTCCATCATTTTTTGGGGAACCAATTCCAAGACGCTGTTGAGCTGTTCTGGTGTCGCTTTATATTGAGTCCCTTGAATTTGCCGTTTACTTTTTCGATAAAACGAGATATAATGAAATAATCAAATCTCTGAGACTTACAATAAACGCATCAAGCAAAAGAGGAGCACTAAGTTGTGCGAAAGAGACACTTACTGCAACTTCTTATCAGTTCTACAAAGAAACTTAAGCGAAAAAATCTGAGAGCGCATCAGATAACGGGACACTTACTACAGCCGGACACGGCGGCGATCGTCAGACAAATGAAGATCAAAGGATAACAGGAAATCATTATGTCCAGATGTTTGTTATTAAAACTCCCGGAGCCCAAACGTTGTCGGCCAGACGGTGCCTCGAATGAACTGAAAGCAAAAAGGATGAATTATTATGAAGGTCCACTCCTTTATAAGCAGAGCGGTGGGCGGGCCCAGCCATACACGCATTCTTATCTCCTCTTTAGGAAACAGTAAATCGAAACTATCTCGGAAACGTTGTGGGTTTTTTGGGGGAAATCCAAAAAAAAAAAAAAAAAAAATCAAGAATAAGGCATGAACTCCTGACCT
>JAVDPK010001934.1:147717-201202 GCA_034780415.1 Cichlasoma orientale
CCGAGCCCCCCCCCCCCCCCCCACAATCATGACACTATCACGTCAGATATTATGCACTACCATACACTTTAAAGGCAACAGATCATAACTATATACACACACAAAATAAAAAGATACATACATTAGCAAAATAATTTAACAGAAAATGAAAATAAAATAAAATCATTTATATGATGAGACAAATTAATATAGTTTAATAATTTAAGATAATTTATTGTGAAAGGGCCACGACAAAAACTCCACATAGATGAGAACTCTGTGTCACTCAGAGTGGAGCCGCTGAAAGGAAAAAGCTCTCTGGTTTTGTTTAATCAAATTTGTTTTGCCTGAAATGTGTGTATCAATATTTTATTTAATTGTTTTATTATTATTATTACTACTAGTATTATTTTTATATATTACTTCAACTAATGCAAGAATTTCTCAGATATGAGATGAATGAATTCTTTGTGTCCTGTTATTCACCTTGAAGCAGTTGGCAGTACAACTGATGTTATTTAACTGATATTTTTAGGGGATTTTGTGAAGATTGAATCGGTTCTGGGCGCTGTGATCAGCAGCTGTTGGGAGCTTTAAAAGGAAAATGTTGGCTGAAACTGTGAATGAGGCTCCGGTGTTCCTCATGGATAAAGACAATTTAAGCTCAGGAATTGAAGGAGCAAGATTAGATTTCACCGAGTTTATTATTCAAAGTGACTGTTCGTATTCGTGAACTTCACTTTTAAAAAGATATAGTGCAAAAATTTATTAAAAAATTATTGGCAACTTAAAACTTTCTGAATTTATTGTTTTTGGTTACTAATGTATCACATGTTGGAGAGCTGCTATTCCTGCAGATCAGCTCATTTTGCAGATTATAACATCGCACTCTAGTGGGGGAATATAAGCATTACACTTTCCAATTATTCCCCCCCTGTGTGCTACACTGCAGCCTGTACTGCTGATGATCAAGCATCAGTGTGGTTTGCAAAGCTGATGGAGAAACTTTGTGGAGGCTCTGAGAAGACAGGGAAAGAACAACACAGAACAACAGCTGAGAGCATGAATCCATGTAACTATATTTACACAGATAGAGGTTGAATTCTGATTGTAAATTATCAGAAATTCACTAGCAAGTGTCACGTTTTAAAGTACAAAAGCACGTGATAACTGTGTCTCGACACTTGACAGACACTTGATAACTATAGATCTTATAGTTTTGTATTTTTCCATTTATATTTTCCTGTAGATGACTCTCAGTCTCAGCGTACTTGGGTGTCATTTGGCAGTAGAAGCGGTAACAAATCCATAAACAAAATGAATATTAGTCTTGTATGAATGAATGTCACATTTGGACTAAATATGCCACAAATGTGTTTTGTGTCATTAAAATAGAAAATATCCATACACAGCAACCTTCAAACATCCCAGCTGTACATGATGTAGTTGTGATGTTTGCTTTTATTTATTTGCTCGTATCTGAGCGAAATTTAGCGAGCCCCTAATTTAACAAACATGGTCATCTCATCGCTAGAGGAAGTAGTTTAAATGAAATGCATAGATTACCCAGCGTGACAAAGTTTTGAATATCATTTTTTGGTCTTTTGTATACATCGTTTCTGTGTGATTACAGGTGGTCCACACTTACACGCAACGTTACTGAATGGTTGTTACTTCAAGCTGAAACAAGAAGTCTTTTTGCTCATGAGTCACACTGAAATGAATGACTGCGGTTCATTTCTTTCCGCTTCACTTCCCGGGGATCGTTATCACCATTTCCCGTTACTCCTTCCATGCCTCACATTTGAAGTACCGGTCTTGTATTCACTCAGAAACAATTGCACTTTCTGGTTTTACCCCCATTCTCAGTATATGGGCCGACCTTGACTCGTATCAGATAAATAAAGACAGAAAATGTGAATTTTTGAAACAGACAGGCAGACACACACAGACAGACAGACAGGCAGACACACACAGACAGGCAGACAGTCAGACACACACAGACAGGCAGACAGGCAGACACACACAGACAGACAGACAGGCAGACACACACAGACAGGCAGACAGTCAGAGGAGTCCTGCAGAGTCGGACTTCCGCTGCTTCATAACCATTCAGGAAACTGAAGGATGGTGCAGCCTTTGTAATTACATGACCATCTTGAACCACTAACTTATGGTGCGGACAACAGGAAACAGACACAACAAAACACTTGGGAACACCTAGGTCAGGCATTTCTGCTTAGACTGCTGACCCTGCAACCTGGACGTGGATAAACAGTAGAAGATGGATGGATGGATGGATGGATGGATGGATGGATGGATGGATGGATGGATGGATGGATGAGCAAACTGGAGATATATTCTTCTACTAGAGTATGAAGCAAAAATGGCTGTGCAGGAAGTAAGATGTGTAATATAAAAACACACAGTTTCTGCACAGTTTGTCAAAAAAAAAGTGTCTGCGAGCTAATGCGCAGTTACTGTATTCACAGGAAGAGGGAAAAATGTGAAAAATGTGAATGTGTCACACCGAGAGATGGAGAAAGATGTAAGAAAGAGAGGACAACCACAGATTAGATCTACTGGCAGATCCCTGAACTATGTGCAGGGAATACAAATATGTACTGCTAAAAAAAATTAAAGGAATAATTTGAAAATGCATCAGCTCTCAATGTGAAAAAAATCATGCTGGATATCTACACTGATATGGACTGAGTAATGTGTTAGGAATGAAAGGGTGCCACATCATTTGATGGAAATGAAAATGATCAACCTACAGAGGGCTGAATTCAAAGACACCCCAAAAATCAAAGTGAATAAATGATGCAGCAGCTAGCCCATTTTGACAAAATTTCATTGCAGCGACTCAAAATGGTACTCAGTACATTGCTTGGCCCCCAAGTGCTTGTATGCATGCCTGACAACATCGGGATATGCTCCTAATGAGACGACAGATGATGATCCTGGGGGTTCTCCTCACAGATCTGGACCAGGGTATCACTGACCTCCAGGACAGTCTGAGGTGCAACCTGCTGGCATCAGATGGACCCAAACATAATGTCCTAGAGGTGTCCAATTGGATTTAGGTCAGGTGAGTGTGGGGACCAGTCAATGGTATCAGTTCCTTCATCCTCCAGGAACTGTTTGCCTGCTCTCGCCACATGATGCATTGTTGTCCACCAGGAAGAACCCAGGACCCACTGCACTAGTCTAGGGTCTAACAGAGGGTCCAAGGATTTCATCCTGATACCTAATGGCAGTCAGGGAGTCATCTAGCCTGTAGAGGTCTGTGCGTCTGTCCATGGATATGCCTTCCCAGTTCATCACTGACCCACAACCCAAACCAGACATGCTGAACAATGTTACAGACAGAATGACACTCAGTTCATTCTGTCAAATGTACTGAGTGTGAGGAGTGAGGACCCAAGTGCAGGACACATGGAGGCACACAGGGGTGAACTTAAAGTGAACCATTTATTTGGCTGAAGACCAGAGTACACATTAAGGAGAAAAATAAAATACCAAAAGGAAACTGAAAGCTTCAACAACAAAAATCTAAACTGGAGATAAACACTAAGGCTAAGAGCTGGAGACACAAGAAGGAGGCAAACTGGGAGACATGTAGGGAAGATGAATTAATGCCCTGACAAAGGACAAAGGGAGACTGAGACAATATATGCACAGAGGGACAGCTGGGAAACACACACCTGAACTAAATTACAGAGGAAGAAACAAGGAAGTAAAACTAAATACAAGAGACCAAAAAAAAAAAAACAGGAAACAACTGAGCACAGAGACAGAACTGCAGGCTTGACACCATATAGGACGACACACGCTGAAGAAACACAAACCCATGAACATAACACAGGAGACACAAGAGGGCAGTAACATCTATACTGGGGGCGACACAAAGGGAGAAACAAACTCGAAAGCAATGGAAACTAGCAATAACTAAGTACACTAAAGAGAAAACACATGAAACTTTATAAACATTAAATAAACCAGGGGTCACAAAGAATAACCAAACGAAACTTCAAAAGGTTCAATAAACTAACTGGGTAACTTCTCCAGACCCTTTCACATCTGTCACACGTGCTCAGGGTGAACCTGCTCTCATCTGTGAAAAGCACAGGGCGCCAGTGGTGGACCTGCCAATTCTGGTATTCACTGGCAAATGTCAGTCAGGCTTCACGGCGCCGGGGAGTGAGCACAGGGCCCACCAGAGGACGTCGGGCCCTCAGGCCTCATCAAGTCTGTTTCTGATTTATTTGGTCAGAGACTTTCACACCAGTGGCCTGCTGGAGGTCATTTTCTAGCTCTGGCACTGCTCATCCTGTTCCTCCTGGCCCACCACCAAACTGATTAACAGCCCCCTCTGCTACTTACCTGACCAGATCAATATCCCAGACGTTTAACTGACTTGATGCTAAACTCTGATTAATAATGTTCCTTTAATTTTTTTGAGCAGTATACATAAATATGCTCAACCATCATAGTCATCAATAATTTATTTACATAAAAAAAAACTTTATTTCATGTTTGATGTACATACATATAAAAATAAAAATGGATACATACATTTTCATATTATGCCTTTCACTATATAAAAGAAAGCTGAAACAGCTGCTGTTTGCATTTTGAAGTCTGCAGCGAGGTACAGGGTTATAGTGGCTGTCGGTGAGTAAAACATCAGCACAGTGATTGTTATGGAAGCAAGACCTGCCAGCAGTGTGGTCTGTAATTGGACTCACGTGTAAATAAAGTGACTGAACGTGAGCAAAGCGAGGCAAAATGATGACATTATAAAACTGTCTCCAGTGCAGCTATAAACTACTGTAACAGTCTAAATAAAATAATGCAACTCTAACTAATCCTCGCAGTGTGTTCTGTGTGCATATACAGAAAAGCAAGTCATTTAAACACTGCTCACTCACTCACTCACTCACTGCCCTTCAGCTACACAGAAAAATGAATGAAATATTTATTATGACCTTATTACACTTATTGTTGTCATAGGCTCGTGCAGTCGTTTGGTATAGATTCAGATCAGAGCAGAGAACAGAAGCATTAAACACAAGAAGCTGTAAGTCGATTTACTGTTGGAGCCGCTGCTTGGTTCAGTGCTCGTCTGTGCAGTTGCTGCTGTCGTCGTTGTTGTGGTTGTTGTGGCTGATCTTGTAGTCGGTATGGTGGTTGTAGTTGTTGGGAGTCTAGTTGTGGCTGTTGTGGCTGTTGTGGCGGTTGTGGCTGTGCTTGTACTTGTTGGCAGTGTGGTTGTCGTCAAATCTAGGAAAAGACGGTTAATGTGAGCGAACTAACGTCCTGTATTGTAAATCATTTTTAAATTCTGAAGTATTCTGCAGGGTGTCCCTAAGAGCCTAATGCAGGCTGAGAAAATACATGAAAACGGGCAAAACACAAAGTGGATCATTTCAGAAATACGCCGCAAATGCTGAAAATATGTAGAAAGAGCTGTTTTTTAAGCATTAATGTTGTTGTGTTGACTCACAGTAAACTGAAGCAGCGAGTTTTTCTGATGTCACCACTGGAGGGGACTGTGGTCCATCTGGTCCCAGCTCCAGCTTGGCTTCACACCAGTACAGGGCTCCATTATCGTTTCTACTGGCGGTGATGTCCAGAGTGAAGGTCTCGCTCACTGGTTTCTTCTGTTTACTGCTGGACTGTAGGTGATGCAGTGCTGTGTTATCTCTGTAGAAGGTCACAGTGAGGTTTTGAACAGGAGCTACGTTCTGTACGCTACACTGCAGCCTGTACTGCTGGTGCTCAAACATCTGACCAGTGTGGTTTGCAAAGCTGATGGAGACACTTTGTGGAGGCTCTGAGAAGTCAGGGAAAGAGACAAAAATGTAAAGAAGAACAGCTGAGAGCATGAATCCATGCAAGAGGCTGAATTCTGATTATAAATGATGAAAAAATCAGCAGCAAGTGGCATGTTCAAAAATAAGTATGCTTACGGTATACAGTTATATCCAGATTGCTGCAACACTGATCACCATCATCAGTGTTATAATAGCACATGATAAATGTGTCCCATTCAGTCAGTCTGTCAACCCTCCATAACAGCGTGGTTCCATTTTGTGTGACTTCTCCTTTAGCTTTTTCCAAGCCAGAAGAGTTCCCATGGCAGTCCTTCTGACACGCAACACATGTAGCATTGGCTGCGTCACCGTACTTCACTACCAGCCTGGATGGAGTGAATGCAGGTTTGTCTGGACAATCTGCAAGAAACACAGTGAATGTTTGAGGCAATTAATAAAACTGTAATTACACCGACACTTGATATTATAGCTTATAGTTTTATATTTTTCCATTTATATTATCATGTAGATAACTCAGTCTCAAAGTACGTAGATGTTATCAGGCAGTAGACGCTGAAACAAATCTATAAACAAAATAAATATTTCTCTTGTATGAACGAATGTTACATTCAGCACAAATGTTATCTTTTCTGCTGTTGAAATACTAAATATCCATACATAATAACCTTTATCAGTCTGAGCTGGACATCATGTAGTTGTGATGTATGTTTGTTTTTTTTACTTGCTTGTTTCTGAGGAAAAATCAATTCATTTTTAGATTCAATACATTCAGTGATCACATTACATACTGACCAGGCACTAAGCCAACAGCCACAGTAACAGGAATTACTTTATGACTTTACAACACCTAAAATAACAGTGAGATCCAATAAAGTGCATTAAAGTATGACTCAACCTGTAAAAACAGCCTCTTTTTATATCTTGAAAACTCTTCACTTACCACAACTGGACACTTGGTGGGTGCACAGAAAAGTAAGTGAGGACGCAACGAGAAGGATGAAATGAAAAAACATTATTCCCACGTAGATTTTTAGAAATCAAATGCTGTCATGAAAATGATCGAACATGAAGTCCAAAGTGGTCAGAGAGTGAATGCGCTCTGTGAATTCCCTGTTTTGCTTTTCTATTGTAGGAGAACAATGTTGGCAGTGTAGCTTGTTTTCACACCACACAGCCCCTTTCCTTTTCCCGTCTTGATTCCAAAGCTGGTAAATTGTGAAAGTGAAACTACATTTATATATATGCACTGAAAAATTAAACTTTATTTTATTTTATTTTTTGCACAACCTTTTGAGGCAATCACAGCAATGAAGCGATTTCTGTAACTCTCAATGTCGGCAGGTATTTTTCACCCATTCTTTGTTGTCTCAGGTTCGAAGGGCGCCTGATCCAGACTGCATGTTTCAAAAAAAAAAAAAAAAAAAGAAGTGTCAAATTACAACAAGCTGTCCGGTGTTTGTAGGGTGGTCAGCGGCGCACTAGCGGCCCCAGCATATTCCAGGAACAACTTCCGAGATCTCCGTCCAAAGGAGAACTCACAGCTTTCACACAGACACGGATCACTCAGACATACACCGATCATCATAACATTGTGACCACTGACAGGTGACGTGAATAACACCGACTATCTCGACATCATGGCAGCTGTTAGTGAGTGGGATATATTAGTTCTGGTTCTGATAGAAAAGTGTCAGAATACACAGTGCATCGCAGTTTGTTGTGCATGGGGCTGCACAGATGCAGACCAGTCAGGGTGCCCATGCTGTCCACCACTGAGAGCACCGACGATGGGCACACGAGCATCAGAACTGGACCACGGAGCAATAGAAGAAGGTGGCCAGATCTGATGAATCACGTTTTCTTTTACCGGTGCGTCGCTTACCTGGGGAACACCTGGCACCAGGATGCACTGTGGGAAAGCATCACACTGCCTCCGCAATCCAGTGGAGGCAGTGTGATGCTTTGGGCAATGTTCTGCTGGGAAACCTTGGGTCCTGCCATCCATGTGGATGTTGCTTTGACACATACCGCCTACCTAAGCATTGAAGCATGACCCAGACCATGTACACCTGTTCATGGAAACTGTTTTCCCTGTGGCCTCTTTCAGCAGGATATTGCGCCCTGCCACAAAGCAAAAATGGTTCAGGAATGGTTTGAGGAGCACAACGATGAGGTGAGGCGTTGACTTGGCCTCCGAATTCCCCAGATCTCAATCCAATGGAGCACCTGTGGGATGTGCTGGACAAACAAGTCTGATCCATGGAGGCCCCACCTCACAACTTACAGGAATTAAAGGATCTCATTAATGCAAATCTTGGTGCAGATACCACAGCACACCTTCTAGTGGAGTCCATGCCTCGACGGGTCAGGGCTGTTTTGGCAGCAACAGGGGGACCAAAACAATATTAGACAGGCGGTTATAATGTTATGCCTGATTTACGTGTGTACATAATATCTGTTGGCTCCTAGGTATGGGCAACAATACTGAAGGTTTGCTGCTTCAGGCTGAAAGAGGAGAGGAAGTTCATGCTGACATGAATGGGACTGTGATGCATTCCTTTCCTCTTCACTTCCCTCAGCGATCTTTATCGCGGTTTCCTGAGACTCCTCCCATGCTTCACATTGAAGTACAACTCTTATTCACGCTGTAACAACTGCATTACTTCTGCACTCTCTGTTTTTACCCTGTTTTTCTCAGTGTATGACTAAACCTGTCTCAAGTGTACAAGCAGATGAAAGCACAACATCACATCACATAATTAACAGACTTAAAACTGTGAGTCCTTAAAAAAACAGACAGAGGGGTCCTGCCAAGTCTGGCCTTCTTTATGACCATCCAGGAAATCAAAGCACAGTGCATGCCAGTAATTACAAAACCATCTTAACAACTAGATTATATCACTGACAACTGGAAACAGGCACAATGCTCCGCACAGAACATGCTCAGTATCTACACTCACTGTCCACTTTATTAGGTATACCTGATCAACTTCTCATTAGTGCAAATATCTAATCAGCCAACTCAATGAATTTAAGCACGCAGGCACGGTGAAGACGAGCTGCTGAAGGTCAAACTGAGCATCAAAATGAGGACGAACGGTGATTTATGTGACTTTGAGCGTGGCGTGGGTGTTGGTGCCAGACGGGCTGGTCTGAGTATTTTGTATTTGAGTATTTTGAACATGTTTATTTTGTTTTCTTTGTTCTTTTTAAACAGACTTTAATAAGTTTGTAGTGCAGTAAAAACAAATGCAAAGTGCAGGGTTTTATTTGCCCTGCTGAAACCCATTTTAATATGACTGACACAAATGTGATTATAATTATTATTTTTCTATTCATGTAGATATAATACATTCATTCTTTAGAAAATTTTGTTTAAATGTTTAGTAATAAAAACCATAATTCTCTTCCGCTTATCCTGTTCAGGGTCACGGGGGGGCTGGAGCCTATCCCAGCTGACATAGGGCGAGAGGCAGGGTACACCCTGTACAGGTGGCCAGCCTGTCACAGGGCCAACACAGAGAGACAGACAACCATCCACACTCACTTCACACCTATGGGCAATTTAGAGTGACCATTTAACCTAACCGCAGTAACTGCATGTCTTTGGACTGTAGGAGGAAAGCCATGCAGACATGGGGAGGAAGGCCCACGCAGAAAGACCCGGGCTGAGGTGGAATTGAACTCAGACCTTCTAGATGTCATTCTAGCTGTGACACCGTGCTGCCCTAGTAATAAAGTAAAAGTTTTAAATAGGTCTACAGTACTGCATATAGCATTATTATCACTTTGACCTTCAGATCAATCCATTGACCATGTAGGTCAGAGGTCAAATGTGACAGATGCTATCAGACTTTTTGTCAGCTTTCGAGTTTCGACCAATAAATCTTCAAGTTGACCTTAAAGACCTCGATGGATCAAAGACAAATTTTTTTCATTTTATCAGAATTCCTTGAAAACTTTTCGAGCCATCGTGTTTACAGTCAGAACTAGAGGGGCACTCATATCACCCTGTGTTATCATACACTATCATAAATTACTAGTTCACAAAGACTATACATTTATTTTATTAGCTTTTAAAAACTATAAAATGTGATTTTATAGTTTTATTTTAAAAACAGAGATCCACATGAACAGATGATGGCACATGTAGCCTGGACATGATTTATGTACCCTAATAGCATCCTCTACATTTGCTGTGATATGAATTGTGTGTGATTTTTGTGTGGGGTTTGCGTTGCACTGTTAGTGTTTTAATATCAATTAGAAAAAGACAATGAATTACCAACAGCAACTGTTTATACCCGAGCGCCAAATTTCATTACGATGGACGAGAAATTCAAAGATATGAAATTTAAAACTTCATCAATGATGATTTTTAAAATTTTTGACCCAGATATTTGACCTTGCTTATAATGCTGCATTATAAATAAAATAAGTGATGTAGCAAAGTAGAACATTTTTAAAGTTATTGCAATAGTGCAATAATAATCAAAACATGAGTGCCAGCACAGGAAATGCATGGTGGTGTTTAGATTTGCTCTCTGTGGACCGTGCTCGACACCGTCAGAATACTGCATACTTTACACTAACGCACTTTGGCAAGTATTATTTTACATTTACATTTATGGTGTGAATTTGAACATCCAACCTCACATCGTTCGAGTTGCTGCGTTCACAAAGTTGAAAGTTGCCCGCCCGGCGGGGCGATGACAATCCCCCATCAACCTTTATAGGCTGAGGGGTAAAAACCTCGTCCCACTACTACACTGATCCCTTTGTACACTTTGAAGGTACCTGATCACACTACAGAGAGAACACTGTTTTGATGAGCGGATGCAACAAGAGGAAAACCTGAGAAAAAGACTCCCCCCAGCCAGCAAACAGACACAACGTAAACAATACAAATTTCAAAATAAAGCTTTGTAAATGTCTTATGAGAGAAATACACTCAGTGCACTTTAAGACTTCAAGGCTATACATTTTGGTGAACATGAAGGTAAAGAGAACTTTTGTTTGCTTCAGAGAAATTGCCAAAAAAAGTTATTTAATAACATCTTTAATAAGACGATGCCAGAATTTTTTTTATTTAAGATTTTAAGTTAAAGTACAAGAAATCTGAACACAAAAAACTTCCACAAAAGGAAAACATAAAAAGAAACCGATAAAATTTGTGAAATTATTTAGCTGTCAACAGCCCGGTCATTGCTTCAACATGTTCCTCAGTTCTTAGAGGTTTAAAGTAAGTTTGACAAACATTTTTCACGGTATGCAACAGTTCCAGGTTCGCTCGTTGGGCAACACCCGACAGAGCCGCAGGCAGCAGCTGATGGTGGGCTCATAAAACACTGCATCAGGTTCCTCGAGCTTCACGTCTGGCTCCCTTCTTGTTTGGTGTGCAGAGCGCGTGAACAGCGAGGGTTTGGGACGTTTAACCAGAGTTTTCTTTGTCACGCAGCCCATTTCTATCAGCGTCTGTGGAAGAGACAGGGAAAGTAACAACTCAGCATCTGAGTGCAGCTAAATGTTTATATATACATATATAATAACATGTTTATTACATTTGTAACTAATTAGGTTCATTTGCAGCAGATCAGTAACATATTAGAAAGGCAGAGTTTCTCAGCAGTAAAGATGGGCAGAACTTCACTAACCTGCAAAAAACAAAACAAAACAAAAAAAAAACTGCATCTACAAATTTTGGAATAATTTCAAAATAATGTTCCTTAATGTAAAATTGTGAAAAATATCTCATTATCAGCGCTCAGTTCAAAAGCCTGCATCTCTGATGGTATGGGGGTGCATTAGTGCCTATGGAATTGGCAGCTTGCACATCTGGAAAGACACCATCAATGCTGAAAGGTATAAAGAGGTTTTATAGCAACCGATGCTCCCAGCCAGACGACCTTTTTTTAGGGAAGGCGTTGCCCATTTCAGCAAGACGATGTTAAACTGCATACCAGCATGGCTTCATAGCAGAAAGGTCCAAGTGCTGAACTGGCCTGCCTGCAGTCCAGACCTTTCACCAACTGAAAACACCCACTCATTCATATGAATGGGTACTGGCTATTTTGGTTCTGTGATTGTCACTGATGGGGCCATTTTCAGTGCACTTGCTCAACCAAACAACAAACTGTAACTATAGAGAAGCATTTACTTGCTAATAGACGCTAAAGGAGCTGATGGAGGTCAGAACAGAGAATGAATATTGGACATTTATGACTCAAAGAAATGACTCCAAATGAATGTAAAGCCTCTATGCTGCTCTGCATATTTGCTGATGAGTAAATAAGAAGCTAACAAGTTTGTCATAAGAGGCAGGTTTAATTAGAAAAAAATGGAATAATTCAACTTTAGATCCAAGTTTTCTGATGTTTCTGTGTATGAAATGTTTAAAAGGTTCTTAAACAAAGAATATAAAGCCAAAACAAGTAAAAGCTGCTAGAGCAAAATACCTGCACAAGATCCAGAACTGCCACAGGCTGCAGCAGATCTTTATAATGTTCTACCAGCGCCTGGTGTGTCAGTCCGGGCCGAGACATGATGTGGTAAAGAAGAGCTTCCAGCATGCCCTTACACACCTGCCGGTTCACCTTACCATCAACCAAGCGCCACGGCCGGCTGATGAAACTGGTTTCACTGGAAGCAAAAGAAGAAAGATGAATCGAGTGACCTCTCTGTGGAAACCTCAGTATGATCAACAGAATCAGATTTGCTACTCACGCATCAGCATCGGAACCTGTAGATGAAGAGCACGCTTCCTCGTTATTTTCATCATCTTTCCTTCCTCTTCTCAACCTCAGCTCAGACTCTGCGTCCGCCGTCTCCTCTCCTGCTCCTGCCTGCTTTTCCTCCTCCGGCTGCATCAGCTTCCCTCCCTCCTCTTCCAAGTTAACCAGCTGGTCTCCACTTGTCTCATCCGCCCTCTCCCTCTGCTGTTCCCGCTGATCTTCCTCATTCGCTGTTTTGTTACTCGACACATCGTCCGCATCCTTGTTGTCAGCGGCATTCTCTCTGTCCGCCACAGCCAATTTCTTTGCTGGCGGTTCGTCTTGCTCCTCTTGGATTTCTCGGCTGCATCTCTTGCGCACGAAGGGGAGGCTGTGCCTTTTCTCCAAGAACGAGTCAGACGCGAAGCATGGCTGAGACCACGGCTTGGAGTTTACAGTAAGAAGCCACGGTTCAGCATGTTTCATGAGCACCCAACGGACACTTAGACTCCCAACCTTTACCACCTGGCCTTCTTCTTGCAACTCCTAGAGCAGAAACATTTGGAATTGGCAAATATGTGGCATTAGCATTTAATATGATATCAAGTGCATATTTAAGTCCCTCTGATGGCATCAACATTTTGGTTTCAAGTCAAGCATTTAAACGCTGCTACAAACTGATATCCGCTATCGCTGTTCTTAGTTTTTTCTAATCCCGTTTAAGATCCTTCATTTTCTCTCTACATTGCTCAGCTGTGTTGAGAGGAAATGTGCATTTCCTTCCATACAGGATTAATAATCCCTCTATTTCATGTTTCTCCATATTTTGTTTCATTTTTAGCCTTCACTGCTTCTTACACAGATGAAGTTTACAGCGATTAGATGGTGGTTGTTGGTGCTGCAATAACATTTGCTTGCATCACAGAATGAGATTTTTTTACAAACAAAAAAGTCCCAAGAACTTTATTTGTCTTTCTGTACTGCAGGAACTGGAAATGATCAAAGAGGGACTTCCTTCAAGGGTCATAAAAACTGTGACAATTTCCAGTGGCATGACAGTGCTGCCAAAACAATGCAGAAAACACAAGTTTAGCTGTTTCACACAATTTATTCACCAAATCTGTTTTCGTTACACTTCATCTTCTGCTGCTTTTAGATTTTCAGACACGTCCGCAGAAAGAAGAAGTGATTAATAGCTGCGCATGTGTTTACCTCCATATACTGCTGCAGGCTCCTGGTGCGTCCAGACTGCGGCTCCAGCAGGTGTGGATGAGTCATGTGGATGTCATGAATATCCAAACCTTTTTCACCAGCTTCATCTAAGCTCCTCCTGATCTGAGCACACGCTTCAATGTCCCAAGTGGTGTATCCTTTTTGCTTAGCAAAGCGCCTGTAACACTCCTTCACACTGGGTGGAGAAAAGGACGCCGAGCGGACAAAGGAGGCGAGGCTGGCAGGCAGCAGGGACGGCCCACATTTGGTCAAGTCCAGAGGTGGAAGGTCTAAAACTAAAGAGAAAACAGGAAATAAAGATTTACTTTTTGAAGATCAAACCCTGTATAAATGTGAAATGCGCTGACGCTTACTCTCCGTGCTGAACAGGTTGTGAGCGGGGGTGCTGCGCAGCTGCAGCCTCAAAATACACGACTCCATCACGATGCTGTCATTGGTGTTAAGGTTGCGCAGTCTGACTAGAAAAAAGAAAAGCAGAGAGGTGGACTGTGATGGACTCAAAGCCACCAAAGTGATCAAGACATTTTGTGCAGTCTCCATGTGGTGTCCTAACTTGTTCTACTTTATATTCTGTATTTCTTGAATTATTATTTGCTTCTTTTTTGCTGTAGTTGTGAAGTTAGTATATATTATATATAGGTATATTTATGTTTATGTCACCTACAATTTCTTCATAGAGACAAATTTACATATTTGTTTAAGTGCTTCATTAATGTAAATTCCATTTTTACAAAGTTTGTTTCTCCAAATATGATTTCTATGTTTTGGGTCTCGTCCCGATAAATAAAATGCAGGGTTTCATTAGCTGTGAAGATAAAAAAAAAAAAACTAAACCATTTCTAAAGCTGAAGACAATCAATCCAAATGAACTTTACTTTCAATCATCCACAAGATATTTTACACAGTAAAAAGTTTCTAAAGCTTTACCGATGCCCGGAGTGCAATATCCTCGCATCATCAAGTACTTGGTGTGTGAAGCTTTGTGCGCCTTCACCTGCAGCCTTTTTTTCCCATCACACTCATCACCGTCATCCTCTTCCTCTTCTTCTTCCTCCAGTTCTGCCATACTGAAGAGAAAAGATTTGGGCTTATTTCTGGTGTCTGTTTGTGGGCTTAATGAGAGTTATGGGTTGTTTTTGTTTTTTTAACCCACTATAAATCTGAACTACTTAAGCAATTAAAAAAAAAAGACAACTTTGTGTCTTTGCTTTTACTTTGAATTTGTTTCTTAACACTTAAAGCTGCATCTCATGTTTGAAAGGTGATTTACAACCTGAGATCCTGTGAATAGTTTCACTCTCTGAAACTGTATAAAAGTCATTACAGTGCTGAATCCTTTCACTGCAGGCTCGTAACTCACCTCTTAACTACATCCTTGTCCACCAGGTTGCTGTCCACCACCACCATCTGTTTGGGTATGGACATGTACACATTCAGTAGTCCCAGAGACATCAGGCTGAGCGAGACTACGCAGGCTCCCCCTGGGGCCTGCAGAGAGAACTTGAGCATGTCCGACACGTCTGGAGCTGGAGGTGCCGCGTTTGAAGTGGCCGACACTCCTGGAGGCTCCTCACCAGATCCAGCAGCGAGGCATTCGTCTGAGTTTTTCTGCTCGTCTGATTTGCTCGTAACATCCCTTTTCTCATTCGTCGCATCCGCTTCCATCAACCTCTCTTCTCCTTTCATTCCACTTTGGTTGCCGTCTCCTTTCTTTGTGGCGTCATCTTTTACTGATCTGTCAGCATCTTGTCCTTCATTTTCTTTTCTTTTGGAGCCTGTTTTTACCTCCAGCACTTCCTCTCCATTCTGTGACCTGTGTTCAGTTTCGTGGTATAGCGTGATGACGGGCCTGTCGTCTGCCGTCCCATTGTTAAGTAGACTCCTTAGGAAGCGGAAGGAATCGGTGCACAGCGAATGAGGAAAACGCCATGAAAAGCACCTGTAAGGAAGGAGAGGGAGAGGTGTCAGTAAGCCGTGCAGAAAGAATTGGATCTGCTAAGAGACTGTTTTAATGTTACTGCCATTATTCTGCTTTCATAGCTGTTTTTGATGAGTGGTTACTCTCTTTAGAGCATGACTCTATAGCGCAATAACCCCACCCCCCCAAAAACCAAAAAAAAACTGTTTAGGGCTCCATAAATAGCGTCCCCTTCATGAACTGAGGCTTTAAGTGATTGATGAATATGTACTTGCATGTACTGCATTCCCACTGGCTATTACATCAATTCAGATTTCCTGCAAGCAGTGCAAATGTAAACAGAGACAAAGGGATGAAAGGTACGTGGGTCCCACAGGGACCCTTCCTAGCACGTACTTAACATTACAGAGCGCACAGAACATTACAGAGTGCACAGAAGTATTTGTCCTGAAAACAGCCTTTGGCTAAGAAACTGAATCAAAACAAGTTTCCAGTAAGTCAAAAAAAAAAAAAAAAAGGTTACTAGAGGAGCTTTAGCAGTCACAAAATTACCTCTAAATCCAACTTATAACTGCTAATTAGGTGAAAGTGGCTATATTGTCCTGTTAAGTTCCAGTTATTAATTAACTGATTAATTCAAAGATGCAGTACATTTGGAAAGTCTCTGGTAGCTTTAAGGTTAGTTTCTGCTTCCTTTATTTTGGAGCAAACAGTGGAGCAAATAACATGTCTTGTAAAGGAGCGGGTTTTGTTCAGTATTTGACTGCATGTTCACTCCCTACCAGCTACCAGAAACAAGCGTTGTTTCAGTGACACAAGTGAAGGTAACTTTCTTTAGTCACATACCTGAAGTAGGACTGGGACAGCTGGTAGGACATAGGCAGGATGGGCAGCGCTCGGTTCTTCTTCGGCCCGGATTGCTGATTGATGCGACGCCGGTTGACCAGACCCCTCTTCCTGCATTGTATGAAGACTTGGCACAGAAGCTCCTGGTCATACTTACTGTACAAGTGGAAGATCTATAAGAGAAGTGAGACCAATAATCAGAGGACTGAGTGTGGAAACATGATAGAGATACCTAGATGGAGATTTTATGAAATTTTATTTACAGTGTATTTCTATTTTTTAGTTTGAAGAACTTTATAAAGAATCATTAACAGATAAACTTACTTGAAGGGAGATTTTATGAAAGGAGGACTGAAACTAAAGGTCGGCTGTACCTGAAAGGATCTGGAGGTTTTCATCTGATTGTTGGTCATGGCCAGAGTGCTCTGGATCAAGTTATGCAACACTATGGAATGAATGTCATCTGTGCTGCAGTGGAGACACACCAACAAACATTACCTGCTGCCTTACACATTCAAATCCAGTGGAAGAAGATATGAAAGTCTAACTGAATCCTTACCTATTGAGAGTGTCTTTGTATGACACCTGTTTTCTACTGCTGATTGCAGAAACCTTAAACCTGTAAAACAAACAGTGTTACATTTACGCTCTGCTACTTGCTGTGTGTTAGCACCTCAAACCTCCAGCTTCGTACCATGAGAAGAGCTGCTGTTTGGTGTCAGGGATGACCAAATCATGAGCATTCAGGACAGAGCTGAACTTCTGCCTGAGCAGCCTGATATACTCAGAGAACACTTTGGCACAATCCTGGAAAAAAGCACAGGCAGAAAATTTAAACCTTCAAGTCACTTAAAAAAAAAAAAAAGAGGAGGTTAAAAATAAAGTGAAAATTTATAAAAAGAAGAATCACAACAACACAACAAACACATACCTCTGGTTTTTCGGGATCAGCAGGTTTCTCCTTCTCCAAAAGGCTCATCAGAGATTTATCCTGGTACACCTCAGCCAGACAGATCCTGCAGCAAACCTTCGATGAGTTCCACAAATGAGTGCATTTAAAAGTGTTACTTTATTACAGTTGTAGTTACCTGTAGTTCAGAAGCGTCTGAGGATTTTTGAGGATGTATCTTGAGCGACGTCCGACAGCAACGGACGTTTTATCCGATGAGATCTCATACTCCGTGTGGAGCAGGTCTCTCACCACACAGTGAGGTACAAACGGCCTTTTTAACTGCAACATGTGAAATCGTGCAGTGAGTTTTGAACTAAATAAGCATGAGCAAGTGTAAAAAGGCAAAAGAGACAACAAATATGGTTTTTGTTCTATACACTCACCGGCCACTTTATTAGGCAGACTTGTTCAACTGCTCGTAAATATCTAATTATCCAATCACAGCAACTGATTGCATTCAGGCATGGTTAACTGGGTGTGGTCAAAACAGCTGATCATCAGAATGAGGAAGAAAGGTGATACGAGTTATTTGAACGTGGCGTGGTTGTTGGTACCAGAGGAGCTGGTCTGAGTATTTCACAAACTGCTGATCTACTGGAGTTTTTCCACACAACCATCTCTAGAATTTACATAAGATGGTACAAAAAAAAAAGAAGAAGAAAATATCCAGTGAGTATCAGTTCTCTGGGTGTAAATGCCTTGTTGATGCCAGAGGTGAATGGCCACACTGCTTCAAGCTGACGGAAAGGCAAGAGTAACTCAAATAACCACTCATTACAACCAAGGTATGCAGAAGATCATCTCTGAACACACAACATGCTGAACCTTGAAACAGATGGGCTACAGCAGCAGAAGGCCACACCAGGTGACGCTCCTGTCAGCTAAGAACAGGAAACTGAGGCCACTGCTCACACAGTCTCACCAAAACTGGACAAGAGAGGATTAGACAACAGACTTTGAGGAGTCTCTATTTCTGCTGTGACATTCAGACATCCAGCTTATTTTATCAATGGCACAGCCTGCTGGTGGTGGTGGTGTAATGGTGTGGGGGATATTTTCTTGGGACACTTTGGGCCCTTAGTACCAACTGAGCATTGTTTAAATGGCACAGCCTGCCTGAGTGTTGTTGCTGACCACATCCATCCCTTTATGACCGCAGAGTACCCATCTCTGATGGCTGCTTCCAGCAGGATCAAGCACCATGTCACAATGTTCAAATCATCTCAAACTTCTTGAACATGATGGTGAGTTCAATGTACTCAATTTGTTTTCACAGTCACCAGACAGCAGTCAAACAGAGCACCGCTGGGATCTGCTGGAGCAGCCAACCAATCCGCAACAACTGTGTGATGCTATCATGCCAATACGGACCAAAAAATTAAGGAAGTTCTGAAGGCAAATGGGGATACAACCTGGTATAACTAATGAAGCGGCCAGTGAGTGTATATACATACATACATACATACATGCCTTATATAGACTGTATTCAGTTCAATTCAATTTTATTTATATAGCGCTAAATCACAACAGTCGCCTTGAGGTGCTTTATACAGAGAAAACTCAGCAGTCAAAACAACCCCCTATGAACAAACACTTGGTGACCCTTTTAACAGGAAGAAACCTCCTGCAGAACCAGGCTCAGGGAGGGGCAGCCATCTGCCGCGACTGGTTAGGGCTGAGAGGAGGGGTCTATATATGCATGTAAATATGCCGGAGGTATACTCTAAATAACTGTTCTGTTTCGACACATTAAAGATGGTCGACTGTGCTGAATAACAACATTTACGTTTAGTGAACGCATTCTACAGAAGGGATGCAAATTAAAAGGAAACAACAAGGTTTTACATTTTTAAAAACACGGGCAAAGTGATTTCCGAGCAGTTTATTAAAAATCATGTTTAACTTCAAATGTGCGTTTTCCAGCACTTTTATGAATCTTTCTCTTTAAAGGGTTGATGGGAAAAACACTTTGTAAAAACCATTCTGGAAAAGACCTCTTAATGCATTCCTGCGTGTACCTTGCTGTTGAGCAGGTGTGCAGCCACACAGCAGAGCATCACCAGTGAGTCTTCCTGTACAGTCCAGTTGACCCTCTGTTTGGTCATCCGTTTCAGAGCCTGGTGGTCCGTCTCGTCATGGGCGGGAGTACGTTTTTTGGGCTCTTTGATTACAAAAACACACATTTTTTCCCCCCCATCTCACATCTAGCAGACACATGCATTAATCTTTAGATTAGCATTCACACATTATACCTTTTTTCTTCTTGCGTGGGACCTTGACAAAATCTTTCTTGGTTCTCTTCCTCTTCTGTCCCTTTCCTCCAACCACCCGCTGGTTTCTGGAGGCTGGTTCTATTCCCACCTGGTTATCAGCACATATGAACAGAAACAATAACTTGCAGACAGTATAAATATATCTTTGGGCATAAAAATAAATAATAGCATTACTGCCACTGGATATTTACTCTATTGGACATAAAAGGATGAGCAGGTAAATTAGCCTGTTGTATAAGAAATAAAAAAAGCCCCAATAACCTTGTGATAGTAATCTGCATTTGATTAATAAAACACTGTAAATATATATTTTTAAAAAAGTACACACTGTGGAGAGTTTTATCCATCTATAGAATATTAAAATTCAAAGTTAATTAGGCAAAAAATTGCTTAAACTAATAAAGCATAAACAGTCCTGCTTTAGATGCTCCCTTCAGGAAGGTTAGAATTGTCACTTTTTGTTACAGCTATTATAGAGACCGGTTGATTCAAATGTTGTTGCACTGTTGCAATAGGGTTTCCATTCTTTCGCCCATCCCATTTTTATTATTAAGGTTTGGCTAAATAGCAGAAGCACCCCACTGTTCAACAGCTCCTCAAATTACACCTGAGAAACTGTTAATTTTCTGTCGAGAGAATTTACTGCAGGACTGGTGAATTGCTTTAGTCTTCTTTAATTGTACCTAATAAAGTGGCGAATGAGTGTAAGATTAAGAAGAAAAAACAAAACAATTGAAAAACCCATACCTCAGCTTTTTCTGCTGTTGCTGGCCGCTTGGTTGTTACACAGCGTGGTGACGTGGTACTGCCTGTTGTGGGGATTTGTGGTTAGGCACAGTGGCAAATTGTAACAGAGCTCTACAAAGAGCTTTGGCATGGTCGGCCACAGGAAGTGGTTAAAAAGGAAAAAAAAAAAAACTCACCTGCTTTAAGTGCGAATCTGAGAGCATTTTTACTCAGGAGGCTCTTTAGTCTGATTTTGGCGTCCTGTGCCTCTGAACCAGATGGTCTCTTAAAAAATAAAAACGTGTCAAAAATGCCAGTGTGCGTTCAACATGCTCATGACTATCTGTACTGTGTACTGTGCATGTACCGTGGTAACAGAAAGAAGCTGATTGGTCCACAACCAGTTGCGTTTAAGATGAGCAAAAAATTCAGAGTCCAGACCTGCTGCTCCTCTACCGTCTCCTGGCACCGATCCGTCATCGCACACTTCACGACTGCCCCTGTGTGTGTGTGTGTGTGTGTGTTCGTGAGAGCCATATTCATCAGAATGACCATATGAAAGCTATCTGTAATATTACTATAGTACTATAACTGCTCAAGTTAAAGTAGTTGGCTTTAATTGAAAATGAGAAATGGAAAAAAAGCAAGCATAGTAAGTTAGGTCCCAGACACACGTCCCATCTGGAGACCACCAGCCAACAGGGAAAAAGGGTATTCCCTGATTGGCTGATGAGTGGTTGCTGGCGTTCGCTAGCGTGAGATTGATTGCAAAGAGGTTTGTGGTGTTGCACTGAAAACCTCTTGGCATTTCTTTTGCTAGCAAATTGCAATGCTTCCCAACGGCTTGCATAAAAGTTGCCAACTTGTCTGCAAACACACACAAACTACTCACCAAGTGGTAGACAAATTTTAAAATGTGCAACGCAAACCGCAAACAGAGCTTTTGCCTTCAAAGTAAAGGTTGCACCTTTTAACATGTGTTGGTTGCAGTGGTAAAGCACAACTTTTACTTTGAAGGCAAGTGCTTGCAGTTAGGTTGGTGCCTTGCATGCTAACTATGACTATGGCAATTGGTTAGAGAGCAAATCAATCACAAGGTTTATAACGCAGCACCCTCTTTGATTTCACTCGGCCAGCCAGCAACCTCCACATCATATTTTTCTCTCCCTTGCAGATGGCAGAGAAATCTCCATCCACCTACTTTAGCAGGTACGCCATCCCTGCGAACACGCGACGATCGTGGACAAAAGGAGGAGCAGTTTCCTCCTCTGTGGCGTTCCTCTTACTACGAACTACTCCTAAAAAGACAACAAGAGATACAGACATTTTCAAACAGGGAAATATTTATTTTTCAGATGACGCAGCAGTGCGTGCACGTGTAAAGGCCTTAAAAGAGGTTTTATGCACGTGTGCACATACCCAGTGGCGTATTGAGGCAGACGCACATCAGGTCAAACCAGTAGTTTTCCACATCCTCGGCAGTGTTGAATACGTAGTGGCGCCTCTCAAATGGTTTGTCAGGAGACTTTGTGACCAGCCAGTAGTGCGGCTCCGTGTTGGTGGTGTCGACAATGACAGCATTGCGTTTAAGATACACAAACACCTGCATAAATGTAAGGAGAAAGTTAGAGATGTTGATCAATAAAAAAAACCTCTGTAACTCTGTTTTTTTTTTTAAACTCCTCACACTCTTACACATCGCTATAGCTATAAGTTGCTGTGTACCTGGTCCTTCTCCATGAACTTCTCAATAGGACCAAACTGCAGCAGACCCATGTAGACCAACTTTAGTAGATTTTCATGAAACACAAAGATGTATTTCCTAAAATAAAAAATAAAAAAAATCCATAAATGCTCAGGTTCAAATCCCAGACACAGCATGTTAGGGAGAGGACACGACAGAATGAAAGTCACCGTTTATAAAGCAGTTGTCTTCTTATTTGTGTAGGCAGGTCTCTCACTAGATAATGTTGCTTCACAGGGTCATTGAGATAGTCTTCTAGTCCATCCACCTGTGGGCACAAGTTAGCAAATGTTAATATGCACTGAATCTTTTCTATTAATATCTCATCACTTATGACTCATAATTGAATGACATTCAGTTGGCAGGTATTGGATGGACATATTTAGCTGCTGTTTATTCTCCCCAAGTAAAATCAATGACAGGCGTGTAAATTTTATGACGCAGGCCTGCCTCTGGGCCTGTACAGGTAGCGAGTATTGCCTTTACAAACATCTGTGAAAGAGAGGGTCGTTCTAAAGAGCACACTGGATTTGAGTGTGGTACTGTAACAGGATGTCACCACTGCAACAGGTCATTTTGTGAAATTTCTTCCCTCCTAGATATTCCACCATCAACTGTAAGTGGGATTATTGCAAAGTGGAAGTCTTTAGAAACCACAGCAACTCAGCCATGAAGTGGCTGACCATGTAAAGTCACAAAGCAGTTACCAAGTGGTGAGGTGCATACTCTGATGACTCAGTAATCACAGCATTCCAAACCTCTTAATATTAATATCGGCACAAAAACGGTGTGCCGGGAGCTTCATAGCATGGGTTTCCATGACCAAGGAGCTCCTGTAGGTGTAATGTGCAGCTGGTCCAATGCTTTTGTCCATATAGTGTATCTAAAAGAAAATATCAGGGTTGATCTCTGCCAGTTTAAACTGGGAGATGTATAAGAAGCAAATGGGGAAAAGTGCAGTTCCTAAAATGGCCACTTGAGGCTGCCTCCCAAAGTGAGTCAAGACCGCGTAAAATAGCGGTCCAATCTCTGATCTAAATATGGTCACGTTGGCTCAAAAAAAAAAAAGAAAAGAAGAAATAAATCATAAAGCTCAGAGAGAAAATAACTCCACAAATAGAAAAATAGATTAACTGCATGACATCTTTTTCCAGACAAATTCGTATGTTCACCTTGTAATTAACTTGAATGATTTGCAGAAAAATGGAGAGAGGCACACAGACGAGCACGTCGCCCACCATCGCCCAGCCGTCGCTATACTCCTTGTGAACTCGGACAGGAGGGATGAATCGCCTCCACGAGTCTTCATCAAGATAGACTATCAGAGGCACACAGAAAATTAAAAAGAATCAAGTAGCTTAGCAAGGGGCAAAAAAGCAGATGTATAACAGAAGTGGCACACTGGTTTCAACAGAATCAAGCAATCTAAATGAAAGTTTTATAAGAAATGCAATTCAGGTACACACGAGGCTCTCTCACCTTTAACCTCTGACTGAGAGTGACCATCTTTTTGCTTCTCTCCTTCATCACCAGATGCCACATCCAAGTTAGATAAGCTGGAGTCTGCACTTTTCTGGTCCTCAGATCCAGTGTCAACACTGTCAGACAACAATGTTCGTCTATCTGCAGTTGTGGAGTTTTCCGCTTCTTTCCGATCCTGCTTTGCTTCGTGTTCTGCAGGTTTGGCAGCAGGATCAGAGCCGTTTGGGCCGCTTGATGTTTGACTGGTGTCATCAGAGCTACTGCAGTGTTGTCCAAGCGGGTGCCCGTAGATCAGGTACCAGAGGAAGGTATGCATCACACGCAGACGGTGCATCTTAGGTTGGAAGCCATAAGTCTTACTCAATCCTGGAACTATTAAAAAAAAACAGATTGAAGCAACAAAAAAGAAGAAGAAAATAGACAGGAGTCAAACATTTACTGGAGACAGTTCTGATTTGGAGGATATTCAAGTTTTTTCCTGGTTCAGAACGAGCCTTTAGTAGGTTGACAGTATTCACATTAGCATCATTGGCCTGTCTGCTGTAGAGCACGATGAATGAGTATTTCTTACTGTATTGGAAATCTATTCACTCTGTTCTTATTTCTGATCATCTGAATAACAAAAATGTCTACTATGGTTAATTGAGCCCCAATAAACAGAAAGGAATTGAAAACATTCCTGCCTGAAAGGTCCTTCGATGCACCAAAAAAAAAGTCTATGCAGGAAAAGCATGTTTATTGTGCCAGTCTGACATACAGCTGATGCAATCAGTGGATTAACCTACTGGCAGAAAATACATTTTCAAGCAAAATATCAAATAGTGGCTGATGTCGACTTTTGCCATACATGAGAGCAAAGAGCTTATTTTTTGGTTTATAATGTTGTTTCAACAAATCCAAAAATAAAATACAATTTCTATTCATCTGTTTGGGCTCTGGGAAATTAAAGTGATTGTTCTATTGTAATAGAAAAATCAAAAGACAACCTCTTGTGGGCTTGAAGTCCGGGTCATCCTCAGTGGCTGCTTTCTTTTTGTCAGGCTCCTTTTCTTGTTGTCTGGCTCTCTCTTCAGCATGCTGCAGACTGAGAGACAGAACAAGAGTACCGAACAGACAGAAGGCAAAAGACAACAATATATGAGACGAGTTCACATTCTAGTATATAAAGATCTACATATATGAACACGTTTAAGTCACAGCAGTCAGACAGGCCAAGTTACTGTTGCCAAAATAGGGCAAAAAACCTTTTAGTGTCTTTTCTTCACATATTCAGGTTGCTTGGTGTGATCAGTCAGTGTCAGCAAACACTTGATAATTAACGATTATACAGCACTGTGCAAAAGTCTTGAGCCACCCCACATTTCTTTCTGTTTTGCTTCCAAGGAGTCAGACTTTGATATGATTGTTAAAGTGGTCTTGAGCTATAGTTCTCCGGGCTTTCTGAAGCTTTTTAAAGGTTTTTCTTTGGACATTTTCTGCTTTTTCACTCATTTCCAGTCCAGTCCTTGTACCCGACCATTTTCAGAGGAATGTGTTTTTGTTAGTTAATCCCCTTAACACTGAACTATGAATCATTCAAGTATGAAAAAAGTATTGAAAAGTACACATAAAAAACTAAAAGTCATGTCCTTAAAAAAAAAAAAAATGGGGGAAAAAAAACATCCAGCAAAGAGCTGACACGGGACCTGAGAGATGCATCTGACCCTTCAGTTGATCCATTTCCTGTTCACCAAAGATCTAACGGAAATGGTCTCAGTGGAAGGGTGGCTGTCAACAAGCCATTCTTAAGGAAGGGAAACAAGGAGAAAAGGCTGAGGCATGCCACATTACACAAGAACTGGACTGAAAATCAGTGGCAACAAGTCTGATGGAGTGATGGATTCCAAATATGAAATTTTTGGATGTACGGAGGCGGTCAGGAGAGAGGTACAACAGCGAGTGTCTCCATCCATCTGTAAAACACGGTGGAGGCTATGTCATGGTTTGGGGCTGCGTTTCAGCCAGTGGTTTTTTAGGATCTTGTCAAAAGTGATGAAATTGTGAACACAGAAAAATACAGTCAGATTCTGATCCACCACACAATACCATCAGTGTTCAGCAAGACAATGACACCTGTTTCAACAAATCACTGCATCTACTTCCCATTTTCTGAGGGGTTGCTCGTGGCTTTACTGTACTGTAGGAACAGTACTGCAGGACAGCTCAAACATGCAGTTTCTTTTCTGTGAGTTATCTAATTATGTGCTCACCGTAAAGCTGTGGAAGAGCTGGAAATCCTGAACCTGACCTGCTCAATAACTTGGTTGACTCGGTCATCGTTGGGCTGAACGGATGGATGAACGATCATCTCAAGCTACAAGAGACGGACACATCAGGCAGAGAGAGGCGACTTTATATATGAGGTTAAATTAAGTTGGGGCTTTACATCAAAAAGCCACGCTGGGCAGTAACCAACATTAGAAAAGATCAGGAACTGCATACAACTCCCCGTCTTGCCTCTGTAGAAAGGTAGAGTATAGCTGATGTGCTCATGTACCTTCCTTGTCATCCCATCTTGTATGACAGTAGTTGTGTATAACTTAAGCAAGCCTTCTCTAGCGAGACTGTGGACGATGCGTAAAATAGTCTTCTTGCAGCACTTTGAACTGACACCGTCCTGCTTCTCCTCGTCATGGATCATCTTCTGGAACCTGCAGAAAACACGGCGCACTGACACTCTCGCTCTGCATTAAAGCACTTTAAAATGAACCCGTGCCTTTTAACATAAACTTACTGGAAAAGACCCTCGATGACTTTCAAGTTGCGGACGGCCTCGACAATCAAGTTCTTCCTCCTTAGCAGGCGGTACGTCTCATGAGACCTCTCCCCAGATCTGCCGGCTTTTTTCAGACCGGGAACACTTTTGACGACCACGCTTGGATTATCAGCAGCATTCAGAGTCTCACTTTGATTCAAAGAGCCGGCTTCAGCTGAGTTGGTTTCTTCCTTTTCCTCATCCAGAGCTTTGTCAGAGAGAGAAATCGAAATTCATTCGAAACTTTTTGAGCTATTGTGTTTACAGACAGAGGTCACACACGCACACGCTAACCTAACCTCCTTCACAGGTGACTGCAGTATAGCAGAAAAAAACATTTATTTTAAAAATCAAAGGCTGCAAATTTGTTTGTTTTACTGACACAAAGTCTGAAAAGGAAGCGGTCGGCTGCATAACGGTTCATAAATTTATAGCCGACGGCATCACAGGAGATGAATGACTACAGATTAATGAAGTCGCAGATCACATGACTCTGCACCTTGATGAAATCCTGCTTCTTCTTTGAGGTTTGCAATTTAATTCATCTTTTTTGTTGTTCTTTTTATTCTTTACTGCTTTCATCTCAACCCTCTAGTCTGCTTTGTTCAGAGTCACCTCAGGTCACTTTATGATTAAAAAAATAAAAACTTAAATTACCTGGCACAGCACCAGACGCTGAGTCGGGCGTCACATGTGTCACAGGTTCGCTGCACACTGAGGTCTCACCTGAGAGGTTCCCAAAAAAAATTGAAAAACTGATCAACATTAAGAGGTTATGATGTGGATTTTGTGTTGCAGAGCCTCACCATCTATTCTGAAACATGTAAAGGTATAATGAGTACTCACTCTCAGCTGGTGCCGTTTGTATGACAGGAACATCAGGCTGAGTCTGCTCTGTCGTCACGCTGCCACTTTCCCCCGCTGTCTTTCTTCTGGCTCCTGAACGTCCCCTCAATTTAACTGCATTTCCATCCAGCCCTTCATCTCCCACATTTCCTTTTCCATCTTCAAACACCTGCCCCTCTTCGTCTGCCGCTTTGGCTCTTCCTCCACCTTCTTTCTTATTCTTCTTGGCTGCAGGAGTTTTGGAGCTTCCTTTTACAGACGCCTTTGAAGATGACGGCGTTTTGGGGGAGGTCAGTTTTGTATTTGATGTCTGAGGTGCGGAAGAACAGAGCAGCATCTGCCGCTCCTGCTCTTTAGCAAACAGCTGGAGTTGATTGCTACCACCCACACACCTGTCAAGAGATGTGAGCAGAACGATATTTTATACAGCAGGATTTGGTGCAAAGTGGTGCAAAAGAAAAAAAAATTTAATGGATAATTTAAGCATTTAGAGATACAAACTTGTGGCTGATAAAATTTGTAGTTCTCTGCCGACCCTCGTCCACCATGAATCCCTGCAGGGTGAGAGACACACACAAAAGAAAAACAGAAATTTACAATGTAATACAAAGTGTAACACATCTAAATAGCAAATAGTTATGGTTGTTTTTTTCCTGTAAGGTTGATAATCATAATGCAACTTTGAATTGCACGATATTGTAATGAAGGATGTTTTGTTGATCTAGTCTGGCATATTTACATGAGATCTTGCAATAACATATATATTTTACTATTTTAACAACTTAATATGTTTTTAAAATACTGACTTCAAACTTTGACATCGCTATTAATCTAATACTGTCCTAATATTTTAATGCACCCAGAGATCTCAAAGACCCAGAGATCCAAACAGGAAGGAGGACGTCCTAACAGGAAGTCCACGTTACATGGATCTGTACCCGAATTAGAACTGACATGGAGCAATTTAATGAAGGAGATCACTGTTTTTGTCTGGTACTGTTAAGCATTTTAGTACAACTGATTTTGTAATATTGGAATAATGATGTTTAACTTTTGTTTTTGTTTTGTTTTTTTTAATTTTCCACATCTTTTCTAATTTTGCTGTGATGGAAATGAGCTGATAAAAATATTAGAAATCTGCACTTTTATCATTTAATATTTAATATTATTATGTTCAGTTTTTAGCATTGTATATATTTCTAATTTTAAGCTTATCAATATTTGAATGAAATATTATAATTTGGTTTGATGGACACTGGATCAGTGAACTGCACATGATAAGCACCAATGAGAATGCTTACATGCTGATGTTTAGCAGGTATATCAATTACCTACATACTACATACAAAAGACAGACATCATTTCCAGGTATGAAACATGAAAATGATGCTGCGGTGCTTTGAATCTGCAGAAGCGGCCTCAGTCTATGACCTCAGTAAACACTTTCCTGATGATTTTATGGTCTCAGTCACTAGTTAGAAATCTCATTGAACACAACACGATATTCATTTTGTAATATTTGCTGCAGTTTTTTTTTGAAGATCTCATCTTTCCAAGCTGCTGCAGCATTTCCCTCTGTATAATCTGGGAATCTCTGGGCTCTTGTACAGATATACTGTATCATTGAAATGACACAACGGACACAATCATACACTTGTGTCCTTAACCTGATGTCGCGTTTAAAAAAATAATAATAATTTGGCATACACTGGCAATTATGAGGGCAACAACAGCGAGTATAACTGGGCCTCAAGGCAGTACCAGACGTAAGGTAGGCAGATAGATACTTGTGGCTTCTTCTTTTCTCTCTCACAGAGTTGCCACAGCAGAGGGATCCGTGTATTTGATTTGGCACAGATTTTACAGCCCAGGGTGGGGCCCTGATGCCGGTGCTTCCTCTGAATTGTAAGACTTTTCACAGAAGAATATGAGGTTAAGCAGGGACATTCCCTGTATGTTTAAAAAAAAAAAAAAAAAAAAAAGAAGTAGAAAAACCTGCATCAGTCTATGAAGTGAAATAATAAAAAGAGCAATAAGGAACTGCTGATGGCACTGAAGACAAAATCAGGCCAGCACCGAAGGCAAGACTGTGTGCAGAATCTCATGAAAAGAGAGAACTTATGGATATTCACCTTAAGCATATTCAAAGGTTTGGATAAAATGCTACTATGGGATTAATATCTTGTACCTCACCACAAAAACAACAACAACAACAACAAAAAAAACCCCACAAGGTTCAAATGCATTTTCTGCAACCCTCCTAGCTGACACCAAACAAACTTTCAAATTGTTATCAGATCACCAACATGTGACATGAATCATAGCGTTAGACAGGAAGGACTTTAATTGTGGCAGCTGACCCCTGCAGGAGGTCGTGTGGGTGGGAACACGAAACACATCCGACAATTGAGCGTGCCTGCAGACAACCCATCCTGATCATCAGTGCTGTTTTTTTACTATTATTTCCAACAGTTCTAAGAATCAAACCTACGCAAGGATCTTTTTTAAGATGAGAACAAATTTATTTTGGTGACAAAAAAAAGCCCAGACCTCACCTTAATCAAACCATCTTTCTCCAGCCTTCGCCAGAGCATGCGAGCTTCCAGTTTGCTGACGTTCAGTCTGAATGCAATATCACGCTGGGGGATTCCCTTTGTACCAGAAGACAGTACTGCATTACAGGAACGGAGACAAAAACAAGAATTAACATAACACTCTACTGTTCAGTTGCTTACAGGGTAAAACAACTTCCTGTGAGATATTTCTGTCTGCTGAATCACAAAACTGGAAAAAAAAAGGCATTTGAAGGTGAAATGCAGCCTTTCAGCGTTCATTTGAGAGTGTACAGAACTGTAGCGCCACCACCGTCCAGCTGTGTTTGTTGCTGGCTTTATTGTTATCGTCTCTAAAACTGCCTCATTTACACCTGACAGGAGTCTTGATGGAAAGAGAACATTTAAAATATAATATTTGATATTTTACAGCACTGCCAGAGAAGAGTGGTAAACTGAAATCTAAAGACATTAAATTTGGGTTACGCAACATCTTTTAATGTCATTTAATTAAAAAAAACATCACTATTGATAACTAATTCATTCATTATATTGTAAGGGAAAAGGCCAGAGAGGGAACTCGTCCCCTGCATCTCTGGACTCGGGTTTTCTGGAGTAGACTAGAGTGAAAAAGTGTGTGGTGGTGGGTTAGGGGGTTCTTCATGCAATGTCTTCTCTCAGTAGTGAGTACTGTAGTACTGTAGGAATAACGTTAACTCTTTTTGCAAGACTTTGCACTGAATGACGATAATTGTTTTTTTGACACATTACACAAGAAATGTGGTAAATGGGACAAAAACATCTGTATTTAATAAAACTAGCAAAAGCCCATGCTGCATGTATCACATAAGTATCGCACAAGATTTTATGTATTATAGTAAAAAATTATTCTAAGATTCAAGCTAAATATTTAAAAGGGGCTTGCAGAAAGAGGCATAAGCCCTTTGCTGTTTGCTCAGTACAGCTGTGAACACCCTCAAATCATCATAAAACCTCAAAGCTGCATCTTTATTCAGTGGCTTGGAGTGCAGAGTGAAAACTGTCACTGCACCAGTGTTTATGGGACCGCTGGCTTTTCTCTACATGGCAACAAAAACGAATATGCAAAAACATGAAGACTTAATTTTTCCTCGTTTCTTAACTGAAGGAAGAAATCCAACATACTGATGTGATAGGCTTGTGCTAAGAGGTCCTTCTCCATGATCCGACCCTCTGTAAGCAAACCTCCTCCTCCTCCTCCTCCTCTTCCTGCTCCAGTGTCATCATCTTCATCTTCATCGTCGTCGTCGTCTTCTTCAGTCACGCCCTTCTTTATATATGGCTTTACCAGCCTCACGCAGCGAATAGTCACTTTGGTGCCTGAGAAATACATAAAACCGGTGTCATACACATTTTAGTAATGTAAATACTCATACACCATGAGGTTCCTATGGTGCTTCGGTGTCACATTACCATTTTTGTTGGTGCAGGGTCCAGCGCTGGGATCCAACTCCTCCAAAGGGTATCGGCAAAATTCGATCAACTTGGACGCTCGCATGTATTTGAGTAGACGCGAGTAGGTCCTTTTGTTCACATTCTGCGAGAAAACCAGACAATTTTCCACCACAAGCAGAAAGCTAGAAAGACAGGAGCAACAGAAACGTAGAGGGATACTCACAAGCTGTTCTCTAAGCATGATCACCGTGGAAAACTGACTAGGAAACTGCTGGAGAAAGTTGGACACGAACTCCATCAGTATGTCATACTTGGTCCTCCTGAAAGACAAAAACATGAAGTGGATGTGACCGAGTACATACATTACACATTTTCCTCACAAGCAAAAGATCCACGGTTCGATCCCGGGAAGAGACAAATCTCTTTGGGATTGCGTCAATAAAAAGGTCAAAATCTGCCAAATCAAACATGTGGAGCTAACAGCTGTGACGATCCCTTGCATATAAGGGAGCAGAGGTGCTACTGATTGGATAAGGATATTGGGCGCGGGCGCGGGGCAACAATCCACCCTAAAAACAAACAACACAGCAAAAGAAAATGCAAAAAACAAACTGATAATTATGAAGCTACAGCGTCCCAAATAAGATCATTTGCAGGATTTTGTGCTTTTCTTTGTCACTGATGACGCTAAACTGACTATTTGTGTTTTAGCCATTTGATCAGAAAAAAATGGCATTTGAAGATTAGATCATGTCATACATGACAGTAAACTGCATACATTTGTTTTTTGTTTGTTTTAAATTAAACATGGCAGAGTTTGAACTGTTGAACTGTAAGGACGAGCTAGAGAAATTACAGTAGAAGTGTATTAGGATATAATACTCTCCCCCTCATGTCAAAATGGTTAAAATGAAGAACAACAATTGTTGTCAGTAAGAAAAAAAATAGAGAACACACACACACACCTGTTTACATGGAAGCGGTTGAGCAGCAGAAGAATGGAGTGCTGCTGCTGTCCGGACTTCAGCCGCCTGACGTAAGACTGCATGGTGACCAGCTTGTGTCTGATAAGAGACTTCCTCAAGTAGTGAAACTTACGAGCGTCCACCCTGTTCAAACGCGACGTGGGCTGTTAGAACGCGAACATCTGAGCATGAGCCTGTATACAGAGAAAACCCTTAACAGCGATGGAACTGTGCTAAATGGGTGTATACATGTCTCCTACTTGAAAGAGCCTCCATGCAGATCTCTCTGTAGCTCGCCTTGCCACCGTGCTCGGCCCACTCTTTCCAACACACAGTAAGAGTCGCTGCTGAGTTTTATGTCGGGATCGCTCTCGCTGCCAATCAGAGCACGAAATCGCAGACCCTGAGATGCCACGACGACGAGCTTTCTCCCGTATCTTAGAAAGCAGAGGGAGGCAAGAGGGAAAATGCACTAAAAATGGGATTATGTTGTTGAAGGGCTTTTAAAACAAGGTGTGATGAAATACTCTAACATTCCTCATTCCAAGTCTCACTGATCTGCAAAGCATCATAGTTAACATGAGTTTCATAAACGCTATAAAAATCCATTTTATTGGGGTTTTGCAGGCACGTGACTGCTAACCATGTGATGCTAATTTGTCCGCTATTTTGAACCTGTGACAATGCAGGGTCAAGTGAATAAGGCTCCAGTTACACCTCCCTAGCGAGCAGTCTGCAACTATCTGAAAACCACTGATCGTGAGGAAAAATAATTAGTATTCCCAGACCATGACTGCTCATGCCCCAAACACTCAGGTCTACAGACCAGTCAGTGACCCCCTAACGACCACTTGTCGGGAGGGAAAAATGGTAATATGCAATGTGCTAGCAACCGAAATAAGGAAGGAGGGTTTTTTTTCGTACAGCACCTACTTTGCATCTGATTACGCCCAGCCAGAGCCAGCAACCTCCAGGAACCACTGCCAGCCAGTCGGGTTATACACATTTTTCCCTAGCAACCTTTGGCTGTATCACATCCAATATGATGGACAACTCTCAAGTAAGAGTAAGCAAAAACCTTCAGTGAGCAGAATGTTTCAATTGCAGCTCACCATATTTATTAATGGCAGGTCATATATAGTTTGGAAATAGTCACAATGTTGAAAAATACATATAGTATCAGACCATCTCTACAAACCTTTCCAAAGCCTGATGCAAGCTGACCAATGGGGTGAGGGTCTTGGAGCGAACTTGCTTTGTGATATCTTTCCTCTCTTTGAAGAGGGCACACGAGCCCTGAATCCCATCCTTGTTTTCCGGAACAGCATGGATAGGGTAGATGTCTTTGGATGTGTCTGAAAAACTGTCCGTTACTTCAATGCCCGTCTCTGAATCAATGTCCTTAAACCTGAAAAAAAAAAAACCAAAAACAGCAAAACACCACCAAATATAAGGACTGGGCAAAATAAAACACTAATGTCAAAGTAGCAAAAAAGTTACATTTCAGTGTTAAACTTGAACCTCAAAGAAAAATATATTTGTTTGTGTTGTCCTTTGTCACTGATGATACCAAGCTGACTGTCTCTGGTTTTTGGACTTTGGAGCACACAAATCAGGTAAACGGAAGATCTCATCATGGGCTTGTGAAACTTACAACAGGAGATTAGCTTACACACACAAACACACTGGGTTAATCAGGCTGCTTCTCTGAAGTGCATCACAAATGAGTTTACTGTAGGTTCAGACCGCAGAGGTTTTAGGAAAACAACAATCCATTAAAAAAAAAAGGGGGGTTCCTTCTGCCTCCGGATCATCATTGAAAATCTGAGCATTTACTTACTTTATGTGTGGAGGCCTACTGTTTGCCTTAACCCTGGTTTGAGCCGAGACCCTTATGCTCTGTGAGAATGAATAGCCTTACCTGTCGGTCAGCACGACGTCCTCTCTCTCCTCCGGGAGCTCGCAGAACCTCAGCCCGCTGCTGCTGACCAGAGACCTCCAAATGAGCTCCTTGGTGCAGTCGTCAAGCTTGAGGGGAAACTTGGGCTGTCTCTCTTCCAGTCGTATCCATAGAGTGGGGATAGTTATCCCATCCAGTCCTTCCAAAGCCACTTCATCCACAACATTACTCAGTAGATCCATGGCATATCCCTATCAGCTAGCTAACATTCTACCTTATCAACAGCTATCCCGCAGCCTGTGCGCTCGTTACAGGCTCAGAAACTCGTTGGAGGAGACAGAAGGACCCGACGTGCTTTCAGAGATCAGTGTTAGTTGCTGAAGAAATAAAAAGATTTGTTTAGTAAGCATTACTTCTTACTTCTATTACTTCTTGCCTCCAACTGGTTTGTATCCGTGTACGTGCATGCGTCACATTTACACTTTGACATCACGTTGCGTGTCCACGTGATGGCGTACAAGTGCAGCTTCTCCAGTAGGTGGCAGTAATGCACCTCTAAGCTGGTTTGCCAACCACCAGTACAACCCCAAGAAGAAGCACAGCGAGCGCGGTCCATCGAGGAGCTGAGACATGATTTTGAACAGGAATATAAATGCTTGAAAACATCTGTACTTTACAAGACAGTGAAGACTCTTAAATTATGTTCCCATTTAAAAGTTTCGCTGTAAATGATTCTGGTTTTGTGCTGACCCCCCCCGGCATGTTTTTGTCTATTTTTCCCCACATATTCTTGTGTTATCCAGTTGTAGATTTACCAGATTTTTTTTAACTGTATTGTGTACTGTTTTGCATTTGCAACACCTTGCAACACATTTTTCACTGTCCACCTGATAACCTCGCAGAGCAAATGTTTTCATTTTGGCTGCTTCACTTAATCTTATTTTACTTTGAATATACATTCTTTCAGCACTCACTTTGTTTTGAAATTGAGTAACCAGTGCAGTGTCCTGTTATAACAATATTAATTGGCTGTTGATTTAATAGTTATTGTAATTGCTGTAAATTGAAAAGGTTATCTCTTTACAACACAACTGATTAATCTAAAAAATAAATAAATTATATACCAGTCAATCATAAGAGTTTACTCATTTGAGACAGTGTGACCATAACAGGTCACCTACTGGCTTTTTAGCTCATGGTTGCCACGGTCATGGAGAACTAACTCCATCTGCTGTTGAAGACAATGCGTCACATGTGACACTTCTGGACATTAAAATGAAGCGGATGATGGTTTAAATGCTTAATTGAAAGAATATTTTCTTAATGACACATTTACATGCATGTCCCTCTTCAATTCACTTGGGCTAGCCAAGATTGGACAATAGATGATTCGAAAATGTTTCCTGGTCTGATGAACTTTGACTTCTACTGCAATATTCCAGTGGCAGTCAGAATTTGGTGTAAACAAGATGAAAACATAGATCCACCCTACCTTGCATCAATGATCAGGCTGCTGCTGGTGATATAATGGTGTGGGGGATTTTTTTTGGCCCCTTAGTACCAACTGAGCATCATTTAAATGCCACAGCCTACCCGAGTATTGTTACTGTCTACCTGTGTGTGTTTTTTTATGTTCCCACAGCCAACTAGAGCCATCACATACAGTGCATGCCGGAAACAAGATTTAAACTCCCAACTGCAGTGGTGAATAAGCAGAAAGCATCTGCAGATAATATTTTGTTCACACTGCAAGGTGGAGCTTTCAGTTTAAGACAAAAAGAGAAAGCCACATGAAACACATTTAGCCTCAAAAATAAAGGTGAGGATGGATTTATTCAACATCTTTATTATGAAGTACCCTTTTAAAAGAAATGTACAAGTGGAACCAGCACAGTGACATCTTGGCGTTGGAAAAACAGAAAACACCATGGACATTTGGTGCAGGTCTGAAGACACGTATGAAATGATAATGTACATATTTACAGCAGAGGGTTGATCAGAACAGAAGTGAGAAAGCATGACTGCAGCTAAAAATACAAATGGGACTGAGTGAGGATAAAAACGTATAATAAAAAGCATGGATTGGTTTCAACAAAACATATTTTTGAAAGGTAACGTGTTAAAGGCACTGTGTTTCACACAAATCAACAACGCAACAGATGCAGTTGTTCCTTTTGTCCATCAAATCATAAGTCACAAGAAACAACTCAATGTAGTCATTCAACTGTCCCTGGGTGCTCTAACAAAAACAGACGCGACATTATCAGAGGGCCAAAGCAGTTTGCACATAGACGTTAAAACAAAATAGATAATTCAACTCATCTGGAAACATTCTTCATAAAGAACATGCTCGCTGATTATTAAAATTACATTTTTTTTCTTATAAACAAATACATTTCTAAATTTTAAATTTCATATTGAAGGCATAATGGGTTGGATTAAGGACAAACATGTTTTCTGATCCTGTGCTCCCCTTGCTGGGCCAAACCCAGGATAGTTTCTATTTGACATTCCAGCAACACATTCAATGAACTACCAGCACAGAGAACACAAAACTATCAGCGGAACCGACAGAGACCAAGTACGACATGATCGATCCTTCGAGGACACGGTGGGCAAAAGTTAAAATCAGAAAATTACATTCAGCTTACATAGCTGGTGTGCCATCAATGCAACGTTTGCACTGTGCTTTTTAGTCTGACCTCAAGGCTTTACTGCATTATGGTACTAATACAAGCAGTTTAAAGGACTAGTTTGACATTTTGAAAAACTCACTCTGCTGTTTTCATGACAAAAATGTGACCAAATGTGTACCACCACTCATGTCTATACAATAAATGTGAAACTAAAGGCAATTAGCTAAGCTTAGAATAACTGATCACCTCTCGCCTGGCTCGGTCTACATTTAACAGTCTGCCTACCAGCGCCTTTTGACGTCTCCTAATTAACATGCATCTATAACCCAAGCTGAAAGTCTCGCAATCCTTTCTTCAGCAAAGATACTGCTAGCTCCCACCTCGAAACCTTTTTTTGTTTGTAACTGTAAAACAGTTATTAGACGGCTCGTCAGGCTTTTAGCAATCATGATGGGATAGCGTTTTTCATCAACTTATACGTAACAAACTAGCAATCCACAGATCGATCAGCCAAATATCAGTACGGGCATATATTGGATTATCTGTTGTGTCACCAACTTTGTGCTGAGACAGTGTGATAAAGAACTGAAACAACCTTTTAACAGTTTAGAATAATAAAAACAAAATAAATAAATAAAACAAAAAAAAATCAATTATCAGCTATCAACCAAACTATTTTAAATGTTGCCATTTACCCAGAATTTCACCACTGGTGTTCCCCTATTATAAACCAATGAACAAGAAATAATAATTAAATTAAATTAACCTTTAGTTACAACCTCGGTCTGTTTAACCCATGTAAGAGCCAGGGTAGGTCCAAACTTCTTAGTAAACTAACAAATGCTGGCTTTAGCTTTGCATTTACGACTCAGATATAACAGCTGTATTAACTTATCACAGTATTCCTGGTGAAAATTTCTCATGTCAAACTATTCATTTAATAAAAAAGAAAAAAAAAACTTTAAAAAAAAATGCAGTTTTTAACTCAGTGTTCCTCTACAAAGTTTAAGGTCTGGGAATCTGCAGGAGGAACACCACATTCCCTCCTGCTCATGATAAAAAAAAAAGCATACATTTGCTAGCTGTGGACTGCACATACACACACATAGGTAGGCGAAGGGGGTTCACACTACACTCTTTGGCTGAGTTCAGGCATACACGACGGACACTTAACGCTTCAGAATAAGCATTGTAGATAGTAATGGCACTGGCCAGGCACGCATGCACCTAGTCTGAGCTTGGAGTTATGTGCGCAGGCGTTTGATATAGCAGAAGACTTCTAAGTTACACAAGGGGACAGTGTGACCTTTTAAAAAATAATAATATATTGTGGTCTTTTTGAGGGTAAAAAAAAAAAAAAAATCCTATATTTAAAATCCTTTTGCAGTAGAACACAACTGCACACTCAAAAGGTAAACAGTACAGAGTTGAGGTGCAGTGGTGTGGTATACTGGGAAGAAACAAACAAATCCGCTGCCCTGAAATGACTAATGAACTAGCTTCAAAACATACACAATAATACAACATTAAGTTGAGATATGACGAAAGTAAGCTGCAATAATAAGTAATAGTACCTGCCTTGTACATACACAATTCAAATAAAATGAAAGCAAGTAGCTAGAATACTTGTCTTATCAAAAATATGGTAAACAAGTTATGCAGAGAACTGTTGTCTGAACAAGGTGATGTGAGAGATCACTATGTAACTTCTAGGAATTGAGGGTGAGCAGGTTTCTCTGTTCTGAGGCTATGAAGTTAACGAGAGGCAGGCTAAAAGTTCCACTCTCCAAAATCTTCTGTCCTTGCCCCTCGTCACCAGCTGATGAGGAACAGAGACAGCAAAAGGTAGCTAGACTCCTGAAAGGAACAAAACTGCTTCCTTTACCGTCCTGAGCACCGATTGAAGAGTTTCCGTGGTAATGTAGCAGCATCGTAATGGTCTGCGGAGGACAGGCTCCTCCAGAGCAGAAGTGGAAGACTACTTTAACCTCTCCTTCAGCAGTCCCCTCACCCTTTTCCATCCATTGCAGTAGAAGTGGAAGACTGGTCAGATATCATACTTTAACAGCTCTCCTCAAATGTCCACAGTGGAGACAGGACAGGTGAGATAATTTATGTTCTTCTACTACACCGCTGTATCATCTGACCGAGCTTCTTTGCTTTATGTGGGTTTGATCCAGGCGTTGATGTCCCATAAAAATAACCACCTCCTTAACACTTGAGCTTCGACTATGCGGCGCAATCTCCATTCGGCCGCACTTTACTCCTTCCGCCTTTCTACTTCCTGTCGTTCGTTTTGTGGCAGGTGAATTTCTAACCAACCTGAATGTTTTCTTCCTCTTTTCATGAGTTTGGATTCATTTTCATGTTCCCAAATTTCAGTCAACCTTCTCCACCTTCCCGACGATCTTCTCCTCGAAGATGGGCAGGATAGCGTCATCGTCACGAACCTCCTCGAACACAACACCACAGTCAAACTCGTCGCTCACTTTCTTGAAGTAGAACCTGAACACAAACAGAAACGTGAGACTCTCTTGTTCCAAAGAGAATATCTGTAATGTTCCCACACTGAAAACCTTTAAAACCGGTCCACGGCATGCATTTACCTGTAGTGGCCCTTTTTGGTAAGGAGCTCCTTGAACTGGCCCAGAGTCACTACACGGCCTTTGACAGATGTTCGGTATGGAATCGGCTCTCCACAAAAGTAGTAAGCCACTGTCATGTTCTCGCACACTTGACGCTTTCCAGACTTGTGCCTGAGACGTGAGAAATGCCATGTCAAACACACACAATGAAAACACACAAACGAGAACACAAAATTGACTTGACACCTACCTCTGCTTGGCCTGCTGTAGTGCGTTCCTCCTCCTCTCCTCCTCCAGCCTCCGTCTAGCCTCCTCCAGCTGGGTGAGGGGGTTGGGAGCTGGGTTGGGGGGCATAGCTGGGTCCTGGATGAAAGGGTGAGAAGGCTGGACCTGGGTGGACGATGAGCCGGGAATAGCAGTGGACACCGACGAGGGGTTACGTAGCTGAGCAGAGACCCAGGGGTGCACAGCTCCGGGCCGCTCCACTGAAGTTGGACGTGGGGATTCACTGCTGGTTCCTGTCCTCCTTGAGCTACTGGTGCTTCCTCTGGAAAAACATGAAAAGGAAAACCTCCATTAAAATGGGCACAGGAGCTAGAGCCTCACGATATGAGACTACGTTAAGGACAAAACACTGGTTTTCAATATAGCAAGTCTGTAATATCTACATCATTACTCGTGCAACTGAAGAAGAAATAACCCACAATATAAGTCGAAATTATTTTTTCAATGTATCCACGATGTTCCTCCTTTCTCAATTGTCCTTCAATGCCGGTTAAATAACATCTGTTCACTTTAACTTTATTTATTTAATAACAATCACCACCAGAAGTTTTTTAATAGAGTCGCCACCAAACTCCATTATTTTGCAATAAAGTTTAAATATTTTTAGGTATAATGTACATTCTATATTCCCAGTCTAGAAATGTGCACTCTCGCTGATCCTGTAAAGATCCCGCTCGTAGTGTCACTGAAGAGAATTAAAGTAGCTTTTTTTTCTTCACTAGGGTTGATGTTGACAACACGACAAATGCAGCAATTTTTTTTTCATGTTTGAATCTTGTTTTGAATCTTAAGAATTTTAAAAAAAAAATGCAAAAAGTATACCTTTAAATTACTGAGTGGCAAATATAATATTACTCACCCATGAGAGCTCTTTCTCTGTCTATCTCCTTCCATCATCCACTGCAGGATCTTCTGGTTTCTCTCCAGATCCTCCATTGGCACCTGGGCCTCGAGCCCACGCCCACTCTCATCGCCTTTGCCCGATGCCTCCGATGGCTTCTTACAAACTCGCCTTGAAAGCGTGCTACCTTTACTACTGCAAAACAAACGGGTAACACAGAACCAGTTGGAGTTGTCTGATTACCTACTAGCACATACAGTTTCCTATAGACCAAGTGCACACACTTACCTGTAACCCATCCCCTCGAGTGTGCTGGCTCCAGCTCCATCAGCGTAGTTTCGGCTTCTCCCGGCATACTGATTGGCATCTCCATTCCACAGGACGTTGGTCTGAGATCTACAGCCCGCTTCTTCTGGCCCATCCCTTCCTCTGTGGTGGTACAACTGCTTGTGGTGATGCATACCTGAGATGGTAATCAGTCAATTAGTTAAATAAATGGAAACACAAAGCACATCTGTGTTATTTCACTGAAAGAGCCACTTACAGCTTACCATTAAAATTTTTAATATCAGAATGTACTAAGTAGTCCTGGCATAATGCAGTTCCTTCCTCCATGTTATAAAAGTCCATTAAAAATCTCAAGACTCCATCTCCACATTGATTCAGTATAATAAGCACAAGTTAATCCCACAACCACTGTTATGCCAACATAAATATTTACCAGAGCAATAATATTCCACAGCAATACAAACACTAGAACAAAATAACTACTTCTTGCTATATCAGGTTACATTTGCCAAAAACTACAGTGTCCAGTAGGGTTGGGCAATATATAAAAAAAACAACAACAAAAACAACCCCAAACTTAAAAGGATAGGGACACATGATATGATGAACACCTGAACCAAATATAATGTTAAATTATCAGCATTAATTTCTAAAACATAGTTCTATACTTAAATAACATTATTTCTAGAAACAATATTAAATATTATTTACCAAAAACACTGCAATGTGAAAAAAGGTCTGCACTGTTTCTAAATGTGCTTTGTAGAATTGGAGAGGACGTGTAACTCTGTCCTGTGGGTGTTTGCTTTAGGGATATCGCCCTGTGTACAGGGGGACCCTGTACGGAGGGTGGTTTTGCATTAAGTTAGACTCATTCCTGATGTTTGTTGCACTTCACCAGGGCTGCCCTAATATCACCAATTCTGTTCATAACCTTTAGGAACAGAATTTCTAAATGTAGCTAAGTGGTGATGAGAATTACCACCTCCAAGTCTGAGTTTCATGGTTCTTAGCTGGAAAAGGAAGGAGACTCATGAACCACCAACCAATTACTGAGGATTTATTTAAAACTGAAATCCTTGAGACTGCTGACACAGACGCTTACACAGAGTAACATAGTCCTATTTTAGAGGCACACTGTATGCTGCTGGAGTGCTTTGGTACTCAGGCTTGACCATTTCTCCCTCCCCTGCACAGCCTCCTACCTTTGACCCCAGGAGCAGGCAGACTGTGACCTCCCCCTCGGTGTGTGGGGTAGTGAGGTGGGCCAATTCCCCCGTCAGGCGAACGCGATGATTTGGGAGGAGTGTGTCGACCCCCTCCCGCTAAGGTGCTGTTGGTTGCCCCTGGCGACTGGCAGCCCGGCGTCTTCATAACCCGCTGTACGTGCTCGTCCAAAATAGATTCTGGGTCGTCGTCATGGGGATCGTCTATGGGGACCAGGCCGCCATAAGTAGCGACCGTCGCCGTGTTAGCAGTGGTCTCGGAATAACGGGCACCGTAGAGAGGTGTAAATGATGAGGGGAGGGGGAGTGACATGCTATGAGAAGACATGGAGGTTGCCATGGAGATGTCAGCATCATCCCCCTCTTCTTCCTGTTAAGAACAGAAAACAGATTTAATTTCTGGATTCCTGAACTGGGATGAATACAAAAGGAGGAAAAATGAGGGGATGGGGCTAATAAACGTGTGTTCTTTGGCCCAGGCCCAAAGTTGATAGTGGGACTAATGCCAAGAAGGGGGAAAAAAATAAAATAAAAGTAGTAAAAAAAATTAACCTGGCAAATATAATAAATACTGTTGTACTGCTTTGTTTTATATCTGTTTACTTTATTTGTCTTCAATTATTTATATATAATTACAGGTTTTATTATGATTGCACTCTCTCGCTGGAATAGTCCGTCACTTGGAAGTGAGAAAGCTATCCACCAGTGTGTGTGCGTCTCTCTCGCACACCAGCAGCAGTGCATCCATACAGAAGTGATTATCATCAAAGTGGATGGCCAAAGCTAGATTAACTGAGTGCAATATTAAACTCCCACCCAGGCCGGTCAAATCAAACAGAACTAAAACTTTTCTGGCAGGAATCTTGTTTGCTACTTAATGCATCTTTATATTACTGATAGAAAACAGAATCCACTACTAAGCTGCATATACGACATAATGCATTTTATAAAATTTCTATTGTGCAAATCTCCTTGTAGTTCAATAACTAGCTTTTATTCTGAGACTGGAACGGAGGTGGCAACCTCCAATGGAAACAACCTTTTCTTTCAATTATGAATTTGAAGTTTAAAATTTTAGAAATTACAGTATTATGGATATATGCATATATACAATTGTGTACTCACCAGTCGTACTCTCTTCAGCCTCTCTTCGAGCCTTTCCTGAGCCTCTCGTTCTTTGAGCACCGTCTCCAGCCTGCTGATGAGCTCCGCTGCAAACCTCTCAGGCTCTACGTGGATGTCCTTTGGCATTCGATACGTGCGCTGTATATTGACAGGAATAAGTACAACTTAATACATGCCACACATGGGCACACATGTCTGCCACCATCATTTAAATGTCAAACTTATAAATACATACACAACTAACACATTCAGGTAGGGAAAGGTGATCGTGCAAACAGTCAGTTCACCATTTGTGACAGTAATGGTAATTCCCCCTCAACTATTTGTAGATAAATACAGCCTTGAGATCACCTTGTATTAAGGGATAAATCTACTTGCTTTGTATAGTTTGTACCATTACATCTACTCCTACTTCTTCAAACCCAGAATGTATGAATATTTAAATATTTTTATTCTAAAGGTTTAACTGCTGCCAATTAGATGTCACTTCTCAGTGTATGTGCATTGAGTGCTTAAAATGGGGCTGTCCCAAAAAATTTGGTGACTTGAGTCAATGTTCAGGTTGATCCTGACTTTTTTTGTTTTAATGCAGCAGTGCTGACTTAATGAAGTTGTTGAACTTAAGCTGTAGTCATTTTGACCCACATGCTGGTGGTGCACTAGGATCTCAGATTTGTGTAGGATGCACTTTTTACTTTCAGTTGAAATTGTGGAATGTGTAGCAAAGTCACTTTGCTGACACCAAAGACAAACGGCACCTGAGGCAGGGATTCAACACGATAACTGGCTACAGGCCCACTGTCCAAACGGTGTCGTGTAAACGGGGCCTCAGACATTCACAGCAGGAAGCGCAACATCCAAAACCATTACGGTGAGTACAGAATCGCCTCAAAGGTGTGAACCTGCTGTTGTTCACAATGCTGACACATGACTGCTCTGCTAGTTTTAACACCATCCACATTATAAAGTTTGATGATGACTGCTGTTGTAGGCTTCATCACCAATTAAGAGGAGTCAGCATACACAGAAGGGAGGTGGAGAAGTTGACAGCCTGGTGTCAAACACACAACCTTACCCTCAACACAAGAAACAACACAAAGAAAAACAAAACAAGGAATCCATTCCAGCCATCACCCGCACAAGCACTAAGTTCCTGGGGAGTATATCTAACTGATGACATGACTTCCAGTTACAACACCGCAGCCATCATCAAAAAGGCCCAACAGCACCTCCACCTCCTCCACAGGCTGAAAAGGGAAAACCTCCCCACTCCAGCCTTGAGAATATTCTACCCGAAGCACCGCTGGGTGGTTTCTCACATACCGCCTAATTTCCTGGCAAGTGGAACGAAAGACACAAATTAAACAGGGCTGTGAGAGCAGCGATCACTGGTGCCTCACTCCCATCTCTGCCGAACATTTACAACCAGGGCTGCATCCGCAGAGGCCTGGGCATTGCGAATGCACTCATCCTTCTCACAGCCTGTTACAGCATTCGCTTAATGACCACACACACACACACACACACGTTAAACAGCTTTTCCCCCCACATCAATCAAGACTGCTGAACCAGAACAGAAAACGCCTTACACAACCAATATATTTACCTGCACTATTATTTAATAATTTTGCACTGCCACCTTTTATCCTTGATCTATGAGCTAATTTTATCACGCTTTATCTTTGTGCCATTTATTTATTATTATGCTATTTTGCACAGTGAATATCTTTCAGTGTTTTATGCAGAATGCTTTTTTTAATGTAACCGCATAAAAATGGCAAAGTTGAATTTAATCTAATCTAATTCTCATATTTTGTCACAACTGTGAAGTAATGTATTATAACATGAACAGGAAAACAATTGAATTATATATTTCTCATAATTTAAAACAAGTTGCATTTAAAAATGCTAACTGAAGAACAGGAATAAAAACAACATAAATTTGGAGAAACCATAGTTTCCATTTCACACCTTAGAAAATGTGCATATCATATAACTGTATTCTAATCGGTAAATATTACAAAGTTGGATTTTCACATGAAAGCCTAAAAGTGTGCAGCTAAATTGTAAAACTGCCTTGCAGTGTCAAATTCAGCACATTTCATTGTGCGCGCAGCAATAGAAGAACTCAGCCATGAATGCTAACATTACAGTAAAGTAGTGTTTGTACTCACAGGTATATGAGGTAGGGGTACACGTCCGTTGGCTTTGGCACTTTCATGCATCTCTTTACGATGCTGTTTCCAATATCTGTATGGAGGAATACCATCTCTACACACACACACACACACATATACACACATACCGATGAACAAAAATCAATTACAGATCTTTAACATCATTACAAAATTCAGAAGTGCAGCACTGTCGGAGGTGCAGCAGGTCATCTGTGTGTACTTACACACTGCTGTCGGTCAGTGACAGTGTGTCTGCATCACTCGACATGCTCTGCTGCTCACTGTCATTGGCACTAGTTGCTGGAGCCCGCGCATAGCCCATGTTTGCGTAGTACGGGTTTATCGGCTCTCTCCATGGCCTGAAGAAGAATTGAAATATTATGATTCAGATCCTCAACTTGCAGAAGGTTCTTTCAGAACATTCACAGCAAAAATTTTTTTTGCCTTAGTCATGTCTGATATGATGCTTGTGAATAATCACTCTAAGTCGAGGCTAAAAAAAACAAACAAACAAACAAAAAGAATTTGAAAGATGTGTTTAAGACTCCAAAACTACTGGGAGTAAAGTGTTCCAATTACATACACAAGATAGGAAGTGTAACCCTCCCTATAAATAAAGGCTTTTAAATTTGGGTTACTGACAAAAATCAGCTCTTCTCAAGAAAGATTTGTATTCATGAGTTCACAATACAACAAAATGCCTACTTCTCTTGATATAAGTGGGTGTGCTGCAAAGGTCCCACCAAGAGAAGCCAAGGCTAACATTAAAAAAACTCTGTCTTCCTAAAATCCAATATTAATGTGTCCTCTATGTGTTTTATACATCCGTTTTATTTCAACAGGTATAAAAACACAATTAAACTGGTTATAATGTAAGGACAACACAAAGAAACAACTACTTTCAAAAACATCTCAAGTACACTTGAGACGGACGTTACACAACATTTCTTACACAATGTTCTTTGCACAAATGAAACAGTCACCTTTTCTGCAAAAATACACAACGTTATGTCCGGTGAAACAACAGCACATCAAGATTAAGGTGTCACCCCAGCTGTAAAGCAGTGTGGAGGAAGCATCGTGGTTTGGGACTACGTTTCTACCTTAAAGGCTAGACAGCACTTTGCACACCGCAAGCAGTTTTAAAACATGTTATACAAAGGCTAACAAGCTGACAAATATGAGGTTTGCAAAAAAGGTCTTTATGTTTTAGAACTCTTTTTTCACATCATTAAATAATAATATATATTTGTTTGACAAAGTTTGTAAATGAGAAAGCCTGATTACCAAATTATTACCATTGCATTACACTGGGTCAACTACACTGTTAAATTCTAGGCAAGAAAGTACTAAATACATCATTACCATGAGCTCTGAAATATGTTAAAATAACATCCACTGTTTCCCACAGGACTACTTTGTATTTGTGATGGTATCAGGGTAGGGCATGTGAATATGCATGTATGCAAGTGAAAAGAGGTGACCTCATGTATTTTAAAATAAACAAACATGTAACACAATATCTACTTAGTAACAACATACAAAGCAATAATCAACTGCCTATCCAGTAAGTTCCTTATTGTGTGCATTGAGTCCACTGTCTTAGACTGCAGCTGGCAGTGTTAGTCCCTGTTCTGCTCTGCAAGCCTCAGTGAGCTCAGCGCAGCGGCATCAGCTTTCCACCTGCTGTGGGTTCTACTTAGAGCTCAGCCTCCAGCTTGCAGCAGATCTCCAGAGAAGCAAAAACAAACGCCGCCAGCTGCAGTCCAAGTAACTGAAAGACACTGAGGACTACCACGGCAGAGATTTGACCTGCCTGCCTGTAGGGAAACACTAGACGCAGAGGATCAGAGCTGACTGCTTAGCACTGAACTTTCAAATCAAGACTGAGGAGATTGTCCAACAGTAATATAATAAGGATGTCATCTCAGCCAGATGAAAAAATTTTTTTAAAATAAATTGCAAAATTCTGAGACTATGTGGGAAAACACTGATGTCAAATGGGAGATTGAGTAAATAATAAGACATTATTCACGTTATGAATGCAAGACAGCAGGCGCATGCACACACACCTGTACTCCCTGCTGTCCTGCCTCCTCCTGCTGGCTGAGGCTCTCTGCGGCACTGTCTGCATCAGCAGGCTCTGAGTCAGCCTACCAGCTGGTGTGTCTCCACAGTCATCCTCATCCTTCTCTTCCTCTACTTCCCTCACTCCTCCTCCTCCACACCTGAGATAAGATTTATGTTATTCAAATACCAGATGAATTCTATCACTTTTAAATGTTTTAAATGTTGTTAGTGCTGTTCTGACAAGCTGAGACAAGTCAGTGGCATTTATTGTTTAATATTTAGGACAGATACAGATCCTGTGCAATGCATCAGACAAAGGCTCGAGCTCCTCTCACCTCCACTCCTCATCCTCAGCGAGTGTAGGCAAATATCCAGGAACAGGCTTGGCTGGTCCTGATGAAGGGCTCTGATCGCTGGGGTTGGGCTTGGGGCTCTCTCCGCCTGTCCGTGTGTACTCCAGGTACAGATCTGATTTAAGAAACAAAGGGTAGGTGTTCTCCTCGATCATGGCCTGGATCTCTGTCTGAGCCTGGAACAAACACATACACACACAGTGCTCACACGTGAGACAAAACTTGGTACAATAAAATTCCTGAAGATTTCAACACTATTTCTCACTTTTAACTAAACCCACTAATCTGTGACACAGTACTCTCAGACTGAAAGGCTTTGCCCTTTTAAACTACAGGTTTCATGGCAAATGGCTACTCATTACAGACCAACACAATTACACAGGGTACACCAGCATTTATGTAAGAGACTACACAGCTAGACTAACACCTATTCCACACTGAAAAAGGGAAGCGCGTTAAACCACACACAGGCAATAAATCTGAAAGGGTCAATGTGCATCCCTCGATGTGGTCGGGCACACTTCAAGTTGGTTTGAATTCACGCTGAACAGTGCTCAGCTTTGACTTTTATTAGACACTTGAACGACTCACGGAAAAACAGGAACAGAAATAAAATCAAACATAAGTCTGTGGAACAGCTGGAAAGAAAACTAATTGGAACAACCTTCATTTGGTTCATCACAGTAATACCTACTCAGTGTCATTCTGTTTTGTGGTGATCTGAGACGTAAGTCATTAAGACTGGTGATAGAAGTCTCAGAGTATACATGTTGTCTGAAGATAAAAATGAGCAGTCGACAAAGACGGACTGAAAGTGATCAAGGGTTAAAGGAGGAGTGATCCTTTGGTGTCGTTTGCTTATGAAAGCATAAGAAAACACAAATGTGTGGTTTAACAAAACAGAGATAAATGACTACTGTTGCTCTTTTTCCTTTTCCTGTCAGGGTTATTGCCCTGTCAACCACAGGAACCTGGTCAAAAAAAAAAATCTAACTGATTGAGGTACTCAGGAAGTATCACTGCTATTATAACATGGGAACCTGGGTTTACTTTTAGTTTATGGGCCACTGTTCCTTCCCCCTAAAGAAATCTCTACAGTCAGTGACACAGCACCGAATGTTCCCGACAAATCTAACACCCTTCGAGACTGCAAAATCTACTGTGCACCTATTATTCTGAGATGATTTTAAACTTCCAAAGAAGATGAATACATACAAGAACAAACTGAGTTACAAGAAACATGGCGCTTGACACATTTTTAAACAAACATACTCTCTACAACATCTGACCTATCCAAATGCTGGCTAAATAGACACGAAAGCAGACATGGCTTCAAGTTCCTCAAATCTAGGGGTAAATATTGACACTGAAATTGTAATGGCTTGACAGGAATAGACCCAGTGTGTACCAGTGAGTAGAGGAAAAAAACAAGTTCCCAGCACCAGTCTGTGGGAAGCACAGCCATCAACGCCATTGTCTGATTTTTTGTCATGAACTATCTTGCCAACATGCACAATTCAGTTTCAGTTTTGTATCCTGTCAGCCTGCATAACAACGCTGATTTGCACTGGCACCTTAACAGGCTACAGTTTCAATCCTTTAGTTGAATCTAACCATTTCAATGAACAAACAGCCCGTGAGGAATCAGTAACAGCATGTACTGGGCTGTGTTATTCGACCGGACTGGCAGTTCTTATTAGGAATCTTTACAAATATAATATTCTAATCACCTGTTCAAACATAGCTGGGTCTGGATGTGGCTTTCCCACGCAGTCTCTGATGAAGCTCTTGGTGGCAGCTTTGATCTGCCTGGAGACAATCCCATTCCCATCTACAATATACTTTCTGTAGATCGCCTTGGCCAGCTTTGGCCTCTTCTCCTGGCTGGTCTTCCTGAACCCAGAGCAGGCGAACCAGAAGTCGAGAAGGTCTGCACACCCTTCCTGGCACAAGAAGTTTTTGAACAGCTGGGTGCCTTCCCTGTCATCCAGGAGGGAGTGAAGTGACTCAGCCCACTTCAGGTACGGAGGAGTTGGTGAAGCAGAGCCCTCAGGTTCGTAACCCAAGTCCAGGTCAGGACGACGTGGGGTCGCAGACGACGAGGAGGGTGTGTAACTTGACGGATCCCCCATTTTAGGAGACAAAGATGACAGGGGATAGCTTGGGGTTTGGGAAAGGGTGTTTGGACGGGTGCTGACTGACTGGATTGGGGGGTCCACGTCTGAGCCCTCCTCACCAGGAACCGGGGGCCGTGGCGCATCCTCGGTAAAGTGGGTAGGGCCGCTAAGGGAGGCCACAACCCCACCCCCGCCCCTGTACCCGATCCCATGTAATTCTCTGACAACGCTCATGTCTTTGATTGCACAAGGCAGAGGTCAGATATTCCCCTTTAGCAATGACTTGACTGGCAAACAATTCACCCTATGATGGAAACAAGAAACACAGTTAGTTGCAGCAGTGAGAGGTGATGACATAAAGACAAATATTACTGCTAAGATGAGAAAGACGACTTGAGTCATATCTCATCACTGAAGTGTGACACGCCACTAATACACACACACACACAGTATGTATATATAGAGCTTGAGATCACTGAGTAATAACGTTATATGATGAGCAGACACACGAAGTAAAACAAGTGTGGGTGAGAATAAGGAGAATATGGTCATAAACACTGAAAATATTGCGAGGTTAACTTGGCATGCAGGCTTACTAACAAACACAGCTCCCGAGTTTAAAACAATGCCGTCTGTCTGCAACTAAGTCTCTAGTCTGACAAAGACCAACTCAACGCGATTTACTTTGAATGTCCAAGCTTAAGTTCACCAACAAGTTTGTTTCGTTTGTGTAGCAGCTAGCTTTAGCGCTAACCCCTGTCAAATCACACACTTGGTATCGCTGGACATCGTTTTCCAAACAACCAACAAATGCTAACAAGCTAAAACGGCTAGCTAGCCTTGTAGCAATGCCACCACCAATGCCAGGGCTTTGAAGTGAGAATCTCATTCATCTTGGCCTGCAAAAGACGGTGGGGGATGGGCACCGAAACAAACTCCACACAACACGGGCCTCCATGCAAGAAAAAAAAAAAAAAACTTCAGCACAAGCGGAAACTATACATGTACTCGTAAAGAGCACGTTTGTACAGAAGCAACGCAAACTTTCTCGTTTAACCCCGCAAATCGGGTCACGTAAGATCAAACAAAACAAGAAACCGAGGGCACGTTTTCGACTCTGCTGTCTGCAGCGCCAGCTAGCTGGATGTGTTAGCTAGTTTTGATTAGCTCCCTAGCTTAGGTAGGTGCGTTAACGTCCCCGTGTTTTCCACTAAAGTTTTACGTCCTACCGTCTCTGGAAGCCCGTTCCCCGTAATCCGCTGCATTGGGGATACTGGCGCGAACAGTGTACTCCAAAACGCAGCATATGGATAGCTTTTAGACATTAAATATTAACGAAAATAACCCGTCGTCCTGCCCTTAACTCCCCATGGTGGCTGCTTTCAGAGCAATAATACAGAGCGAGTGAGTACGTGAGCGCACGCCGACCGTGTGCGCAGCGTCGCACGTTTCTAGAAATGCACCGGATAGAAACGGCGAACATACCTGAGATTCTTTCAGCAGTGTGTAATTGCTGTTACAAGTAAAAGTCCAGAACGGATATTTTCCCTATAATTGCAAAAATATACTAAATGTAAACGTGCTTACTATGAATCGCAAAATTTACCGATGCACTAAAATGTAAGCAGCATTTTTGATCCTGCAGCTCCCTGCAGTGTAGAGCTGATTCAATTTTTTTAAATTAAATTCTGGGAGGTTTAATTTACTAATATAGCTATACATTTTATTTTTTTTTAAATGAACTGCAATGCGGCTTTCTGCTATGACTGCCAAATTAATGTAGTAAAGTAAAAATAGACCCCACATTTCTCCATAATGAAGATTTAAATGTCCAAGTAAATCTCAAGTACTTTAGAAATGTAAATACAGCAATTTAGCAAATTAATTACACTTTTCTCACTACTAACACTGTAATGACTTTGTACTTAGAAAGTGCATATGGCTGTGTATCACTAACTGTAATTGCACTATTCAAGGGCTTATCATCAAGATTATCAGTAGTCAGTTACAACTCTGAGTTTTCTGGCCACGTTCAACTACCTCTAAAGCCTGAATTATGCTTCTGCAGCGGTCCTACGTACGTAACCAAAAGTCCCCTCTGAACCCTGCGCCATGACCTATGATGTAACCTGACGTACACCTCTCCAGTAGTGTAACTACACATCGGGTTGATGCAAGGATTGTGATAACTGTGTAGGGGTTTTCCAGTTATGTACGTAGCCCCCTCAAAGACCCAATGCAGAAACATCATTCAGGCCTAATACAGTGACAGACAACCATTTACGCAAACCTAAATACATAAATACACGAATGGTTTAGACCTGAGTTATGCTTCTGCGTCATGTCTTTGCAGGGGGGTACATACGTAACTGTAAAAGCCCTCTGAACCGTACACGGTAATCACAAGCCTTTGCAGGCTGCATCGACCCAATGTGTAGTTACATTTCTCGAGAGGTGCACGTCAGGTTACGTCATAGGTTTTGGCCCTGAGTTGGCTCAGTGGAAGAAGATGAATGATGGATGGATGGATGGACATTATCACCACAATACTATTTTTTAAACATATTTAGTTGCAAGTAACAGTGCAGACATTATCAGCAAACATACAGTATCACAAGTAAAAAAATTCTTGTAAGTATAATTGGAACATTAGCGTTATATTATTATAAATTATACAAATGGATTATTATTGCTGACTTCAAGTAGAATGATTGTATGCAGGTAAAAAAAAATGTCAGGTGAAAAAAGAAGCTGCCAAACTATAGCTGTCAGATAAATATGGTGGAGTAAAGTGAGTACTGCTTCTCAATACAGTGAGGCAGAAATGTAAAAAAAAAGTAAAAATTATTTACTTATTCGTTTGTTAATTTCCACCACGGTGGGTGCATTAAATTAATTATTAGAAAGAGTTCCTGTTCTGCCTGTCTCACTTCTATATCACGATAGCCCCAAAAAATAAATAAATAAAATGTACAATGGCGCCCCCTATCGGCAAGAACGAGTAATTTCACAATTTGACTAAATGAATGGAAGTACAAACGCTAGCCTTTTAATAGACTCCAATTAAAAAAAAAAAGAAGTTAATACAAGATTTATGATAACCTGATTGTACCACGCGTTGTCACACAGAAGAGAAAAAAAATGCGGATACGTTTTTAAAAATGCGGATACGTTTTTAAAAGATTAACAAATAAATAAAAGATTCAGAATCCCCAAACAACGCCAGGGCACCACAATAGACTACAGGACCAGGTAGGTTACAGCTCACTTTGCTCCAGGCAATCCGCCTGTCTAAATGTGAGACAGACTTTTAGCAACCCGCGATGACAAAACAAGGCGACTCACCTCTGATACGTCTTTACCTCTGAACAGGTGTTCAGTCCATAGAGCCCATCTTTGCTGGGAGTGACTCACAGGACAGAGGGAGCGCGCCGCCGCCGCCACCTGAGCATGTCACTCCTCTCAGCCGGGCTGTCAGTCATGCAGGAGCTCCGAGCCGCCACCGGCTGCCGGAGAGAGAGAGGGAGAGAGAGAGAGAGAGAGAGAGAGAGAGAGAGAGAGAGAGAGAGAGAGAGAGAGAGAGAGAGA
>JAVDPK010001934.1:234182-256094 GCA_034780415.1 Cichlasoma orientale
CACACACAAACACACACACACACACACACACACACACACACACACACACACACACACACACACACACACACACAGCAATAATCTAACACTTTCTGTGCTTGCTGTCAGGTTTTACAGATTCATGGGAAAGAGCTGTGGGGATTAACAAAAGAGGAGGAGTCCTCAGACAGTCACAGGTACATGTTAACATGTTAAACAGTCTCTGTACTCTGTATGCAGGCCAATCCATAACCCGTGTGCTTTCAAAAGAAAAACAAAACAAAACACGGGTGTGCATGGGATGCAAAAGGCAGATTACTCGTCCACCCTTTCTTCCTTATCTCTCTGTCTAAAACCCACTCACAGCAGAGGGTGCAGGTTCTCTTATGGCCAGGCTGTACGGCTATAGTCTGCATTAGCAAACCATAAAGTCACCTGATGTCGCCTGTAAGCAGAATGTAACTCAGGAGATTAACATGCACTGACCACACTGTCTCAGCTGCTGCTGTTATATGTAATTTAAGGTCAGATAACTTAAAAATGGCACTACTTGTCATTTATTGAGAGAAACAGGACAAAACCCTTGTGTTGCAGGTCCGGTCGAGTGGTTAATTTCCACATATTTTGCAGGTCTGGTGATGTGGATTGGCTCTTATAATGGGTCTGGTATTAAAAACCCTGATTTTTGCCCCTCCACTCTGTACTCGTTTTATGTTCACTCTGAGTGGGGTGAACTGTGTCTTTTTTGTCTCCATGTTAAGGCAGTGTATTTCACACCTAAAAATTGAGCATTTGAAGAAATGTGGATTTTAAAACAAGATGTAAACCTCCTAAGATGCATTAAGCATGTCAGGAACGACCCCTTTAATGGGTATTTAGCACAGTGTGAGTCTATTTTGAGTCAGTCCTGGTCTCATTAGTCTGTTTTTGTTCTTTTCTGCTCACAGTTTCATGATTTTTGTCTTCCCACGCAGTCGCTGCAGCTACCATGAAGGCGTTTATAGGACTGAACACCTCCCTGAAAATCTGAAATGAGGAAACAAATGAAAGCATTGAAGTCCTCTCAAAATACTCGGGATGAATTTAGTTGTTCATTCCCTCGTTCATGTGCTGATCCTGCTGTTGACAGATCCTCTGTCCTTCTGTCTTGTGCAGGTTATCCGACGTATTACGGGCACTTGGCCATTCAGTGGCCTTTTTAGGAAAAGATTCTGATATCGCACCCAGTAAGTCCAGTCTCCAGTGGTGCAAGTCAGACAAAGAGGTAAGAAGTGAACTGTTGTCTTCTGTGTAATCTGATTAAACACTCACCTGAACCCCCAAAAGCTTACATATTAGTTATTAGATATTAGCAACACCTTCCTAAACTCTTTCTCCTTTGCTTCTGCAACTGTAACCACCTTCCAGGTGCTGGAATCTTTCCGGAATCAGAAAGAAAATCCGTTCTTCTGCGTCCTCCAGTTTTCTACCTTGTCAAACCATCTGAAGAGTTGCTTCCCTCGCCAGGAGCGGCACCATCAGAACGTGAGGCATTTATCCAGCGCTTTGTATCATTTTGGAGGTTTTTCGTATGTGTTTATAATTCACGGCGTGTCTATTTAATCCTGCAGGTTTGTGCAAGACTTCAGGACATGTGTGTAGTGTTTGCTGGGCCGTTCCCCACAGGTTTCTCTGATAGAGAAGTGAAGCAGCTGTTCTGTTGCTGCGGAGCAGTTCGAAAAGTCAAGCTGCTGAACACAAGCGTCAGGGTGTGCATCACTTTTACTTGTTTCACTGATTCACTATAAAACTAGAGCTGCCAAATTCTTCCCTGTTTCTCAAACTTGCTTTCCTATATTTTTTGAATGTTTGATCTCCAGGTTCACGCAGAGGTTGAGTTTGAGCTGCTGGAGGGAGCAGTGCTGGCTGTAAAAACTCTGAATGGGCTTAATGTGCTGGGGCAGACCATCAAGGTAGCGCTCTTCCTATTTGTTCATTTCCTTCTGTTATTTATTCCCTTTGCATTACAGTTACGCCCAAATTTTGTAGACTGTTTTCCAACTACGTCTTATCTTCTAGGTGCAGAGGCCAGTGTATGAATCAATGCTAGACCTGGATGTGACTCTTGAAGCACTGATGGGTGACGCTCTGAATGCCAGTCACCTCTATGCTGTTGAAGTGAACCCCAGTATGGCTGAGTCCGTCAACATGTCCACAAAGGTTAATGGGCATATGTCAGATGCTGAATGCTTAGATGTCACTCCTGTCAAAACATTGGACGGGTTGCCACCAGCTAAAGTGTACAAATGGTTGCATCTCAATACCTGTAAATCTGAACTGTCTGAGGAGTCAGTCAGAGAGACATTTGGTCACTTTGGAACAGTGGAGAGAGTCATCCTGTCTGACTCTCAAAAATCCACAGGGCATGCATGTATAGGTAAGTTGAAAACGATATTTATCCCTTGTTGCACATGATGTGTGGGATGTTTGCGTACACTTCTGAGTCTAATGCGTGTGGCTGTCAGTGTTTGAGAGTTCGGAGGACAAACGTGCAGCCCTCAGCTCTTCTGAGGATTTATGGAAGAAGAACTACCTCATCTGTCCATCCCTGACACCGCTCCACTTGCCTTCATGGATTGCAGCAGAGAATAAGAAGGCAGCCGTCATTCACAACAGCACTGAGGTAAAGAGAAGATTGTATTGATTCCAGTTGGTTGTCATCTATATGGACATGCTCTTTTTTAAACTAATCATATGACATGTTTATGTCTGTAAAAAAAAAAAAAAGACTTATTAGCAGGGCAATTTGCTGCTTTGTATTTGATGCTTTCAGCCTATTCCAGTCTTACTTTCTGCCACAGAGTTAGTATATGCTAACATGTTAAATGTTCATAAGAGATGTGCTATGATAGAATGAGGCCTGCTAGTTTAGTTTAAATAACAACCTGAGACATCAAACTCAAGCTTCAGATAGCTTTAAGCACTCATTTTCTTCTGCTCCTTGCTCTTTAAGAGTGGATATTCTAATATGGACAGTTCTGTGTTTGAGCACAGAAGTCCCAGTGAAAGCCCCACCCACTTCCTGTCTAAACCTCCGGTTTGTGAGGGGTAGCCAATCAAAAGAAAAGGCAGTTTGTCCTGAAAGGGAAAGGAGATAAAACAACTACAGTCACATTCCTTTTTGCACACTTTCTGAATGTGTGGTCAGGTTGGTTTTAGTTGAGATGTGCCTAGTAATTATTTTTTCCTTCTGTGGAAAACCAAAGGAATCCCAGAATTCACACGGCACATCAGTGCAAAAAAAAAAAAAAAAAAAAAAAAAAACAGGCCATGAAATTGAAATAACTCTCTGTAGTCTGCTGGGATAAACCTGCAGCCTTGATCTCACAGTATGTCAGGGTTACTCTGAGCAAAGGCCAAGTGACAGCCCCACTGGAGTTAAATTGGATTTTAAAATCTCTAAGAGTATGAGAAATGGAAAGGTAGATAGTGCTGGGACAAGAATGATCTTAGATAGCAAAATCTTACAAATAAAGATCTACTGTAGGTTTGCTGATAACCATAAATCCCTGCGGCGAGTGTGATAAGCTGCCCTGTGTAATGAATGGAGCGATAGTATGATGGATGGCATCACGTGATTTCGGGCATGAATCGTACAGGATAGCTCCAAAATCCAAGGTATGATTGATTGATATAGATAATGCTTGTTATTGTGTGCTTTTATTTTATATTCCAGTCTCAGCACAGGTTCAAAGTTAGGAGTATCGTTCGTAATGAGATTTTTCAGAATATTAATGATGTACAGCACATGTATAATGATGACCCCGATGTTTCATATGCGTAGGAACAGCAAATAGACGCCATGATGAGAAAGCTAGACCGCCGTCTGCAGACGCTCTTCAAATCTCTTCCGGCCGGCACTCTGTCTGTGGTTGTGCTGTGCGGACACACCAGGTGAGGACTCCTGCAGCGTCTCTGGATTATTCTGCCCTCCAGTCATACATTTCTAAACCATTTCCTTCCTCTTTTTCCTCCTCTAGCACAAATGGTCACTTTCCTGGATTGTGTCTAATGGAGGTCAAGCAAGATTGTCGAGGAGATGGAGCGTGAAACTGCTGCCGCGCTGTCAGTTCTAGGATGTCTAAACCTGTGTCACCTGGATCAAATGGAATCAGTCCAGTAAAATAAAACTCCAAGTCTGTGGGATTTACTGAGACTTGCTCTGTCTCAGGAATCTTTTTTTTAACAGGAGTGTTTTATAGTTTTGTATAATGGAGCAAGTTAAATTCTTGTAACCTTTTTAATGACCTTTAAATAATCAAACTGAGATTTGCCTTGCCTTGGATCTAAATGAAACAACTCCATACCTCTGAGTGTATAATTAATGGAAACATGATATTTGGCATTCCATGAATAAACAGTATTTATACAGTAGACTTCAGTTTATTGTGCAATAGAAATAGAAACTGAAGAAAGCAAATAAAGGCTCAACACATGCAGAAGAGTAGTTTGGAAGGCTAGAACACACTATCATTTATGAGGGGAAAATACCCTCAGGGATTATGCTGCATGCTCGAAGAAGATATGATTTCCATTAATGTAATGCAGTAAATTAAATACAACAGATTATTATTGTACTTAGAATATAGAAACTATGAATTTGGGCATTGTACTTAAAATGACTCGTATTCATAGACCAAAATTACACAGTAGAGCAACTGATGTGACAGTACAAATACTTTTGAGCCAAGCCTGCAAGAGTGCCTCTTATCAGCTCGCCTCTGATGGTCTTTTTGGGTGTATTTAATGAAAGCATGCATAACTTTACTTTCATAGTATGGAAATGTCTGCATCACAGGCCCTGTAGTATATGGGGTGGGTTAACATTCGGTGCGCTTCGATTTGCCTCTTTTTTTTTTATATTCAATTTTATTTATATAGCATCAGATGACAACAGTCGCCTCAAGGCACTTTATATTGTAAGGTAAAAGCCCTACAATATATCCACATGAAGCTTTAAGGGTTAAAAAAGGTTGGGCATCAGCATATGACTGATCCAGCCCCTTCTCTGTGGAGTTGTGTGAGAACTTCTTTCACAATCAAAGATTGTTTCATCAGTGTTGTAATTCAAAACTAATAGATCCCAGAATTAATACAGAACATGTGAGCACCAACTTCATTTCATAGCCAAGTTACATTTGCCAGTGTTTAAAAAATTAAAAAAAAAAAATCAACTATATTAGAAGATTATTTAGACCAAGAAGGAATCACAGCTAGAAAATGACCCTGGAATAATAATAATAAAAAAGTATGTAGTATCACTTCTCTCTCATGGTGATATCCATCTATATCATCATCAAGGGACATATCTGCACAAAATGCGCTTTTGTAGTTTTCTCCAGTAAGAGATAAAACACTCAGGGTACCAGTGCTTGTTTATACTCTATGCAGAGGCGCTGCTTCCTACCAGGCAAGGCAGTCAACTGCTTGGAGCCCCAGGCCCCAGTGTGTGTGTGGGGACCCTCAGGGCCAACGAGCTTTAAAATACAGTAGTGGCAATGCACATAATTTGCAGTGACAGTAGGAGAGACCTGACTCGGTTCACTCCTGTGAACGATTCGGTTTAAACAAACCTATTGGCAACAAAGAAAGCCACGCAGTGAAAATGAAGAGGTGTCCCTCAGTGAGTGGAAAATAAAGAGAAAAAGTAAATAATGGTGAGTGGAGCATCATAAATCTATAACTATAATGCTAAATAAATGCTACCAGTCTAGCCTTAGCTGTAGGGACCATTCACTTGAATGACTTCCATCACATGCTCTCTTTTGTTACTGATACATCAGTTACTGACACTGATATATTCCATGACCTTATCACTCAGCGTTGGTTATAGAAAAAAAAATGTATTGACTTTAGATTGCAACACTTGGACTGGGTATATGATTGATTTAGTTGGTTTAAAAAAACAAAACAAAACAAAAAGCAGACAAACCAATTACTAAGAAACATTCTTTAATTTTTTCCCCCTTTCCAAGGAAATATTCAAGGATTTTTAAACTTTATCTCATACAAAAATGTATACGTCATTTTAACGTTTACACATTTTGCATTAGAACATACTCCGAGACCGCTGAAGGTTGACACAGTTACAAAACATTCAACACAAAAAAGTAAAGAAAAAAAAACATTTCTGTACAAGAAAAAAAAGAAAAGAAAAAAAGAAAAGTACAAGCACCTCTCATGAAAGGTCAAAATGCCACCAATAATAAATATCTCATTATCATTGATAAGCTTCTAGGATAAAACTGGAGAAATTGACAGATTTTTTTTTTTTTTTTTAAAAATGGAAAAAATATTGGACTGCATTAAAATACTAAATAACCCTGACTTTGTAAACTATAGGACCTGTCAAGTGGTATGTCTCACAATTTATGACTCACAGGGATACAAAGACTGGAGAAAATGTACATCTCCCTCACATGCACAAACTCACACTCACATACACACACACACACACACACACACAAACAAACACTCACTCACAAAAATATAAGACTGACTACAGGTATCTGTCATTAAAACTCAAATGTTTCCAAAGTGACAATGTGGATGTGGTGGCAGATACCAGTCTGAACACATCAGAGAATAAATGAACAATTTTATAGTTTCAATATTAAAGATCTGGTGGTATATCTGTGTGTGTTTACCTAGAAGAGTTGCCTGCTCCTCTGGTGTAAGATCAAAATATGGCAGCTGCTGTTATGGCTTGTGTTCTCTGTCAGTAGTCCAGTTGTGTAGCTTGGCTGGTAGCTATGGACACAGTATCCACAGCTGTTGGATGAACAAATGAATATAGTGCTGTACGACCTTGAAGGAGAATACCCCAAGTGCTTAGGAAGAGAGCCTGAGCGGGAGCCCAGTATGGGACAGTGGCCTCTCCATGCTTCACCTCTTGCTACCAAACTTCTGGGACTTCAAACAGTGTGGGTGTAGATTCAGCACCTGCACAAGAAAGGTAAACATTTTTAGATCACACCAAAAACATCCTTCCAGTGTCTTCATTCATCACGTCATATATGACAAATATACAATCAGTAACATTCACACCCTTACGTGGGCCCTTAAATTTTCACCTAGTTTCATCTCACTGTCATCATCATATCATTGTCAAGGAGAAGATGTGTTGTCCTTATACTGAATTATTGGCAGTTGGTATGTGACCATATTGTGTACGAAGAGAGTTCAGTCATAATATTTGTGTCTGTTCCACCCAAGGCAACAGCCGAAGTCCTATGTGAAGTTCTCCATTAAACTGTTGCCACGATACAGACTAAAACAGCCAGAGGCGCTCTTCATAATTTCAGGAGACTTCAGTCATGTTTCTCTCCCCTCCCACCTGACTCAATTCACACAACTGTCCTACCAGAGAAAATAAAAGCCTTAATCTGGTGTATACGAATGTCAAAGAAGCTTACAGAGCGTCTTATCACCACTTGGCATGTAACCAGTTACCACTACAGAAGCCATCCTGAACAACTAATCAACCATTTTATAAACATCTTTATGGAAGGGGGGAACAAACAAACAAACATACAAAAAATAAATAAATACAATTCATTACCGGTAGACTCCCCTCTCTCCATTGTAAAACAAAGAGATACAGAAAATCATTTGTACCCACCGCCATCAGGTCTTTCAATTCTCATACAAACAGCAGATGAGCCATGTCAGACATATAAAATTTCCTTTGGGATAAATAAAGTTATTCTTCTCTTTCACAAATGAGGTTCCTGGCACAAAAAGCCAATGGTCCAAGTATATTTGGTGACATGTACCTCTCTTTCATACAACAATGCTATTGCCAATCCACCCATGAACAACCCCTCACTCTTACAGCTGCAAAGCAGACAGTCTTGGCCCCTCCCATCTCATGTATTCCTTACCTGACGGCTTACTGACCAGTAATGGTATCTTTTCCATCTGTTCCTGATTTGTGAAGCAATCCAAAGACACCTCAAAATTAAATTCCCACCATCGGGATAAAGTTTTCAAGTGAAATTTGAAATGAAAACACAGCTATTGGGGGGGAGGTGTAATCTGGGTGTTAGCAATCATGTGGGTTCGGGTTATGTGGAGTATGGCTTTCACACCAGAAAAGTGCTCACAACTGGCTTGATGTGATCAAGTAAGCCTCACCCTGCAACTCACAGGACCTAAAGAATCTGCTGCAAATGTCCTTGTGCCAGACACCACATCCATCTGACAGGTCATTTTGACCCACACAGTATTAGGCTTTCATGGTTTGGACAATCAGTGTATGTTCAGAGAATATGTTGAACACTATTCATATTTATTTCTATCTAGGATAAACATAGTTAATGTTTCTAGTATTATTTGGGAGTCAGCTGCACTCTTTTCCTTGGTAAGGCTGAGTTTAGCTACACATCTTTATATTTGGTGCATTTACACAAGGGAACATCTGGGTCCAACGCAGTCACCTAGCCTGGAAACTCTCCAGGTCCCGATCTGACCTGGACCTGTTTTTGCTTTCTTACTTTTAGAAAACCTCTAAATGGGACGATAAGCCATTAGAGGATTAAATTATGGGGATCATCTTTGTTCCTGGTCTGTAAGTGGGTTAATGGACCCATATCCAAACACACCTTCAGACTTCTTTTTCTTGTTCTTTTGACCCTTCCTCTTGTGAGCTGTTGGGGTTTGTTGCCAAGGGACAGTCCCCTCAGCATCACTGCCTGGATATGTGCCCTCAGGACTTTTCTCATCATCAGGGGCTGGACTTAGCCCAGGTGAATCTGACGCATCTCTGCAGAACACAGCAACCATAAAGAGGCTTAAACAACAAACATGACAACAGTGACAGCGTAAATGAACACTGCTTTTTTTTTTTTTTTTTTTAACTTACGTTTTCAGCCATCCCTCTGAGGTCTTGCTCTCGACAGCTTTAGTATTTGCTGCATCTAGGAAACAGTGACAACAGTGCACAAAACCCCAGATGAGATCTCTGTATATAAATGTCATTTATAGGACACACATGGAACATGCACAGAAAATAACTAAAAATAAGCTGAGAGCCTTTCATGTTATAAGAATTAGTCTAGTCTCACTTAACAAGTATTGCGAAGGTTAATTAAGTCTAGTTAATGTTGACGGTAAATGTAAACAAAAGTCTTTAAATACACAAAAAAGAAAAAAAATGCACAGCTGAGGAGGAAAAATGAGAAAGAGAACCTAAATACTTAATGCACTCCCTCAATGCTCAGCATAAATATCTTTGGGGACAATGCTGTCAAAGTCATTTGACGCATCTTTTCTGGAGCAGGTGACCATTAATAAAATACACAAATCTCACGTCAAATTACCCAGGCTTGCTTAACTTTACTTCCTTGGATGTGATGGTTATTCACCATGCCACCTGCTCTCTCCCTCAGGGCACACTCTGCCCCTGCTAAGTACTTTCCTAGGGGAAACCTGCTGCATGCTACCACACAGAAGAAGAAAAGTACAAATGCACACGTGTATTCACACACCATCAGTTTTCATCTTCTTGGCGCCTGTGCTATCCGGGTATGAGTAGTGACTCCAGCCATCTGCAATTAGAGCCTCTTCGGTTCCCTGCTCTCCCTGCATGGGACTTATGCTGCGCTTCCTCATCCTGCAACAGCAAAAAATACATCACTGTAAATAGAAGGTGTGAAACCCTGCAGAAACTACTACAGGCGAAAGAGGAAAATACACAGATTTTATGAAGAAATTTGTAGTGTGATACAGCACAGGAGTACCTGGAATATCCAAACCCAGCAGAAGTACTGGAAGACGTGTAGTGAGGCTTCACCCAGCCGTCTTCTCCCCAGGCTTTGGCCGTCTGGCCAAGCTTGTCCTTTTCCTGTTGCTTACCCTGGATGTACTCTGCATATGTCTGGATCCTGTAGCTCTCTGCATAGCGGCTGGTGTTCATAGCTGTGTAACAAAACAAGACACCTGTTGGCCTACAGAGGTCCACTGTCAAATGTTTTACTTGTACAATGTGTGACATATTGGAATGGAAACTAATTTGGCTGTAGGTCAATATTCATTGAGCTGATACAAACTTTTTAAAAAAAAAGAAAAAAATCCAAATTCCATCTACCCTGTTTTGTATAGTCTTACCCAAACATTATTTGTTCCAATTATTTGTTCCAAGTCATATTAGCACAGTGTTAAGCATTTATGTGTTGTGTATAATTAGCTAATGTGTCACACTCACCAATCTGCACCTGGTCTGTCTGACTTAGGGACACAAAGGCAGAGGTATCATCTATCCATGAAACCTGGATGTTCCCTGAGCAGATAAAGAGGAGAGGGTAAATGATAAATAATAGCGAATACCCATTTGAAAGCAGAATTAATGGACAAAATTATGAGATACCAAAGGCACTAAAGAGCTGGTAGAGGTCACTAGTCTTCCATTCTTTCGGGAAGGTGACGTACAGGACATGGTCTCTCTTGGGTTGCACTGTGCAAGACGAAGGGATTAAAAACAAACATGGAGGTGGACAAGCTGCAATTTAAATTTACAAACATATTTTATGTCTCAAACAGGATTTGGTGTAATGTGTTAGGCCACTTCAAGCATGAAGCAAACACCATTTGAGCAGCTTCACACAGCTTTTCAATTTAGTTTAGTCTAACACCACTACAGCTCTACAGTTCAATATTTACGACTTGGTCTGCATGAAAAAACAAACTAAAAACAAAAACCTTCTGAGCCTAAACCAAGCTAATTTAATTGGATATTAGGGACAGTCATGTTGTGTTGCACTACTTTACTCACAATCTGGTCCTGTGATGTTGAGGTAGGGTATATCTATAATCCTCATCAGAAAAAGCCTTAAAAACAAACAAGAATTAAGGTTTTCTTAAAATTGAAAGAAAAAAGAAAAAAGAAGTGAGGCAAATTTGATTAAGTCACTTACTTATTGAAGAAAGGCTCAATTAATTTGGAACGAGCTGAGATGTAAGCTTTGGGTGGAGTCAAGAAAGAACCTGTAAAGGGAACAAACCAAGTAAAAAAAAAAAAAAAAAAAAAATCTAATATTTGAAACACTTTGTGTGACTAGGATCAGTTATTACCCAGATAGTTTGCCATAGAGATGAAACAAAGGCCAGTGATGTAGGCATCATAACCCGCCTCATGGAGCTGCTCCTGGGCTGTGTCATAGCTGGGGAACCCCTCTGCTGTTTCTGAGAACCGCAGCACAGAGAGGGAAATGTGTGAGTGGGGTTTTCGTAGGGTCAGTGCATTTTAGGCAAAGTCTGGTTTATTTACTCACCAACTTGTGGTGACTTGAAGGGGCTCTCCTTCAACTGTTTCTCCAGCTCTGCTAGAGAAGTATTTGTGATCAACTCCTGAAATGCAGAAAAGTAAAAGCATTATCATATCTGTGAACACTTATCAAGACACCCCCCCCCCCAAATTATATCACGTGATTGGAGGGCTACAGCTACTTGTACCATCACAGCATAATCATACTTAATTACATAAAATGGTTTTAATAGGCTCTGCTTAAATCATAATCAGCTTTAGTGGTCAAGTATGTTGATGCCAGAGAAATTTAAGCACAGGATTTCCTAATGTACTTACAGAGTGGCAGAGAATTTACAGGTTGACACACATTTACCGGTACACTAATTTTAAACACATATCTACATATGAATATGCAGAATTTGTGGGTTTATGTGCAGAGGTTTTTTGGTTTCCATTTGTATTCTAAGCTCTACTGACAAATTGACACACACACACACACACACACACACACACACACACACACACTTTACTCAAAAGAACCCTGAGCAGAAACCTAACAGCAAAAGGTAATTTTTATTAGTGTGCCTTCCAGGGAGAACCTTTTTAAACTTTGGACAGAGTTGCCAAAATTAGGGGATTTCCCCTTATTAAATGGTGATGCAGTAGTGATAAATGCATTTATGCCCTAGTGACCTCTGAAATTCATTCAGATAAGGACTTCAATGTAACTGCCCACAGGGGCCACTGTGAGTGATGACAAAGACTTTGTTCACATCCAGGTAAAAAGTCCATAGCTGTGTAACAAAAGCAGAAGAGGAACTGAATCTGGAACCCTATCCAATGAAGATTTAGCTTTTTAAAATTCGACTGCATTCATAATGATTGGATTATGAAACATGAAGTCGTAGCCCAGTATCTGCTGGCTAAAGCAGAAGGCCTGAAGAACTGACCCCATGAGGCTAAATCAGCAGACTAGCTGATGGGCTCACAGATAGAAAGTAAACCAACATAAATTAGTGTGATTCTTCTACCCCCCCCCCTCCCCCAAATATGTCAGTGACCAGAGATCCAGCTAAAAGCACTTAAGCAAATGATTTACCTTAAATGGCTGAGTGGAAGCCATCAATTTGGTGTCGAGAATTCTGCAAGGGAAAAAAATAAAATAATAATAATAATAATAATAATAATAATAATAATAATAATTATTATTGATAATAATTTAAAAAGTAACAAAAAGCACCTGCTGTAAAGACAAAAGCACATTTAATGACATTACCTTGGGAAGACGCACATTGTAACCTCTTTAAAGTCTTGAAGATCCTAAAAAAAAGAAAAACAAAACCCCATAGTCATAAATAATGCATAGAGCTCATACCAAACTTGAAATTGCCATTTCTTGTAGCAAAAATCCCCTGAATGCTTAGCTCAATATTTAAAATATCCACCATGTACCTCTGGCAGAGGGCAGTAAAATTGATGGATGGTGTGCATCACATCCAGGAGCATGTTGTGGCCAACAACTAGTTTACCCTGTGTGTCAGAAAGAACGGTTTAGGAATAAAAGTCACATTTATGAAAGCAAATCATTTAAAAAATGCCACTGTAATAATGAATGAAAATAAATCATTTAGTAAAATAAACTTTCCAGACAAAGTTGAATATCGTTAGAAAGCCTTGATATTCTATACTGTCGTGTAAACTTGTAACGGTGAAAAACTAGACTCACAGACTTTGAGATGGCATGGATGACCCTGGAGAAGCCGACAGCATCATTTAGCTCCTCCTGTTGGGGGAAGTGGAGATCATATTCTGTTGTAGTTTTATAATTGCAGAAAGCTACAGCATGTTTTCCAAATTTAATACACTTTTGACAATTAGGACGAGAAACATTTGATAACACACCTGCTCTTTCTCCAGTTTCTGCTGCTCCCTCCTCTTCCTCTCCTCCTCATCAACTTTACTGATTTGTATGTATCGCTCCTTCTGCAAAGACACGAAATTTACTTCCATAATTTTACAAGACAAGAAAAGGTGACAAAACAGATTAAAAACAGAACATATGCTTACCTTTTCTGTTTCCATAGTTTCCACGTGCAGGCCCTTTGGAAATCTGTAAAAGCAACACAATGTTAATCTTCAGCCAACCAAGACAGTCAAAACAAAGGCAGCGCGCTAAGCAACACTCACTTCCAGTTCAGCGTCTGGTATATCAGCTTTCTCTGAAATCTGGTAGACAAGAGTAAGTAAAAATAAAACATTTACATGGTGAAAAATAAAATTGTGGGTAAATGTGGCTTTTTGAGAAAAGTGCTAATTTACCCAGTGCATGGTTCCAGGTCCAAAGTTTTCTCTGAGTTACCCAAGAGGGCCTCCACCTTCTCTCTGTACAGGAAACAGAACAAAAATGATCATAATACAGTCTATTCAAATTCCAACTGCCCCTCCTTTATGACTTCCATGACCGATACACCACCAAGCACAGGTAACCAAAGGCCATAACCTCTGGATTTAGCTAGTTTTACTACAAAACAAAACTATCTATATATAGTTTAAAAAAAAAATAGAGAAATTATATTTGCTTTATTTAAAAAAAAAAATAAATAAATAAATAATCACAATTTGCTCTCTAAATAACCTCATCATTGCCTGTATAATGAAATTACTGAACTTTAATATAGGAGCCTAATTAAAAAAGAAAGAAAAAAAAAAAGAAGTGTCCAGGTGCATTTAGAGGGTTCTGCATCTTACTCTTTAAATACAAAACACCAAAAGCAGCACTTACACAACTTTGTTGATGAAGTCTTTATGTTCCTCAGGTACATTTGAAGAGGCTTTGGAGGATGATGGGGAGATGAAGGATGGTGTCCCTACACCATTGGCATGTTGATTCCTCCTCTCCTCTGTCTGCTCCCTTAGCTGGGCTTCCTCTTCCTGATTTAGGTACGGGATTCCTTTAAGAAAAAAAAAAAAATAAATAAAAATCACAAAGCCTCATTTTGAACTCTGCATAGTGACCTGCAGTTGGCAGCTTATTTGTTATGTGTAAAAACATGCGATCTGTATCCAGATAAGATTTCATGCACGTTGAACATAATGCAACTGATTAAGCCGGACCACATTTGTGGGAAGCCAGGCACAAACTACAGGTAGCAGCAGTAATGCTACTACAAGTGAACCGCTTGCCTGGGACGTGCAATGTTTGTTGAAAAATCAGCCATCTGTGCCAAACTAATTTGCACATTGCGATTAAATGAAATTACTGGCACACAATCGAGCCAGAAAGAATATCAGGTGTAAATGGAAAGACCCATGGGTTGTTGATTATTATTGTTCAGGCAGGGTTCACTGGGTATAAATGGAGCATATTTGTAATATCTAGTCTGTGCTCTGGGATGTGTACTAAGTGACGAGAAAAAGTTTCAGCAATGGGCCTCATTCACAAAGTGCGTACGCACAACTCTTTGTAAACAGTGCATACAAACACTTGTACCTAAATTTGTTTGCATTCTATGAATAAATGTAAAACTGCCTCAGACCATGAGTATAAACAAATGATAAAGACCTGGCTGTCATCTATAATACTACTGCTACTACATTGTTTTTTTGGTGATTGTTTACAGCTGTCTAAAAGCACCATAAGCCAAAAGTAACAAGATACAATACATACAACTGCTATTCTAAACTCACCATGACAGAACACCTTGTTGAAGTCAAATCCCTGACTGGCCAGAAAGTCGATACTGGAACTCTGAAATGATAAAATGTGTTCATAATTTTATTAAATCTTTCTGCAGCTGAACTGTCATTTCGTGAACAAGCATTTTAAGCCATATAAATCTCTGAATCCAAATAGCCATGTATCCCAGTTGTTTAAGTAATTTAATAAGCTTGGGGAGCAAAACTCACTTGACAGATGAACTTAATGTCAGGAGATGTCCTGTTGAACGGTTTAGGGAAGATATAAAAATTAAAGGGCTTTGTGACGTACCTGCAGAGAAAGGAAATACAGAAAAAAAAGAAAGAAAGAAAGAAAGAAAGAAAGAAAGAAAGAAAGAAAGAAAGAAAGAAAGAAAGAAAGAAAGAAAGAAAGAGAACAAGTAAATCATTTAGGTTTGAGGAAGTTTTCTGCAATAACCTACAGGCAAAACATTCAAATGGACTATTTCCAATGTTAAAATGGTTGAAAATGTTTTTCCATGAAACCCATCATTGGTATTGGTGGATAAACTCGGAAGAATGTTGCCGTTTTTATTAGGATAAAAACAGGTGGTGATTAAGACCATCTCAAAATGGGCTCAAACCAGCTGCAATGCCAGTGAGCTCTTGGACACCTGTCATTAAACACTGCCTTCATTTGGGCCTGAACCACATGCCGATTGACATTTTAGCTGGATCAAATTGTTGACTACTTAAAGCAGTTGTTGGACTGGCTGTCACACCAACAAAGCCATAAAGTCAAACCTACTGGGTGCAGCTTTATTCAGTGCAAACAAAATGACGGACTTTAAACAGCATCAACCAAGAATGGCTGGGACACTCTTATGGGACTAATTGGTTTGACTGGTGCACTGATAAGAGCATTTCAAGTGAAGAGAACATTGCATTTCATTGTGATCCTTTAGCATTCCCCAACTCATTACTTTTTCTCTCAGCAAAGAAAGACTTCGTGTGTAGTTTATTGGCACCCATATTAATAGAAAAGTGGGGGATTTCTTGACACTGTTTAAATACTTTTAATAAACTAAAACAAATTACACCATAAGACCTGAGAACAAACAGCAGGAACGCCCATTAAGCTTTACCTAAAACAAAGTCACTGCTGCCTCACCATACCAGTAGCTCAGAGGACGAGGTACCCTGTACTACAAACTGAGCCAATTAATATTTTCAGTATAGTAGTAAGGCAGTTAATATATTGTTATTAGCTATATTACCTAAGAGCATAATAGACTTCTCATTCACACTGAACAGTAACTGTCATGCTGCAGCTAAAAACAAAAACATTCTAAAGTATTAAGTTAAACAGCAGGAAGATTACTTGGATTATGAGTTTGTCAGACTTTTTTTTTGCCACCCCTTCTGTAATGTTTTTACTACATTTGTGATACCACCTTTAGTGCAAATCACCTCAGTAAAATGTCTTATAACCCTCAAACAGAATCTCTTGTTAGGGGGCAAATTTGCACACTCCCATTTGTCATTTTCAGTACCGATACATTTTACCTAGCCAGTTACCACAAGTGCTCATCTCAGCGAGTTAAATCCAGCCTGGATAATTGAATTTTCTTGTGGATTTCAAGAACTAAATGAACGGGACCAGCTTTACCAGGATGAGCCAAACCACGTGCATGCATTCAGTAAGTGGTTTTAAATTATAGATGTATGCATCACAAAAGTGCACTGGATGATGGCTCAAAGCTAGATTTTTAGCCTAAAGACCTTGTAATGATGGCCCAGCCACACATGAGTAAAAATAGGACAGCAAAAACCTCCTTGTAACTAGGAAAATGAAATAATAAAAGATTCTTGCACCTACATCACTATTTGTGGACAAATATCTGCATTTCTGTTTCAGATCTATGAGGTTCAGGCTGGAGTAGGAATGTAAGTAGTTAATGTAAATATGTAGACGGCAAAAGTTTTGCAATTTTCCCTGATTTATCACAATTAATAACTGTATTACCACAAAACAGCCTTTGCCAACTTGACCCCATAGCAGTTTGACGCCATCTTATTGCCATTTTATCGCCCTCTTGTCGCTTTGAAGATAGCATTTGATTAAGTGGTCACCGACATGGTCCCTCATCTTGGAAGCAACCACTTCAAAGGCAATGAGATTTGAAGGTCATTGCACACAGTTTCATTAATTTTGGTTGTGCCACAAAATTAACTACAGTTTTCCTGACTGTGACTGTAGCATAGGACAGAATACAATAATGTGCTTTGATGCTGCAATATCCCAGACCCTTTTCATTTCATTAGTACAAATGGGCATGCAGTAAGCCTGGAGACTATAGGCTTTCATTTTGGGCAGTGATCAAGCCTTGTTTAAGTCAGGAGATGGGCAAGGAGGAGCACATCTGTCAATTAAATCTGAATCCAAAACAGTATGCCTATAGCTGACCAGGGGCCAACTGTGGTGTATGTATTATGTTGCACTTTGATATAAAGGAGTCACCACAGCAACTGACAGAATTGGGAGTCCTTTAGAATATTAGTACTTACATGTGAGTAATTCAAATGCTTCCCCAATTAACATCAGACATTGAGTGCACATAGAAAACAGATACTCACTTTGACTTTGTCTGGTCGTACTTGAATGTACATAATCCAAACTGGAACAACAGAAAGTCCATGGAATGCTGGTGGACAGAAACACACATTACAGTTTAAACACGATGCACGGTAAAGTGAAAGTGTTCACGCTGCTGCAGGACTATAAAGGAGGCAGAGGGTCTACACCAGGCTGGAGTGAATGGAGGATGCACCATAATGTAATATGCATAACCTGCGCTTCTCAACTCCACTAACCTTTTTAAGCTTCGTGTATCGCTCCTCCGGCGTGTCCAGCCCGTTGGTTAGTGCACTGACATTAGGACCGTCGCTTATCCCTAAAAAAACAAAAAAATTAAAAAAAAGCCCCACATGTCAGCTTCCACACATAACGCATGGGTGTTTCAATCCCCACGTCTGCTACACATCTGACACGGATACCTGAAAACTCTCCATCGATGGCGAGGAAGTCAGCCTCCTCTATCGCGCTGTACACAGTGTTTAAGCTGTCTTTATAATCTGGGAGAAGAAAAAGTGAATCAGTATCAGAACGCTAGCGTAATGCTATCCAGCAGTGAAGCACATAAACCACCGCGGCTACCAAGCTAGCTAGCTCGCAGCACTAAAACTGTGATGTTCATTTCCAGTCCTGTCGGCTTTAAATATTTCTCATACCGCTAACCTATTTCATGCTACCATGAAATATATAGCAAGCTTAAAACGCCGTAAAAGCTGCAAAAGCTGTCTGGCTACTTACTTTTGCGTGTAACCTCCATCCCTACACAATGACTGGACCCGGATGACAGCTAACGTTAGCTAGCCTTCGTCAATTGGCTTTTAACCCGTTTGACATTCACTTCCGGCGGCGTTGCTGCGGCACGATTCACCGCTGGAAGGGTCCAGCATCCTTGTGAAAAAGATTTAATTCTTTTTTTATTTTTTATTTTTTAAAAAGGACATTATTTAAAAAAAAATGTATCAGCCATTATTTTATACGGAGACTTTGGTACATATTTCTAGATGAACACTACAGCTATCTAGTTGTTTTCCCCAGTTTTAAAGCTGTTATCATTTCTTTTTCAATTTTAATTTATTTTTTGGATTTAATACTTTGTTGTAACGTTTAGCCCATTCAGAAAAAAATCCCACTAGAAGCAAGTCTCTTGAAACGCATACAGCTACTTATTTTGGCAGCTATTTTGAAGCATTATTGAAATTAATTAATTTATTTCAAATAACACAAACTGCATTTATAGAAGCACCAATAGTTCTCCAGGGTTTCTGAAGGTCTTTCAAAGATTTTCTTTGGACATTGGCTGCTTTTTCACCCATTTTCAGTCCGGTTCTTGAACCTGACCATTTTCAGAAGAATATTTTTGTTTGTTAAGCCACTTGACACTGACCTATGACCCAGTGTTATGTCTACACATGATGGACAACTTAGCAAAGAGTCAATTTTAAATTGAATCTTTAGGTACTTTGTTACTAGCAGCCTGTCACAAAAATGCATAATTTGTTCCCATTTCTTTATTTGAATCTATGAAAAATGCCAAAGATAACACAGTTTGACAGGAATAAAATAGTATTTTTGCATCAACAAGGGGCTAGCTTGGCATGGGTTAGCTTGGCATAAACTTGGCATATCTCACCATGTTGTGCAGTGTGTCCCTAAAACATTTGAGAAAACTGTACAAGTGGCAGAGCTAAAAAAAAAAAAAATAAAATACCTGCGGCAGATAAAAAGTATCTGACACTCATGTCCTTAAAAAATAGGAAAAAAATCCAGCAAAGACCTGACACAGGACCTGAGAGATGCATCTGACCCTTCAGTTGACCCATCTACTGTTCACTGAAGCCTCATCATAAATGGTCTCAGTGGAAGGGTGGGTGTCAAGAAGCCATTCTTAAGGAAGAGAAACAGGGAGAAGAGGCTGAGGTATGCCAAATTACACAAGAACTGGACTGAAAATCAGTGGCAACAGGTCTGATGGAGTGATGAATCCCCATTTGAAAATTTTGGTTGTCAAATTGTTGAAATTGAAATTGTTGTCAATATAAACAGAGGAGATCATGAGAGAGGTACAACAGTGAGCGTCTACAGTCATCGTAAAACACGGTGGTGGTGGTGCTGTCATGGTTTGGAGCTGCAGTGCTGTTGGAGAGCTTGTCAAAATTGAGGGAATTATGAACACAGAAAAGAACCATTAGATTTTGATCCACATTGCAATTCCATCATTGTCATCAGCATGACAATGATCTCAATCACATTGCCAGTGCAGTAAAAACATACCTGGATAGAAAAACACACAATGGAACACTATCAGTCATGGATTGGCCGCACCAGATCCCGAACCTCAACATTACTGAAGCAGTGTGGGATCATCTTGACAGAGAACAGAACAAAAGGCAGCAACATCTAAAGAAGAGCTTTGAATGTCCTTCAAGAAGCCTGGAGAACTATTCCTGAAGAAAGCTGCCTCAGAGAGTTCAGCCTGTGCTGAAGAATAAAGGTGGTCACACCAAATATTGACTTTCAAGATTGTTAGAATTCTACAAACTCTCTTTTTGTCTTATATATATATATATATATATATATAAATGTCTTATATACTGTATTTCCATGGATGTTTGCACATGTTTCAATAAATTGCTGCATCTATTTCCCAAAAGTGCAAAAGGACTTTGCAAAAGTCATAAGTGGAGACTTTTGTAAACTCCTGTAGCTCCATGTTCAACCGTCTTGTCTGTAATAGTTTGCAAGAATGTGACACATTTGATTTGTTCTTGTCCATTGCATCATTGTGACTATTATTTTTTTATGGCTGGCTTTGTTGTACTTGTACCTCTGTATGTTTACCTTGATAGTATTTAGATTTGACCTCCTCTACTCCCAGTTTGCTTACACTTATCAGAGGTAAACCTCGTAAAGTACACGTTCTTTCATATTTTTCAAAATTGCAGAATTCGTGTCAAACACTGAACAAACCCATTAACTCTGCCTGCACCTGCCAATCCATACAGCTACCAAGATCCACAGATGGTACCTTGTATGAGGCTGCATTTTGTGGCTCTTATATCGTTGGGCTGCTCCAGATCTTAACTGATTTATAACTGTCAATTCCAGATGTGTTGTAAAGTGGGGACTCAATTCAATCTGGCAGTGCGTCTGCCACTGATTTTCTCAGAGCTGGAACAGTTCCTGCAATTATTATATGCATTTGTCAAAGAAATATATAAAAAAAATCTCTTTCAATAGAAAATGTCTTCCCAGTTGAAGACGCAAGGGTGAGGTGTTCTCTCCATTGAAATGCAAAGATGACATTTCAAGAAATAGGGACAGGGAGTTTTTTTTCTTCCCTTTTATAAAGAGAAGGGAAAAGAAAGGCTTCTGCTTGTATGTATTTTCTCAGGGGGTGTAAAGCTGGAGAATTACCTTTTTTCTCTTCTCAGAATCAAATGTGAAATGCCACATCTTTCCTAGCCATCACACTGAAAGCATTTTAACACTCAGCACAAATGTAAAAAGTTTGCTTTGATTTTGTTTTTAGAGTTTTACTACTTTACGTGTCAGGATCAAGAGAGAATGTACACATTATATATTCATTACTACATTTTTATAATCATTATTATAACAGGAGGAGAAAATAATTAGTATAAAAGGATCTCACACCAGAACAAACAAAGGAAAAGGGCGATAAAGGAGCAAAAAAAAAAAAAAAAAAAAAAACCCATCAGGATGACTCAGAGAAAAACAAATTAGAGCAGAGCCGGACATGGTGACAAATGCTTACATAAGTGATAAATGACAACTCAAATTAAACAGATTTAATTAAATATGGTTAATGAGTGGAACTGATAGAGTGGGGGGTGGGGGTGCGCGTTAACCTTCAGCTGAATCAAGTCTAATCTGGGGATGCCTTGATTTTTAAATGACCTTTAAGGTGTCGCTTCACATTTGCTGCCGTTCAGATTTTCCTCCAGACGCTCTGCGATGGAACAGAGAAATCTGCGCGCTGCTGGAAAACGGCAAAAATGCTCAATTATTCTCTAGCTTGAAAAAAAAATTGCTTGTTATATATGAAAAGAAAAGCCACCTCTAACAGCTGAGCTACATCTGAATGAGCTGCAGCATTTCAGTGACAAATGTCCTCTGAAAGACTGTGTGGCTCGATTCCCGCTTTACCACGTCTGGTTGGGAAATCCATTTCTCTGAAGATTTTTTTGCTGAGAAAATGTTGACTTAAAAAAAAAAAAATTACTTTTAAAGCAAAAAGTTTTTGCTACGATGCCATTATGTACACCAGGGGTGTCAAACTCAATCATATGAAGGGCCAAAATTGAAGACACAGTCTGAGTCGCGGGCCGAACAGAATTAA
>JAVDPK010001935.1:0-18913 GCA_034780415.1 Cichlasoma orientale
TATATATACACCACAGTTGTCAGTGTTAACCAGAGAACAGGATGTTAACATACAGCTAATAATACAGCTCAAACTGAAGCAGTAGCCTGTTTTTGTTTGTCCTGCCTGGGAAAGAGGTGCTTGTGAGGTGGTGTTCCACTCCCACTTCATCCTGTTCACAAACTGGATAAGCGGGACCATTCACTGACTTTACAATAATGTACCTCTGTTAATAGCTTTCCTCCTCATGTAGTATGATCTAGCTGACAAAGGTGGAGAATATCGGCTCTCCACTTTTTTTTTGAGATGTGATAACTCTTGTCCCTAAATCTATCGTTTGCAGTTATTGTACTTACCCACACAGAAGACTTACCTCATGACATGACTGTAATGGCATTACAATGTGCTTATTACACTGTAAGAGCAGCTCTTCAAGTGAAATGTGACCCATACCTTCTGTGGAAACAGGACATATTAACCGGTTTTGGAGAATAAATGTTTGTATTTATCCGTGTGGGCACGCACATATGTGCTGCATGTTTAAGCGATACTGATTCGCTACGCTGACACAGAAACAAACCAGAAATAGCAGTGGGTGGTGGGGAGCGGTGGATGTGAGTAAGAGGATTGAGAGCAGAGTAGAGACAGTGATTACAGTGGGCCTGTCCTTCCCAGCTCCCTTCATGCTCACTTCCACATGCTGGACATGTGCTTAAATCCCTAATTAGGAAAATGTTACTAACATTACTATTTTTCTTGTGCAATAAGATGTGCATAATTTGTGGGGGTGGCTGTGGCTCAGGAGGTAGAGCAGGTCATCTACTAATCAGAAGGTTGGTGGTTTGATTCCCAGGTGCTCCAGTTTGCATGCCAAAGTATCCTTGGGCAAGATGCTGAATCCCAAGTTGCTCTCGAATGCAACGGTCGGAGTGGGAATATGTGTGAATGTTAGATAGAAAGCACTTTGAGATAGAAAACAGTGCTTGCATGTATGTGTGTGTGATTGGGTAAATGCAAGTGTGTTGTATAAAGTGCTAGTCCATTTACCATAATCAGGTCATGTGCTTGAGTCATTTTTTGTGTGGAAAGTTGCTGTCATCAGAGGTGTCACATTGAGAGCTCATTATTTAACTCTTTTTCTTAAAGTCTTCCAGCACAGTTGAGATGTCATTTGAGCTCTGTACCATTTGAGATGTCATAAACTGTACTTTATATACAGAAAAGTATTATATTTGAGAGAAATCACATTATCAGGATAATAAATATTATAGCTTTCTTTAAACAAAATTACATCTGCATATTGCTAATACTTTTAAACATGATTTCACTTAGGTTTCCATCAACTAATTTGTGTCCAACTGCACCAAACATAAAAAGGGTAGATCAACTGGGTTGCGCTATAGTCAATACTACAACTGCCAGCATTAGTGCCAGAATTGTATTAGTTAACTTTATTTATTTTCATGCAAACAGAATCTATATTTGAAAATCTTGCTTAAAAGCACATTTTACAGAAAGAATTCCTTATAAATCAGGTCAAAGCTCCACTTATAATTCTTTTCCTGCAGCCATCAACTGGATCTTGTAGACTTTTGCATGGAGCTGGTTCAGGTGCATTGTTTTGGAGCATCACACTCCAAGACCTTCCTGCTGAATGCTGTAACTTGAAGGGCTTACAGGGAGAGTCTTCAGGGTTATTCCTAGATGAGTCGCCATTTTCCAGCCCAGAAATTTTTGCTCTGCCCCTAAGTCTATTAAGGCTAGTATGGTGATGGAGTGGGACCAGTTTGACAGGGTGGCTGTGATTGATTGGTTGTCTGCTCCCTGCCAGCAGGCTCCGGTAACGAACTTCCAGTACCAGGAGCACGACACACCATGCCTGCTGGAAATTGTAGTTCTTGAGACATCCACGTATGTGATCATCAACCTTGATATATAAAGCAACCCAAGCCTTAAGTGATGTAGGTAATTCTTTTGTAGCTAACTCATCTTGAATGTATTCACTTAATCCATGCAGGAAAGTTCCGCAAAGAGCTTTCTACTCCCATCCTGCTTCTTCTGCCAGAATCCAAAAATCCACAGAGAAATCAAAAACACTCCTGCTACTTTGATATGGATTAAATATTTTTAAGCAGCAAAATCAGAACCAGATTCTTTATGAAAAACTTGTTTAGACTTATCTAAGAAGTCTACCCCTGAGAAGACTAACCAAGTATGCAATTTTAGCTTTATCAGAAGATTAGATGTGATTAAGTTTCCTGAACTCTAAGGCACACTGGGCGAGAAACCCTTGACTGTTTTCTAACTCACCCAAGAAGACTTTTGGTATAGGGATGAAAGCCTCCGACTTGCCAGTGAGTGGAGGCGGAGACTCTGCCACTTGCAGCGGCTGCATGGGTTTGGCCTCTGCTTTTGTCTGAGAGCAAAAACTGTGGAGCAAACCTTTCAATCTGTTGAAGAATGGTGTCCTGGTGGTCATACAGAGGACAAAGAGCTTTATCATGCGCCCAAGAGTTTTTGGTTGGCGAGTGCTTTTCTAAGGGTAGCCGTGTCCGCTGCATCCATTGCAAAACACAACAGTCTTTAAGGCTGGATTTGTCTTGCGACTGAGGCAACAGTCTCCAAGCCTCTCTCTCTTTCTCGTCTTTTTCACTCTTCTTCACGTGAATTTCCAGTCTCACATTCTGTGTCTGCTGCTGGCATGCTGAAGAGGGAAGAGAACAGGTAAGTATCTGAGAACACAATAATCCAAGCAACGAGAAGGTTTTAGAGGATCTGAACTTGTGTTACTTCATGCGGTGCAACAATCTTGTGTCGACCCAGAGAGAGAAGCAAGGACAGGCTAGCCAGGAGGACAGAGGACCCTGACATATACAAAGCAAACTGATTTGTTATTACATTTCTAGCATAGTTAATAATTAATATTAAATGAAGTTGCTTTGGGTAGCTTCATGGATTCAGAGATTATGTTGGCTAGATCAGTATAACTCAAGCACCTGGTTTCTGGAAACAACTACCACACTCCGCATTCAACAGTTAAATTGTAATAATTTTTCATTAAAATAAGACAAGTTCTGAAAAACATTTCAAGTTATAAATTTGATTTCCACATAGTCAAATACATAAAACTCAAGAGTAAAAATAGGAAATTGATCCAGTGGTTAAAATTCTGCAGTAAAATAACAATTTTCTAAGCTTGAAAATTTGGTCATTTTGAATGTTCAAGTGACAAACTGATGCCTGCATCACACTGAATTTTCAACTTAAATCCAGAGTGAGTCTATGCGTGATAGTTGAATGCATGTATGAAGCTTTTAGCAAAAAGTGCTTTGAATGCTCAGTTAGAGTAGAAAAATGCTATATGAGTTCCAATCCATTTGTCATTTAGGTGAGGGAACTACTTGTATAGAGTGCACAGGTGGAGGCACTCACCCAATTGGACATCACTTTATATTGGGGAACTGCCAGGTTCAGTACTGGCTAGTGTCTGACTGCAACAGATATGTGTTCCTGTGTTCACCTCTTGTCAAGTGCTGTGAAGAAAAGTTAAAGGCTGATGTGCATGTATGAAAATGGTCTAACTCTTGGTTGAACTGTAATAAAGTTTTTCTTTTTCACAGATATAATGAACAATGTCATTAAGAAGGCAAGAGAAAAAGGAAAATGGAAGGTAATGGTTTAAGTTTAGCATCATTATCCATATAAAGTTGGATCCTGAGTCTGATAAAATGATTTTTTTTTTAAAAATCACTCAAGAAATCAAATAATTATCAAATATGTGACTGTGTTATAGGTTTTGGTGGTGGACAAACTGAGCATGAGGATGATTTCCTCCTGCTGTAAGATGACAGACATCATGTCGGAGGGAATCACTAGTAAGTACAACCAACCCAGGTAAGCTCAGCTCACTTGAGTTGTAGCTGTGTAGTTAGCATTCAGATGGCACTCTGGAAGATTGGATGACATTTTATGATTAAAAACAGGCTGTGGTATAAGTTCCCAGCAGAACATTGGTGTTATTGTGGGAAACATGGCACCAGGGGTAAGTGAATGTAGTGCTCTATTTTACAAAGACAAATTCTACCTTTTGGATTGCATCTTTGCAGAGAAAAATTTATGTTGCAGCAGGTCAGTGACCCTAAACACACCCCAAAGCTTTGAAGAGCATGAAGATCAAAGAAAAACAAGATATGCTTACTGTTCTTCCTGTCCTCCTATCACCTGATAGGAACATTTGTAGACATTTGTAGACTGAGGAAGTCAAACATTGCTGAAATGACACATACATCTATGGTGTAGATCTGAGGCTGGTCACAGTTATGGTGTCTAGGAATTTAAGAGGTCTCCCCAGGTTAGCCTTCAGCTGTTGACAGAAGCCTTCCTGTTGAAAGCTTTCTAGAACATTGTCACATCAAGCTTGTTTAGCGTGAGTCATCAGTTTTGAACAATCCATACAGCTCAAGTGTTCAAACAGATACTATATTTCTGAAGCTCATGGCCATTTTTCATAGATTTGACTTTTCACTGAAATTGTTAAGCATATCAGTGCAATAGAGAAACATTTTCACAGGGGGTTTCTATAAATGTGCGCTCTTGTATGCTCAGTTTCATGCAGCTGTGTTCTAGTTTAATCAACTAGATAAATGTACATTGAGTATTACTCTTTTCTTTTACACTTCAGTTGTAGAAGACATAACAAAGCGGCGTGAGCCTCTGCCCAGCATGGAGGCCATCTACCTGATCACACCCTCGGATGAGGTAACTAATGCACTTCCTCTACAGCCTGGTTATATTATGTTATTTTCTTCTTTGCACATTGTCATATAGGAAATTCCACTTCTCTGTCAGTTTAATACTTTCAAGTGCTACCTTTGTGTCAATTGAATACTTCGAAACATTTCCAATACATTTAGTTTTACTTTTTCACTGATATGTAACTTATCTCGACAAACTCCTGAATGCATCAATGAATTGTCTAAATTTTTATTCACTTTAACATCTGTTCACAAGCTTAAAATATTGTTCTTTGCTGTTTTAGTCTGTTGAGGGACTAATTGATGACTTCAGAGACCCACAGTGTCTGAGGTACAAAGCTGCTCATGTTTTCTTCACTGACAGTGAGTAGATCAAATGCACATCAACAACATACATGATTTAGTTTTATTTAAATTATACCAAGTCATAACACATGTCGTCTCAGGACACTTTATATGATGAAGTCAAGACCTTCTCAGGATATCCAACAGTACTCACTTTTAACAGGAAGAGACCTCAAGGTGCTATATGGAAAACTTGAACACTAAACTTCAATTGACTCAAATCCAGGTTCAAAAGGACAAAAAGAGAAGGGCCACAAAATACAACTTTGACTCAAATGGATTCTATAGTGTTATACTTCATTGCTGATGCATCAGAATTGATGGTGGCGATACAGAGACTTCAAATTATTCCCAGGTCTCTTTAGATTCCAAGTTTTTTTCAGCTGTCAGTATAGTTTTGCAGCTGTTAGAGACTGAATGATGGTGCTTTTTTCTTTGTTTCTTTTTTCTGAAGGAAATTTAAATATCTAAAACTTTCAAGTTTTGCAAAATGTGTGATTGTGTGCAGCTTCTAGCAGTACAAAAAGGTTCCGCCAAAGCACTTTGAGGAGTTAATAAGACTAGAAAACACAAATGCTAGTCCAAAATAGTAGTTCATTGAATCATAAAAATATATTTTCTCTACGGGTTTTTTTTGTTATGAAGCCCAACTTCCACACCTCAGTAGTACCATAGGCTTTTCTTATTGAGCTGTGTAGAAATGTAACATATGAGCATGGGATGCTGTCAAACATGGGATGCTATTTGTGGCAGCCATGTCCCCACAACAATAGCAAAATTGTTCTATGGTTCTTTAAATATTATTTTTGAATGTTTGTAATTTTGTGTTGAGTGTTTGTTTTCAGTTCAAAGATAAGATAAGATAAACTTTAATGATCCCACCTCGGGGAAATTTGCAGTTCAGTTTAGTTTCAGTTAGGTTACAGAGTGGCTTTGCTCATTTTTTAGCTTTTAATTGGTTGAAAATGTTTAGTTTTAGCTTTTCATACTTTCAGCATTAGTTTTTGGGTTTTTAATGATTATAATGGAGAATATTTAACAGGGGAAGGTTTAAAAAAATTCACAAAATATATTATAATACAAACACACCACTTTGTGAAAGCAAAGGTGCCATTATCAATCTGGCTATGTTGAAAAATTTGACCAACTTTAAACAAAAAAGAAACAAATAAATAAAACAAGACATTTCTTCTGTATTTTTGTTTTATTTTAGTTCCTTTTGTAAAGACAGATTATCATTTCAGTTTGGTAACTGTTTATGCAGTTACCCTTATCTTTGATGGTATACCTACAGGCCAGAGGTAGGCAGTAATTGTAATGATGAAAAATTTATTATACTTGACATGTTTTTCCATTTGTAGTATACAGCCTAAACTCAGCTGACCTCTTTGTTAGCATTTCCTGAGCATATTAAACTGAACTTCAAATGTTATTTTAACAAAAAATCTTTCTGTTCTCTAATAATAGTTGTTGAATTAAGATATTTCATAATTTGAGCATCATTTAATTCTTACATAGAATAAATTACAAATTGTTTAAGTAAGCTGCTATGTTTGTCTTTGATTCTTTGCAGCAATCCCAGAGTCCTTGTTTGGACTGTTGACCAAATCCCGTGCATCCAAAGCCATGAAGGCCTTGACTGAGATCCACATAGCCTTTCTGCCCTACGAATCTCAGGTAAGACGATTTCAACATTATGACAAGTGGGATGCATTCTGGACATCTTCCTACAAAAGGACAGACATTCACCCATTTCCCCCTCAATACCTCACATGATGTAGTGAAAATCAGTTTAACAATAGGGAACAACAATGAATGATTTCCATATATTAATAGCATTTTAAATAAGATAACTTCAGAATTACTTGAATTCATGTGTCACCCCTTCTGATAGAAGCTACCATCTAACTTAAAACTGAACCATACTCCAGATAAATCTGCCCTCTGAATTGAGAAACCAAGCAGCTCTCTATTAAACAAAACAGTGAACTATAAGATATGAAACATATCTCAAAATATTTAAGTAATAGAGCATTTAGCATTAGGGATTAATAACTGTAATGTGTTTATTGAATTTCAAATGACTCAAAAAGTATTTACAATACTGTAATATTGTAATACCCTAATGCAGACTGCTCAGCACTGATTGTGCTGCGCAATCCTGTTAGCTTAAACAATTTTGTCATAATTCTAACAGTATTTTCCAGGATTTATGTTCTGTTGTGTGATGGGCTGACAATTTTGTTATAGCGAAGGTTAACTTGAAATAATGATGAGGAAAAAACCACCCCTAGAGCACCCTCACTTAGGCAAAATATTAAATAAATATGTAAAAGAAATATTGAACCCTCTTCTCCACCTTGTCCTTTAAATATCAGCAGAGTTCTTTGGTGGAGAAAGGAGCTGAAGAAGACTAGCCTAACAGCAGTTTGTGTTGGATCAGCTTTAGTCTTCAATCCTCTGCTGCTGTTCTGTAGTTTTAATCCTGAAAGGAAGGGACTTGTCCCACTAATCCCACTCCCCCACCTTCCTCTCATCTCTTTACCTCATTGGCTGACAGAACAAATATGCATACCTTGCAGCCAATGGGAACACAGATAAAATGTGTGACACAGGAAAGCACAGGGATTGTTGTCATGTGATGAATTCTGTAACAGATGGGTGCATGTGTGTTTGTGATAGTGTGCATAGAAAAGGGTGTCAGCCTTCTGCTAGCCAGTATATTATTTATTTATTTATTTGCTTAATTTATTTTGCATTTATAATTTTTTTTTAGTCTAAATTGATGAAAATGTTGAAACCACACTTAATTTTACAGTTGTGGTCAGAAGTGTACATGCACTCACCATGGGCATGAATGTCATTGATTTCTTTGAACTGTTCTTTTTCCAGGGTGAAATGATTGTAGAGCATATATCTTTAATGACTTTTAAAAACAAGAATTTGGTGCACAAGTTTTAATTTATTTTTGATTTTCTCTAATCTAAACAGGGTGAAAAATACACACATACCCTCATTTAAATCTTTTAAAAACTGATGTTGAAGGGTCTACAAAGTTTTTTAACATGACAAGACCAAGGTTTATTAACTTCTTGTCAGTGATCATGATTAACTGCAACTGGTGTCTGTAAGATCATCAGCTCAAACAATTTGTCACCATTATGTCAAGGTCTGGAAAAAGACCCAAACTGTCACTCTCACATGAAAGGAAAATGGTTAGGGATGTTCAGGGACAACCTAGAAAACACCAAGGCTCAAGCCCCTCATGAACTGGAAATTTTACATTGCCATGGACTGGAAAGGGTGATAAGCAAGAAAGGAGCCCCCTGCTCTAAAATCAACATTTCAAGCTTGACTGAAATTTACAGCTGCCCACTTGGACAAGCCAGATGCCTTCTGGAGAAATGTTTTATGGTCAGACAAGACAAAGATTGAATGACAAGAAATATGTTTGATGAAGTAAAGGCGAGGCTTTCAAACTTAAAAACACTGTACCAGCTGCCAAGCATGATGGTGCTAGAATCATTCTCTGGAGCTGTTTTGTTGCCAGTGGTACTGGTACATTGTACAAAGTGGATGGAATAATGAAGAAAGAGGACTACCTCCAAATTCTTCGACTTTACCTCAAATCAGCAGGTAGATGGTTGAAACTTGGACAGAGTTGGGTGTTCCAACAGGGCAATGATCCAAAGCAAAACTAGTTCTGAAATGGATAAAGCAGCTTCCTGGATTATCTTTCTAAAGCCCAGACCTCAACCCTATAAATCATGTGTTGACTAAAAGTCTATGCCAGGAAAATAAAACCAGTTTAAATAAATTCTACCAATTCTGCCAAGAAAAGTGGTCAAATACTCAGCCAAAGGTTTGTAGATGCTTACCAAAATCATCTGTCTGAGGTGCAATTTGCTAAGTGGCACTTAAAAAAATATTGGTGGGGGTGTATGTATATATTTGCGCCTGTATGTATACTTTTGAACACGTGTGGATTATAGAAATTTTGAAATAAATTCAAGCATGTGCACCCAATTCTTGTCTTTTAAAATTATTAAAAGATGTATACTGTATCATTCCACCAGTTCAAAGAAATAACTAAAAGCTCAAAATTACAATGGTATTCATTCCCATGATACCCAATGTTTGACTACAACTATTTTAAATGTTAAAACTCTAAATCAAAGCTCAGTATAATGAGGCACATTGGTGCATTGTCATCATGTTACCAGTTTTATACCCAAGGAGCAGACTCAGATCACTATTAAGAGTTTCAAAAATTTATTTACAGTTGGGCAATGATTAAAAGGTGAACAGTTTGGCTGTGAGACTTGAATTAGTTTTGGTAGGGGAATTCAGGTGGTGTCTGCAGGAGAGGAAAGATGCTGTTAGTGAAGGTCAGTAGACTTGAGAGATTTGTCTGAGTTGACAGAGGTGGAAAATAAAAGTAGATACACAGAGAGTGATTTGCTGGTGACTGGCCGTGAGCACTTGACTCCTCACACAGGTAAGTCCTTCTAGGAATGGGAAGTGGGAAGGTTGCAGGATGAATTAATTAAATACTGGCCCATCTCTAGCGAGAGAGCAAGAGAAAATTAAGTTAAAAAAAAAAAAAGCCCAAGCCTGCCCAAACTCTGACATCTGATCTTTGCTTTGGATTAAATGATAGCTGGGGTGGCAATAAACATTGTGCCTTTGGTAGAATGTTGGGGATATTCATTTACGTCCATAATTTCTTGGATAAATATACAGTTTTTTCAGTTTTGCCTCAGTATACCTCCACTGTAGATTTTAAATCAATATGTGACTTGTGAATAACAAGGAAACAGGTCTCACCTGGCCATGAAACTGATAATCAGTTTCATCAGTCAGTTGTTCAATTATTACAAACCCGTGACAATGGTATAAAAATGGTTTTAATTCCTAAATGGTTAATGCAACATTTCTGTAAAACCCCTTGAATTAAAGCTGAAAGGCTGTACTTAAATCATGTATTGTTTGATTTAAAACCCTCTGTGGTGGTGTGCAAAACAAAAAAAAAATGTGTCACTGTCTAAAAATAAATAAATAAAAATAAATATGGACCTAATTGTAAATTAACTCAAGGCTGGACCTCAAGTCATCTCTGTCCTGTTTTCTACTTTCAGGTCTTCTCCTTGGATAAAGAGGATGCCTTTCAGGACTTCTACAGCCCCTTCAAGGCTGATGTGAAGAATAACATGCTGGAGCGTTGTGCTGAACAGATTGCCACCCTCTGTGCAACACTTAAAGAGTATCCTGGAGTTCGATACAGAGCGTGAGCTTTTTTTCTAATTAATTAATTTGGGGTGGTATGTACATCTTCCTCAAGCTAGGGTCCTTTACCAGAGGCCAGGGAACCTTGAGGGTTTTGCTACACAGCTGTTTAGCATAGCAGTTCCTAGGACTGTGCTCATCTGGACAGACTTTTCATGTTGTGACTGGAATCTGCTCGAGTTGCTCTTCCAGTTTGGACTTCAGGACTCCTAATCCATATGCAGCACAGATGTTCTTGTCCACCACTTGGTTGTGCCTTTCAGTACATACTGTCCCAGCTTGCATTTTACATCCTGCAAAGCAGTTCAGGGGTCCGGCAGCGGGACCAGCGGTGCAGACAAAGCAGTTCAGGAGGCTGGCAGTGGGGCCGGCTGGGTGGCCAGCGACTGAGACGGAGAAGCTCTGGAGGATGGCCACTTGGCTGTTGGTGAAGGCTCTCCGGAGCTTTGGCAGGTGGCTGCCAGGACATCTCTGGTGGCTTGATAGGATGAAAGTATTGAAAGTGACATAGGCGAGGTCTCAGCGTAGGCGGTGGAGCTGCAGGTGCTGCTGTAGGTGATAGATCTATAGATGCTACTCTAGGCGGTGGAGGTACAGGTGCTGCTGAAGGCATGGAGCTCAAGGCGAGGACAAATGACTCTAGTGACTGTGGTGACTAGAGTCACCTGAGAAAGAGGAGCTGCCAGCTCTGATGTTAAGTACTGGGGTGGTGTTGCTGCTGCTGATTAGGGTGACCGTGAAAGCTCTGGTAAGGGCACTGCAGCAAGCGACACTGGAGACTGACAGCTGTGAGGATTAGGTGGAGGAACTGTATGCTGCAGGCTCAGAGAACTGGGACCACTCCACAGGGCATGCAGCTGTCTCCACTGACAACTGGGGCTGCTTAGGAGGGCCCACTGTTGCTTCCTGAGGCTGTTATGGCTGGGACACAGCTGCCCCTACCCGAGGAACAGGAATGATGGCGCATGGGGCCTGTGGTCAGCCACTTTCAGTTGTGTTTGTATATGGACTTCTCTGTTGCTTGTTATCAGAAATGTTGGCACTCTGATGGTGTATTGTTGCAATAATTTTTGGATATTTGAATTCTCACTGAAAAATTATGATTAGATTATGATCAGAAAAACCAAGAAAGCGGCCTTCCTCCGCTTTAGCAGAGATACCCAATCACTTCCTTCCTATCCCAGTTTCATTGCCCCAGAGAAGCTGTTTCGGGCACCTATCTGGCATCGTCCCCTCTGACTAGCCAGCCTTCTTGTGCTTTCCTGGCCGAATGTGGATCAGCTCACTCCTGCTTTGTCTCCTGGCGTCTCTTGGGCTCTGCTAACACCTGGCTGGTTCCTGCTGTTGGCCTGGATGAGTGATTGTTTTTCCTCGCGGCCACTCACTTCACCTCCACAGAGGGGAGGCCAACCACAGAAACCTTTGACTGCTGGGTTTGGCACCACAGATGGCCCATCTTCCACCCTCTACAAGGTTTGGTATGGTTAACGCTAGATCCCTTGCAAATAAGACATTTGTTCTAAAGGAATTTTTCACTTCTCATGACCTGGATTTCCTGTTCGTAACAGAGACTCGGCTGAGAGTTTGTAAGTTAAGCTCTTTCTGTGACCTTTTGGTACCTGGTTGCCTGTATTTTAACTTGTGAAGAAAAACTGGTAGAGGAGGAGGACTTGCAGTGGTTTTTAAAGAAACTCATAACTGCAAACTGTTGTTGAATGTCTTGTTTTTCCAGCTTTGAGCGGCGTATGTTTGAGCTGGGTTGATCTAACCCAGTACTGTGTGCAATTATTTGACTTCCTAAATGCAGCAAGGACTTCATAACCGACTTTTCAGACTTCTTGGCTGGGATTATGCCAAACTATGACCAAGTTTTTAATTGTTGTAGATCTGAACATTCATATCTGCTGTCTAACTAAGCCACTGTCTACGGACTTCTTAAATCTTATTGATGCATTCAACCTTGTACAGTCTGTGGCTGGTCCCACACATGAGCATGGTACACGCTAGACCTTGTTTGATCATATGGTCTGTCTTTTATCAATGTTGCAGTTTCTGAAGCTGCTTGTCATATGTTTAAACCCACAACGGCCGTCCAATTTGCTGCATCTTTTAATGCTGTCATGGAAACTGAGAGGCCCTCCCCGTGTTTAAATACAGAGGCGTTAACTTCTTTGTTTTTTACATCTTGACACCGGCCAAAACCTGAGCCCTGGGTGAATGATATTACTCATGCTGCCAGATGAGAATGCAGGAAAGCAAAATGCAAATGGAAGAAGGATAAGCTACAAGTGTCTTATGATGCTCTGGCATAATTATCAGAGAACTGTAAAGGCTGAAAAGACTAAGCATTTTACTGGTATTATTTTGATTAATTCTCACAAGCCTCATGTTTTGTTTAGTACAATTAACTTTTATCTTAAGCCCCTCTTTTGGAAAAAGTCTGTGAGTGTTATAATCATTATGCCTAACTGCCAGTAGAGATGCCTTGTGCTGTGCCAGGTTGTATGTCTGAAAGATTGTGTCACTCTCTCCCCTGCCCTAAGCTCGATGGAAGGAACACACTATTCTGGGAGAGAGCAACGGGCTCGAAAAGATAATTATTTAGAACATGATTCTTTTCTGTCTTATTCTGCTTGCTTTCATAGAAGTTACACAGCTAATTAGTGTATGGCAATGAGTCAGAGCAAAGAAATGCACCGTAACGTTGAACGTGTTTGATGCTGGGAAGTGAAGTCAGGGAGGCAGTGTTATCACTTTCCAAGGCCATGAGAAGCTGCAGAGACACCTCTTCCTTATCTTTCTTCCAAAATATACTGTTTGAAATGGACCTAAAAAAGACAGTTCAAGACACTGCCCCAGCAATCCTTTTGCGTGATGTCTCACTGAAATGTAAAAGCTCCCTTGCAAGTAAATAAATCCTTCATAATTAGTTGTTCTGAGTGCTGTGTCATAGTCCTGATGTGTCATGGTGTGTGCGTTTATCGTTTATTTCCTGCGCTTGTGTCAAGTTCATGTGTCCTGGTCCTGCTCTTTGTGTTTGGTTACTTCCTGTTTTATTTTGGTTCTTGTGCTTGGGGTTTAGTTTTGCTTCCTGTGTTTCCCTCCCAGCTGTTTCCCATTACCTGCTGTGTATATATTGTTTCAGTTTTCCCGTTTCCTTTGTTGTGACGTCATCATAGTGTTCTCCTGCCATGTGCTTTCCTGTTCCATATTCTGTTTTTAATAGTTTAGTAATCTGTTCTGCTGGCCCCGTTCAGCTTTTTTTTGCTCTGTGCCTTCCAGCAATAAACTCAGAGATTTCCAAGTTTATCCCTGTCTCTTGAATCTCATAGTGCTGTGCGTTTTCTGGACTTTGATCATTTCCATAAGACCCTCCACTACACATCTTATAATGTTCCTTCAGCCTCTTTCAAAAAATTTTTCCACTATTTTGTGATTACCGATTACGATTACCACAATCCGAGCAAACATCTTGACTCCAACTTTTTACCTTTCTGTTTCAGTTACATGCTCTGCTGTGTTTAGTAGATTTGAACCGGTGTCCTTCCCTTTTCTTAAGAAAATAATTTCTTACCTGAAGCCCTCAGCTTGTCCCACTGATATAGCTTATTCTGGGAAGTTTGGGACACCATCGGGCTCGATATTCAGTCCATCATAAACAGTAGCCACAGTATCACAAATGGTTGTTTCTGGTGTCTCTTGTATTTTAAGAAAGCAGTGGTGCAGCCTTTGATTAAGAAAACAAATCTTGACACCTCTGTCCTCTACAATTTTCACCCAATCTCTAAAATTTCTTTTATTTCAAGGATTTTAGAGGTGGTGGTTCTTCTTGAGCTTTAACCTTTTTTAGGCATGCATGGGATTCTGTAAGAGTTCCAGTCTGGTCTTAAGGTGTTTCACAGCACTGAATCACCTCTCTTAGTTTTTAATGTTTTATTACCTACTGTCTCTGGGGATTCTGTTCTTTAAATGCTTTTAAATCTTACTGCTGCATTTGACACTGTCGACCACAGTCATTTCTTGTCTTGAGCACTCTGTGGCGGTAAAAGGCATAGCTTTGGAGTGGTTTAGGTCATACCTGTCAGAGATATGTTTTAGAGTCCGTTTTGGAGGCTCAACTTCTTACTCTGCACCCCTCCTATGTGGAGTTCCACAGGTTTCTGTTCTGGGGCAGATTCTTTTCTCTTTATATTTACTTCCTTAGGATCAATTCTGAAAAGATATGGTATCTCCTTCCACTTTTATGCTGATGATTTACCAAATCCATCTGCCCCTGAAACAAAATAATGGCAGCTCACTGGAAGTGTTATTAGAATGTTTTGACAACATTAAAGCCTGGGTGTCTTTAAATTTTTTACAATTTAATGAGAGCAAGAATAGGGTCATGATGCTTAGACTCAGTAGTTCCAGCAGTGCTACAAAATTGGACCTGGGCCCACTCGACCCTTATGTTAAACTGTTTATGGTTAACCTTGTTGCTTTATAAATAAATTTGGATTGGATTGGATTTTGGTGCAGGAGTGGGCCGGACCCTGACCACCCCCGCCCGAGGAACAGGAACGCGTGCAGGAGCAAGCCTGTCCTGTCCTGTCAGTTAACCACTCGAAACATAACACACCCACAGTTTGAATAATGTCTTTCCTCACCTCAAAGGGAAAGTGAACTCCAGAATCCATTACATGGGGATACAAAATCGTTTCACTGGGAACAAAAAAGCTTCATCGACAGTTTCTGAACTAGAAACAATTGGTACTGTCTCTGGTTTCTCAGACACACAATGAAAGGGTTCAGAGCAAGGAATACACAATTCAGTTGGTAAATGAGAAACTGTGGAGGCAAGGTTTGTCACTCTATAAACAATCTCAGAGTAAGTTGGCTTAGCAATGTCACACACAGTCTTTTTATACCAAACAGTTTCTAAATTTGCCGATACTGGCATATGACATGAAACCTTATTGCACATGGGCTCAGAAACAGGGCAAGAAGTATTTTCTTGTCGCTTTCCACAAATAGGAGAAATGCTAGGAAAAAATATTGCCCAGTGCCGGCACATGCAGGCGAGAAGACAGTTGAGAGCTGAGACTAGCAGACTGCACAGTAGCAGCAGGCTGGGGCTGTCAATTTTACCACCAAGAGCCAAACTTCCTCCTCACTGTACCTGGCTGAAGTGGTGACGATGTGGATGTGATAGCCCGCCGCATCAGCGATGACGTGGCCATAATATCTCAGAAATTGGTCAAAGATTTCTGCGGCGTTAAGCTGAAGGTCTCCAGGGAAAACTCTTTCTGCTGTCACCGGGAGCTCTTCTTTCTAGGTCAAGGCAATGACTACGAAGGAGAAGAGGGGCTGGTGAGTGGAGAGGCAGGTGAGTGAGTGACCAGTGCGAGGAAGAGGCCCCCCACTTTTCCCCCCGTCCGGCCCTGTATTCCTCTTTCTGTTCTTCACTGATACAACCCATGATCACTGAGCCATCGGGGGAATTCCTGAAGAAAGCAACCATCAGAATTGTACTAGAAGTCTGATGTAGAGATTGTGAAGAGAATGGGGGACAGGATGGTACTTTGTGGAGCCCCTATATTACAAGAAACAGACGAGCAATGTAGATGATCCTTATGTCCTTTGCAGCATGTAGATAAGGGCATCTTCCACTCCTATGCTTGACTGATACACAAACTGAATGGGGTCTATGTGTTTTCTTACCCTGGGTCTCAGCCCTTGAGAGGACCAACCTTTCAAGGGCCTTCATGATGTTGGAAGTGATGATTGTAGGCCTGTAGATGCTGTTGTCAGCAGGGAGTCTGTTTTGGGGAACAGGAACTATGTTGCATGTTTTCCACAGTGCAAAGACATTTCGTAAGTACAGGCTTAACATGAAGAGGTGTGTGAGGAGGAAACAGGAAACAGGTAGGCACGGAGACAAAAATGGAGACTTAACACAGGAGGCAGGCATACTGAGGGAATCAAAACATATGAATAAACGATAACCAAGAATCTAATAGTCCTGTCTAATTTGATTAAACCAAAACAGAAAACACTGGGTCCTAGACCCAGGTCCATGACAGCGATGACCCAGACCCAGTTTTGCTGCTGACTGCAAAACTGGGCTTTACAATCCTTTACAATCCCTTCTTTCTTCAAACACAAGCAACATCTCAATGGAGATAGAAAAATTCTAGTTTTGTATTCTATTCTTTTATTGTGTGCAAATAGAAATAATTGATTCTTTCTAAAGAAAACTAGTATGTTTATAAATGCTGTATTGGAAATCCCTTGCTTGTGGGAATATTTTGACAAAAACGTCACACATTTCATAGAGGGGCTAATAATTTTGTGCATAAAAATGTGCATAAACTAATGCCTGAATAAATGAATGCCTGTTTGCATTTGTGTTTTGGAATAGGGAGTACAAAGACTGTGCTGTTCTGGCCCAGATGCTTCAGGAGAAGTTGGATGGTTACAAAGCTGATGACCCCACCTTGGGAGAGGTAGGGAAGTGAAGTGACTAAATTATGAATGTTAGAACCAGATGAAGGGAAATGTCTGGAATTTCTAAATGGATTTCTAAAACAAGAGAAAAAAGAGAAAGGGAAATCACCTACAGTGTAATTTACACATGTTCCCTTACCAGATTGCCATTAATGCTAGTTTGTTCTAAGCAAACTACATTCCTAAACTGCACACACATTACATACAGTATGTGTTACTAGTGCTAGTAAGAAAATAATAAACTAGAGTAATAACTAGAATTTCACTCAACAAAATAGCTAGTTTTCTATATTGGGACCGGTGTCAACTTGGCTACTCCATTAACTCAAGCATCCACTTGGATAAGTTATAAAAATTGCTGTTCAGGGTTGTAACTATTCATACATGATTTATATATTTTGTATAAGGTTGTAAACATGACTTTTGATATTATTTAGTTGGGCATTTTAACATGTGATTATATGTCATGTCGAGCAGTGTGACAAGGAGAATAGAACCCCCAAGCAGGACTCCGTAAGCAGTTGTAAATGAAAATGTCTTTCATTGCTGAGACCAAAAACAACAGAGCAAAAATCCTTCATGGAAAACAAGGCTATGAATCCAGAACATAGAATCTTCTTGGCAAGATGTGTAATGAACAAACACACTCCCACACAGGAAATGGACAACAATGACCTGACCTGACAAACTGATGAGAGCACAGACAATATATACATACTAGGTAATGATACAATGAGAAACAGCTGGGAGGAAAAAACAGGAAGCAAAACTAAACCCAAAGCACAAGGACCAGGACACACCAAAATAAAACAGGAAGTGGAAACACAGACCAAGACTAAGACACATGAACCTGACGCAAGGACAGAGGGTAGACACTAAACACAAATACAAAACACCACAACCTGAAACTCAAAAATAACCAACAACCAAAACATATGCCAGGAATCAAAACCAGAAGCCCAACATAAAAAATGAATACATTAACAGAATATCAAGGAACAAAAAACACAAAGTGCTGGGCAAACAGCCCAGGACCATGACAGTATGCCGCTGATGAAGCTGCGGACAGTGAAGGCTCTGGCGGTGCAGGTGAGCATGACTGTAGCAGTGGCGGTGCTGAAAGTTGATGAGATGGGGATGCTGGTGCTGCAGGCGATGGTGGAGGTTCTGGCGAAGATGAGCATGAAGCAGTGACTGACTTTAAGGGCTCTAGTGCAGATGCTACTGAAGGCTCTGGCAGAGGTGCTGCACACTAAAGGTTGTTGTGGCACTGCTGAAGATGCTGAAGCCAGAGGAAGGCACTGCTGCAGGTACAGATAGAGGCGCTGCTGCAGAGGCTTAAGACAGAAGAGGAAGCTGGGGCTGCTCTGCAGGACACAGTCATCTCCTCAGACAACCAAGGCTGCTTATGAGAGCCCTCTGTTACTCGTTGAAGCTTGGCCGCCCCCACCCGAGAAACAAATACGGGTGCAGGGACAGACTGGTCCTCAGCCGCCCCCACCTGAGGGAACAGGACAGGTGCAGGAGTGGGCCTGCAAGGAGTCTAACAGCCAAGGAAAGCCAGTAACCAGTCCTTGGAGCTTGGCAGCAGTGGCTTCCTTGCATGGGTCAGACAACCACTCATAACATAGTGTGTCCAAAAATTTTTTTTTTTTTTTTTTTTTTTTTTAGCTCTGGAGGTTGTTGTTTTGTATTAGAAAGTGTATTAGAACAATATACTTGTCAAGAATAATTTGTCAGTCACAACCAACAGATAGTTATCATTAGGTGAAATCTGATGATTCATTGTTTTTATTCAACAGCTATAACATTCTTTTTCTTCAGGATGAGCCATAAGTGTGTGTGTTGTTGGATCCTGTGTAATTTAACTATATATATATATATATATATATATATATATATATATATATATATATTATGGAATGCCGTTTAGGAAATTATTATTTATATATATATATATATATATATATATATATATATATTAAAATAAGAGTCTGAATATATTGAATGAAACTTTGAATATATTGAATGAAACGGGAGCTCTTGCGACATCTAGTGTTTTT
>JAVDPK010001935.1:52707-72635 GCA_034780415.1 Cichlasoma orientale
ACACACACACACACACACACACACACACACACACACACACACACACACACACACACACACACACACACATACAGTGAGTCCAGTCCTGTGACATCCCGCCCAAAGGTTATATTCTCTCTGAAATGTTGGGTGTGTAGTAAAATACATGCTCCACACTGTCTGGCTCTACTAATGAAGGGGTTTATGAGTGGCAGTCCTGTGTTTGTACCATGTATCATGCACTGCTCTATCACTGGATACAAGGTCAGATCACATCTCATCTTATATATGTCAGCTACCTCTGATCGCAGTCTCTGCAGCACTTGGACATAATCCCAGGATGCAAAGTAACTATTTTCAATGTGATTTTGATGTATCTTAAGACACAGGAGTCGATTTTAATGCAGTTTGGAGGCTTTTTCTGCTCTTATTGTTGTTAAATTTTAAACCGGCACATAATGGAGTTTTAACAAAAAAGCCTCTCTTTTGTTGTTGTGAATCAGGCACATTTGCATGTGGCTAACCTTGTCAGACTGCGAGCTTTCAGCACCCACAGTGTTAATGTATAATGTCAACGCAGGAGGGAGCCTTGTTAAAAAGCAATTAAGCCAAAATGATTTAAACATTGTGTGGTTTGGCCACTGGCGAGCCTTGAGGTACGCGCTGTGTTGTTGTCTTAAAATGAGAATTTCACTGTCTGCTCACACAGAAAACCGCTATTTGTGTGAGTGTAGCTCTAACCACACTTTCCCACACCCGCCAAACCATACCAAACCACAGACTTCAGATCAGCACACACACACACACACACACTCACACACACACACACACACACACACGAAGAGTAATTGAGGGGTTTGAATAGTTTTTGGTGCATTAAAACAGTAGCTGTCTTAAATGACAGGGGCTGAGACATACTTGCATTGATGTCTGCAAGGCTGGTAAAGATGGCTGATTACTCAAAGAGGACGTGGCATTCAGTAACTCTTGTTATATTCCTTTTTATTCAGTGGAGTTTGACTGAATCGCATCATTTAAGCTGTTCCTGACAGTAATACATTCTTAATCCACGGCTTTCTCGCTCAGTACATTCATTTCTTGAGTGATTTCAGCCACAAGCCTTTCTGCAAACAGTGTTATACTTGGTCTTATTTCTGATGATCAAAACATTACTGCTGAGAGTCTTCAGCAGGCATACATGAGGTATTAAGTTGTTCACCCTGTTTCCAAAGCAACAGCTCATCCCGTATTCCATGTGATAATTTGCCATTATATGTGTGTGTCTCCCAGTAAGTCTACCAGAATTACGTAAGCAGCTTCAATTTTAGTTCCAGTGGCCGTTGTCTTAGACAAAGATTAGTGCTAGGACACATTTTAGCTGTTGGCAGATTGTTAGCTTACACTGTGTGTGCAAATGTGCTCATCACAGCCAGACTGCTTGGATGTGGTTTGGAACATCTGTGTGGTCCTCACTCCAGAAGAAGACAGACAGGGGAGAGGGTGAGGAACAGGAGATGGGGAGGGGTTGTGGGACCCCAGGGCTGTTCAGAAAGAAGCCCTCAGTTTTTCCATCACTGCTGTCGCCACCACCATGGTGGTAGGGTTGTCTCTGAGTAGAGCCCGGGGACAGTGTGAGGCAGATGCAAAATGCGTGCGTGGGAGAAGAAGAGAAAGAAAGATGGAGAAGAGAAAGCGAGACCGGGACAAAGCGACTGTGTGGGGAGCTGTCAGTCTAGTCGATGACTTATGAAGTTGAAGGTTACGTCTGGCAATCATGGAGCTGCTGGCGGGGGTGGGGAGAGGGGCGTTGAAAAGAGTTTTGGTCCAAACCTGCGGTCAACTCCCCCACTACTAGCAGCAGCAGCAGCACCACAGCTCAGCTCCCTGCCTGTATGCCTGTGGTGTTTATTTACGAGCCCGTTTAACCACGGCGCGGTCCCTGTGGTGGACTGACACAAGATGACAGCAGCCTAAATGTCTTGCCCTTTAAATCCAGCCTAATGGTCGCTTAGTGCTGTGGAGACAGGCACTGGGATAGGCGCCTGGGGTCTTTTCACAGGGGCCCTCTGAGTAACACATCAGCTAACACATCTATGGGCCACCATCCAGAGCCTTATTACTACCTGCTTCTGTGGCTGTGGCGCCACTGATTTAGCTATGGCTGTGTGTGGAGGGACAATGCGAATATGGCACCATGCCCCTATTTCATGCCGCTTAAACAATGATCTGGGATGTTGATGTCTTTTTAATATCTGCATATGTCGCCACTGCACGGCTAGTTATATATAGAGTTAACAAAAACAACTATTTAATATGATGTTTTGGACGTCTGCATTCCACAGGAACTGAATTTTATAATTCTAAACCTACAATTGAAAATTTCGGGCACAAAAACGGCAGCGTTTTGTTGTTGTTGTTTTTGCCGTCCAGACGAGAACACAAAGCGTTAAGCCCTTGTGTTTTTGCCTGAAGTAACTCTGTGGTAAGTTAATAGCAGATGTGAGTGTTATTGGGCAAATTATATGCAATATGAGAGCAAACATACACTTCACATAAAAACGACCTGCGTAAACACACCATTCATAACTGCACACCATTCTGTGTGGGCTTACCAGCCAATGCAATTAGATGCTTTCTGAGAGGAAGAAAAGATTATCATCCAAAACCTCGTGCCTTGCTCAATTCATGTGAAAAAAGGGAGAGATGTTTATTGTGAGTCAGATTCTGCCTGTCAATAATCCACAACAGATCTTAGTTAAAGTCATTCTGATCACACCTCTGGGATCTGAGAGAGGAAATAGGCAGAGGGGAAAAAAGTTGGCCACAAATCCCATGGGAATCCACTTCTGCAGAAGTGTCTACTGAATCACCTGTTGCCCTGAATTTCTGTTGGTACACTAACCTCAGCTTGTTGCTCAATACACACACACACACACACACACACACACACACAAAGGTTGTGGTGGTGGTGGGGGGAAGCTTTGAGCTTCAATCTGCATGTTTCGGTCCTGTGCAAACACAGACCAGACCGTACTCATTGGGCCGTGTCTCTGGCACTCATCAGGCTGTTTGTACTGCAATTTCCTCCCTGCTCTTATCCGTGTTTTGTCCACTGCCATTCCAGCGGGATTATGGGATGCTTTCATCATGCAGGAACATCAACTGAGGCAGTGAGAGAAATGCAAAGGAAGCATCTTGTTTTGCGCCTCTCATCAAACATAGTGTTATCATCACATGCCATAATGAATGCTGCAGTCTGGAGTTATCCTTGGAGTTAATTATTATTTTGTAGCCGCTCTCCTGTCCATCTAAACAAGTACAGTATTTAAACTGGTATTCATTCCACTTCTTATAACCACTGAAAATATTGCAAATATTGTACATCACACTCAAAGGCCAACATGTCAATAAAATATGTTATTATAGCAACAGAATGTGAAATACTGTAGTAATATTAAGATCCCCACAATTGGGCCTTATTTATTGCAATATTGCACATAGATTTAAATGTTTTGTGGGATTTCAATGTGCAGGAGTGGAGATCGCTGCAAACCTGCAAAGTGAAGGGTTTTTTTTCTTACAGCTGGTCCTGAGTTTTTAATTTATTTGTTTAATTATATGTTTCGCATGTCTCATTATATCCCCCCTTATCATATAGAGTCTATTTACTTTTGCCCAGTTGAGTTATTTATGAAAAAATCTAAGATAAATCTAATATTAATATTAACATATTATTTTGCCAGCTATAATTGATGCCACCTATTAAATGTAACAGTTCCGATGCTGTATATAGTAGGCCCGTGATGATTTACTGTGCTTAATCAAAAACTTCATTATGCAGCCTGGATATTTGTAATTGTTTGAAACTAGCTGTCAGTTATGGAAAAATCATTGCACCGTCGGCTCAGTTTAGAATTTATTTTACTGCTTGGAGGTTTGTGTAGTTCTGACACATTCCATACTGCGACGCTTGAGTGGCACATCTTTAATAGCCACTAGATTTACAACAACACATAATCTCTCCTGCATGTCTCTTAAATTAACTGCTTGCAGAGCACAAAGCTGAATTATGTTTGTCACTAAAAAAACCCAACAGCTTAAAACCAGCATGCCTTTGGGAAACAATCGATATATTTTTACTTCACTGTCACCATTTGTTTTTATTGTCAGCTGGCGTGCTGATTTCTGTACTTGTGTAGCTATGTTTAACTGTGGGGGTGCAAATAAACATTGTTTTTTCCATTCAAGCATATGCGTAATATACTTACTAAACTGGACCCAATGATGTCAATACACTCATTTGCAAGTCCTTAGAATAAGTCATCAGAGTAGATTAAGGCTCTGTCTAGACACAATCTGTGGTTAGTTTAGTGTTTTCTCTTCTTATTAGTTGAGGTTAAGATTATCCTATTGCTTTGAGGCTTCAGCCGCTCGTGGTTCTAATCTGTGGGGGGACACTTTAGTTGATTTAGTCTTTGATGAGGTGGCCTCCGTCTCCAATACTGATGAGCTGTTAGTCGTCACCACTGCCCAGCCTTGCTGATGTGGTCTGGGGCTGCCGCCTCCCTTCCATCCAAGAGCCTCATTCATCCCAAGACAAATACAGTCATTACAATTAAGCAGTGCTATTAATGGGACAGGCTACTGGCAGATTAAGAGAGGAGAAATGAAGTGGCTCCTTGTGTTATTACAAGCAGTTGACTCATTAATGACTGGGAGTTTTGTTTGCTGTCCATGCATCTTAATATACTTATTAGCTTGCATGTGTAAATTTATGCACAAAACCACACTCCTGGAAGGAGAAAAAAAAAAAAGCAAAAGCTTTACTACCAAAGAAGTTTTTCTAAGTTGAAATTGTGTCACTTTTGCAGCTTAGTGTCTGAAGAGCAAATGAAAACAAACCAGACACGGAGGGCTCAGACTCAGTCCTTAAGGGGCCTTGAGACTTGAAGGATTAAGATTATGGGGGAGGTACTTTAAATGACTGATAGCACAAAGTGAGAGAGCGAGCAAGGCAGGGCAGGACAGGAGTCTGTGTGGCGGACCAGCAGCAGCTTTACTCTTCAATCAGTGAGATGAAAATTGCCACTCGTCTCAAAGTAGAGGTGTTTACTGAAAAGAGGACAAGGGAGAAAAAGAAATGGAGATACAACTCTCAAGAGGGAGAGTTATGCAACCTGTATGGTCCATTTTCCCGTGGAGCACGGCTGCTAAATTTGACCAATCAACCTCTCCAAGTGTGCAGGCAGAAATAGGAGAGGTGTTGAGGAGCACGATTTAATATTATCCTGAAATTATGTTTATTGATTCAAAACCAAATCGCACATCTCTGAGCTGTAGTTTTCCCAGGAATAAAAGTGGGATTTCAAAGTGTTGGGCAGGTAAGACCTAATCTGGATCTCTTGGAGAAAGTATTTCTACAAGAGCAGTAACAGTGAGGCAAAACAGCAACACGGGAAACACCAGAAAACTGCTGAAGGCTAGACTGTTGACAGGTATAATGTCACTCGTGAGCTCAGCTCTTAATCATTTAAAGGAGTTTGAATAGAACTGTTTCCACTCAAGAGTAGCTTAGTATGGTTTGGTAGCACGGTGGTCTCAGTATTAATTTATGATACAGTAGGAGGACCTTGCGGCAATGCTGCCCGCGGTGCATTTTGTGCAGCGTCTTTCCAGATTTCATTGATTGCTGTTGAGATGGAGATGCTGCAGTCAGGCGTGTTTGTCAGAGCTGGGATGTCGTTGTTAGGGACTTCAAGCAGCAGTGATGAGTCGTGAAGTTTTGTGACCTCCGTGGCCTTTGTGATTTGTTGTTTGTAAAGTGTATATTTAAATGTGAGTTCCTCTCAAATTTAAGCTTTCCTGCCTATTAAAGAATGCTGTGGCCACCATAATTCAGAGCAATTTGCAATTTGATGTCACCAAGAAATGCCGCTACATTAAATGCTCATCCGTTCAGCTTTTTAGAGAAAGTGGATCAAATTTTTGCGGAGTGCATTTTGACATATTCATAAATCAGCCTAATCACAGGGCTGTGGTACACCCCTGCCTTGTTTATGTCTTTGTTAATGCCATTCACATGTGACCAATGACATGCTTGCATAGATAAGTGAGGGCAAGCGCACCGTCTGAGCCAGTAATACGTGAGGATCACGCCAGACATTGTTTGGATGCGCGGGATTTGGAATAAAGCAAAAATGTTTTCGTTCATCTTTCATTTGATCACCTGACAAAGCCACTTTCTTTCCTTTACATATTACAGATTATACATTGGCTGTATTGATCTCAATTTACACAGGAGAATATGAGTTTGTCCTGATAGAACTCTAGGAATACCTTATTGCAGTAATATTTCCAGGAAAATCTGGACTTGCTTCAGGCTAAACACAGCTGTGCGCCACATGCCTCATATCTGTGTTCCCTGAACCATTCCGAGACAAGATATTGCTCCCCACTCAATTTCACTTCACTGACCAGTCCAGACTGCAAGTATTTGGATATTTGCACTTTGTGTGTGTGTGTGCATGTGTGTTGTCTGGCTGTGTGCTTCAGTAAATTTAGTTTGAAATACTTTGTCAGGAGTAAGTTTGTGTGAGTACTGACAGAATTGCTTGAAACATTTTGGCACTTTCACACACAGTGGTCAAATTGCAAATTAAAATATGCTGATGTTAGTGTTAGATTTTGTTCAAAGAGAAGTCCCGCATCGCTCAGCGTTTACTGAAACTCGCTGTTTAGATTAAGGTGCAGTTGGCTGTCATTATGATGAGGTAAAAGGTGACCATGTCAGAGAACAAGATAATAATGATGTTCATAGCAAAACACAACTGAGAAAGGGCAAACTCATTTGTAGACTGAGGAGCAGGAGTCGTGTGAATGACCAGACCAGAAATGAATACATTTGCACTGTGAAGAAGAAGAAGGAAAAAAAGAATTTGTGATCCTTCAGGCTTACCAGAACCTTAGAGGATTCACAACAAGCTGCAAACCACTGATAAGCCTAAAAAAAACAAACAAACAGAAAGGCCATGCACCAGTTGGCAAAACATACAGAAAGAAACAGGTGGAGTTCTGCAACTAAGTTTTGGGACTGATGTAACAAAACTCATTCTCCATAAAGATGATGGAAGGAACAAAGTGCAGGGAAAAGACTGCAGCTCAAAACTCTAAGCACCACCTCGTCTGTCAAATATTGTAGTGATTCTTTTACATGGGTGGAAGTGGAGGGTGAACACTGCCATTCAATGAAGACCTCATTGCTGACAGAAGCAACACAATGAATGGAGCGATGTAAGTGTGTTTTGAGATTCGAGGAGGACGTTTTCAGCATTCAGCGGGACAATGATGACTTGCTGAAAACCAGATGAAGAGAGAACGACTCCACAGTGAAAGCCTGGTCCAAGTGTGCCGTATCTTTCTGTCATGAAAGACAAAAAGCTTCCGCTGGTGAAAATATGATGACACTTTAATGTGCCTTTCTTTTTTATTGGAATGCGCCTTTCCATAAAATGTCTAATAAGTGAAGTGCTTTTATCTAGACCGTATTTGTGCCGCTCACTCTTATCCTGAGACTGGCATTACTCGCTGTATCTCCGGGCTGCGCCCATCATCAGACGCTGCATTTAAGTTCTACGTCCCTTTAAAGAGATGCGTGCTGTCTAAAGTAGAGACAGGCCTTGTTCAGATAGCAGCTGATGAATGCTGGAATGCTTTTGGTCTTATCATGTTGTCATCAAGATCCAACCACAGCCGGCCAAGTTCAGGATGCAGGAGCGAGACGGGATGTCTTCTTGAAGAGTTTACTGCATGTGAAGTCAGGCTATATATATAAACACATTATCACATGTGAGAAGCCCTTGTGAGAACAACTATGTCACTTCTTTCATAATTGGATGGAGGTTCCGCTTTCATTTATGGGGCTAAAATGGTTTCTAAGCCAGTATGTGGAATATATATTGCATTTAATAGGGAAAGTTTCTATAATTGCTGACAATATAGTTTACTGAAAAACAGCAAAATAAAATTTTTAAAAAATCCAGTGGGTGGATACACTCAAACACATACATCAGCCCAGTCACTGAAGTATGTCTAGTGCTTTTTGCACGCTCAAAGCATTGGCGGCTCAGGCGACAACAGTACGACTGGCTGGCTGTCAACGTTTCCAGCAGTTTGCTGAAGTCTACGGTGTGCGCAGATCTGGTTGTGATTACTATAACGGAGACAGTAAATCATGACGCAGCATGAAACTAATTTGTGGTGGGAAAAAAAAAAGAGAGAGAGAGAGCTGGCCGTCCTTTATGGAGTCACAGTCGACTACAAAAGACACATTAACATGTGCAGAGGAACAGTAGTGGCACCACGGCAGATTAAAGCAGGCATGAAAATTTGCTATTGTTTGTGTTTATGAAAAAGGGGCAACAAATTAGGGCAAGCAGCTCCATGAGGTCACTTCATTGGGTAGTGTGGCCGTTTGATCTGCAAAATTTGCTTCAGCTTTTATAGTTCCTGAAAGAAACATTACTCTTCTAAAATGTGTACTCTCATCTGATGTATTTATGCTAGCGGTGGAGACTGATTTCAACCTGGATTAGCAATCACTTTAAGAGTTGAGCCTTATTTGGTGCCAGTCTGGGACTGTTGTTGCCTATCATACCGTCCTCTAGCTCTGCCTGTATCCTGTCTTCATTTTCACTGTCCAATTAAGGTGAAAAAGGCAAAACCCTGCACAAATAGCATTCCCAACTTTGTAGCAACAGTTTGGAGATGGCCCTTTCCTGTTCCAACATCACTCGCACACCAGTGCACAAAGCAGGTCCATAAAGACATGGATGAGCGAGTTCGGTGAGGAAGAACTTGACTGGCCTGCACAAAGTTCTGAACTCAACCCGAGAGAACACCTTTGGGATGAATTAGAGGCGAGACTGTGAGCCAGCCCATGAACACACTGCTAAACCTTAAAGATAATTTGTCTTATATAGAAGCATCTTCTTTTGTTATGTTCCTCCGCTCATTTATGGAGGAACAAAAGCTTTCCTTTAATTTGTGTGTCACTGCAAAAAGTCATGACCCAGTACTTGACCGAGTCTACTTAATCACACTAAATCCGACTGGAAAAATTGGAAAAATGCCATATGAGTCATTTTTGTTTCTTAGCTCACCTGTGTGGATGTTGTGCCTTTAAGCAAATGTCCTCCCATTTCTGAAGAATGTCTAATAGCATTCAAGTCAGAATTTTCCATTCTGGTTGGAGACCTTGTGAGTCAGCATCAATAAAGTTTTTAGGGGAATCGTGTCCTCTGTGAGCCGAACCCCAGTGCTACAAGCAGCAGCCAGATAAGGTGGGATTGCCTTGAATATCAAATTTCTAGGACGGCCCGAATGGACCACTGGGTCACTTACTCGTGATTTTGTTTGTTTTGGAGCAAAATGCATTTTCTTTTCTGTCAAACCACAAAATGTTTGACATGACCCAAATGAGCATCCTCCCAGAGAGGCTACAAAGGTATGGGGGGAAACTAATAGTTGTAAAGACTCCTTATTTTTCAAGTCTCTCATGCAAAACAAACAATATTTTAAAAAGTGCTTGGCCTGTCCCTTAATCTTTGCTGCTGAGATGTTTTTGTTTCCACTGGCCTGCTTTTCAGTTTAACTCCTTTGAATCTACCTCTCTGGGTCAAATGATTCCCTGGCTTCACAGCAGTTCTGTGGTGGCTCCACTAATGGCGCTGTAATTTTGCATCTCTTTGAAGTCCTCCCCGACCGTTGTGTTACCTGAAGTCTGCACTTCTCTGAGGTTTTGGGATGGGGCAGGCTAGCTACCCTCTGCAGCCTAATTAAATGTAATTGCTCCATTTTGTAGTGGTGCCCGTGTGGAGAGGGGAAGCCTTGTAATAAGGGAGATTGCGTGAAGGGTCCGAGGATCACAGACGCCAAAGAGGAGCCACGAGGAGACGATCGGAGACGCTTCCCCCTCTGCCGCCTCCTCTGTCCTGAGCAGACCTAGTCATTACCCCTCCACTCATCTCACTCTGGCTCTGTCTCTCCTTTTCTCTGTTGCTCTCCCTGCCTCTATTTCTCCTTCATCCTCTCTGTCATCATCACTCTTCCTTCCATTCACTGTCATGCACGTGCACAGCAAGATGTTTTATACAGTAATCCAATCAGCTTCAAGTGCAATTACTTTCTTTTCACCCCCGATCTTAAATTCTGTCATCTGAAGATGAAACTGCCAGTATGTACAGGAAGTGTCTGGTATGATCTGCATGGCATTCCCTCAGGTAGCGTCACAGTTGTGGGTGCAAAAGATGGAATTCTTGGAATGCTTCAGGCACTTCTGAGACTCTGGAACTGAGTCAGACACTGACATGGGTTGTTTTGCCCCCCGACACTAACTGGTAGAGGAACAGGAGACACATTCTTTCCGGGAAAGAGGAGAGGGGAAAAAAAGAGGAAATTACAGAGCAGGAGAGAGACAACATGACACACAGAGATGGAGCGCCAGCTTGACCGTGACCCTGCGGGATGACAGGCTGACAGGGGATGTGTGATGATGTGTGTGCTGTGGGTACAAAGGTGACTTAGATCTAGGGATAAGCATCATTCTCCCCCTCTCTTGTGTCTTTGTTTGGGGAGGTGCCAGAAAACCTTCCAGTGTGGATGGTGACATTCCTTCCTGCTGCATAAGCTCCATATAGTCCCCCTGCATCAGACCATTGGCCGGTTGGCCTCCCTCATCTTCCTCTGAGTCCTCCTCCTCCACCCGTCTTCTCCACTCTGTGGTGCCAGTGCGTCTGCCACACGGCCCGTTAAGGCTAATGCGACACAGGCTCCATATCACATTTCAGCCTCACATGAACACCCCCCTTCTTCATTTCCCCTATCCTCGTCCTACACCCCCCCATTTCCTCTCCTCAAAGCTGACTAGGCTTGGCCCAGGATATATATATTTGATCAGAGATCACAGATCAATAAAAGCTAAGAATCCCAAAGCCATCATTTGGTCTTTTATGATCCAGGAAAGTGTCCGCTAAATGATTTCTATGCTTGTTAAAATAGTTGTGTGAAGCTGGAAATGGGTGGCAGTAGCCAAGCTTCTGCTTAGATGGAGAAGGGGCAGAGGGAATGTGTGTGCGTGTGTGCGTGTGTGCGTCTGCTTTCATTGACAGTGAGAGTAGGGGTCTCTCGTGGAGCAATGATAAAAGTTGCGGGGAGAAACATCAAAAGTGTGGTGGAGAACGAGTGTGGTGGGATCACACACAGCGCTGGGCCTGCTGTCTTTCTCATGACCTCCCTGTCATGTGGCTTCCATGAGAACCAAACATCCAGCCACAGTTGTTTCCATACAAAACCGAGCTGCTTTGGTGATCCGAATGCTTTCTCCCTCTCTTTTTTTCACTACCACAAAGCTAATCGTTTGGATGCTTCTGCAAGGCTGCTTTTTTTTTTTCCCTTCTTCTTCATCATCATCTTATCACGTGTGAAAGTCTCAGTATCACACAAACAGTGGCAGATGTCACATCCCCATTTGTTTTAAAGGCAAGATCAGATGTGCTCAGTGCAAACAAATCTAGCTGTTCAGCCTCTGTGATACACACTACTCACACATATTCTGGTAAATGCAGTTGAGAGATTGCCCAAAAAAAAAAAAAAAAAAAAAAAAAGCTTCTTGATTATTATTATTTCCATGTACAAGGCTACACAGGAAGTGTGTGATTGTGTGACATTTAAATTTATTTTAAGGTCCATGTTTTGAATGAAGTGGTATTATGCATTAATATGTCATGGTCTGCTGCCTGCTAGCTTCCCTGTCATCCTCGATCAGGAGGTTTCTCCACCCTTCTAAGTGGAGACTGGATTCTTCCACTCAGCTGAGCACCTGTACCCTATCAAGCCTCATCGGCTGTGGTATTTCAGGATCAGCTCAACCATCCAATTTCTGCCAGATTATCTGCCTCCTTAGAGTGGTAACTAGGTTCAGTTTTGCATGCCTTCCATGCAACCTGTATTATTGTGCTAACACCTTGCTTCTTGTCCTCTTAGATTGCATTCTCCAACCTGCTGCAAAAAGTGGACTGCCTGCTGACCCTCTCTCAACACATCTTTCCAGCTCAAGGGACCGGTAATTAATCTGGACCTCAGACTCCCCCCAGACCACTCATCTCAGAACCAAGTAAGGTCTCTGTCACTATCTCCTCACTCAAGGATGGACATCCCTTCTCATTAAGAACATTCCTGAGACTTCCCCCTCCTCCCTTTATAGAATATTCCACCTGGACCTGTAAAGTTTGGCCAACCCGTACCTTTGGCTCAGACCCCCAAGCTCTTTGTGATGAAATAAAGATTTCTGATTACTATTACTTCTTTTGTGGTTTCTTGATTGGGTTCTGCATTTGAGTTCGCTGCCTTCGATTCAGTCATTTTATGACAAATTTCACCACTTGAAATTTGTTAAATTTAATGTAATTCTATTTGTTTTTTGATTCAATCACACACTTTTGATTTTTTTTTGTCAATTTAGGTATTTCCTATATTCAGAAGGCAATTTTTAATAGAATTTTGACCCCTGTACGGCTAAGCTAACTTTTAGCCATATAGTTTAGCTGTACATGACATGTATGTTGGCAACATTTAAAATAAAGTGAAGATTTTTTTCATTATTGCTCGAATTTATTGTTCCTAAAAAAGATTTAGATTTTATTGGCTTCGAATAAATTCTAATCAATGTAATACAGTAATACAGAATATTATTACTCAACTATATATCATTGATATGCAGAATGAAATTAATTTTTATTAGAAGTGAATACAAATTTAGAGGTTTCAGATTTTTATGTCAACTCAATATTTTTGTTTTAATTACTTTTTTGTTTTCTATTTGAATCTAATCCTATTAAATTGATGATTATAAAGCTCTGATTTGTTACATAGCTACATTTACTTCATAATATTGCTTGTAATCTGTTGTCTTAATTTTATTGAGTAGATATGGTGTTTGTTTGTTTTGTTACAGTACTCATTTATTGGGTCTTCAAGAAATTTAAGAATATGTCAGCCATTTCCACAATGAATATTGCAAGATCCAATACAAACAAGAATAGCTGAGTTGTTCTCAAGGGTTATTTGTGGCGTAACAGTTGTGATGGGAAGGGGAAGAAAACACAGATGGGATGTTAGCAGTTCCATCAACGACAAAGGATGGTGTTTAAACAAATTATTTTATCCTTTCACCATTTACGAAATATACAGCATTATAAATATATGTGCAGCCTTTTCTGTACAACTTATATACTGTCTGAACAGTTTGCATTCATAAAACAAATAAAAATACATATTTTTTGTACATTATTTAAATCGCACAGGATTCTCACCAATACTTCCAATACTTGACCAACAATCACACTTTATTTACTGTAACTGGATTATGTTATTAGATACAATAAAACCTTTACCATAATAAATGTAAAGGCCCAAAATACATTTTTGAAAGCATGTACAGCTCATTTATTAGTTTGTATTTCATTAGTTTGGATTACAGTTACAGATATAAACTGAACAGATGTCTTATGGAATGACTAAACACCGTAAATGGAACATACCAAATAAAAGTCACAGTTATGACTGAGTGCTCCACTCTTTTCTATAACAGAGGTTTACAACCAGTGCAGTAGCCAACACTATACCAATGATTTGGTATTTTTAGGGTCTGCTGGATCCATATTAAAAACTGAAAGTTCCTGTAGATCATTGCTAGTACTGGTTGAACCATTTTTGTAACTGATGGGCTTAGAATCTATAAAAATAAGAATGTAAACAATATGAAAATGTTAAAAGGGAACACAGTATTGTGCTGTCAAAATGAATAATAAGCTCCCAAAACACTAAATCCTTAATTTCCTATTCTGAAGAAATAGGATGAGGTTTGCAGAAGTGATCAGTACCATATTAGAGACACTGTACCACTGTCACTTTAATTGAGATGGGGTTAAGTTAATGAATGAATGAATGAATGAATGAATGAATGAATAGGACCATTTTTACACATACTACACATATATTAGCAGTACAGTTCAAAATGCAAAAACTCAATTTAAGTTCAAGGAATAATACTACAGCGGCACATAACTGACAGGCCTTTTACAGGAAATATGCTTTCTCACCTAACAAAAAACTCATTATAATAATAGATGCTCTTTTTACTCAGTAGGTCTTTATATCAGTTTAGAAATGATCTCATAATACCATTTGGGAGATCTGGAATAGTAATAACATTACTCAGTTTCTAGTTACTACAGATTTGGCAAAACTGTTTCAGGGACGTGTTGATTCAGCTTCGTGCTTAAATTGCATAGGAGAGGTATTTTTTAAATATTTAAGACCACCTTGGGCTGGCATCAATTCAATTCAGTTCAATTCAATTTTATTCATATAGTGCCAAAGCACAACATCAGTCGCTTTGTATTGTAAGGTAAAGACCCTACAATAATACAAGTCAGTCACTTTAAATATATGTGAGCAGAATCTGAGCTGTGTTTAGTATTTATGAATCCGATATGTTTATGGATGTTTTTTAATCCTGCACCTATGGATTTTGTGACAAACATGCATATTTCAGTCACTGGTGTGTGCAATTTACAGCTACTGGAGTTCAGCTCCTTCTAGAACATTGAGTTTAGAAGTCTCATCATTTTTGTGCATCCTCTGTCCAGCCTCCATCACACATATGTGAAGAATGAGCTCCTTTCCATCAGCCAGAAAAATTAGATTATATGACAGCTACTTTAGCAACCTTTTGTCTAAGTGAGAAATCAGTTATAAATGCATCTGAATGTTTATCTTTATAAATAAATCAGTAAATCAGTCATATTTTTGTTTTTTTCTCTTTGTGCAACATTTTTCCAACAAGGTTGAACACTGTAAAATTAAAAAGAAATAATTTAAAGTCAACATATCAAATCCAGAAACTGAGTTTGTTCATTTTGGTGTCAACACAAAAAAAGCTGGAGCAAAGGCCATAAAAGACTGAAAATGTGTATAATGCAAAAAATAAAATAAATCAATCAAAAACAAAAAATGCCATCTTGTGAGAGCAATTGGTCAGCAGAGGCCAGCAGTTTGGTCAATAAGTGTCATGTAGATGAGTTAGAGTACAGTGTGAAAAAGTTTTAAATAACTCCTTTGGCAGGTTAACAAGGAAAGCTTTGATGATGGAGAGGAGATCTCAAATTTAATAAAACAGGCAAGTGGAACAGGTTCAGGCTCAACCAGCACTTCCAGATTAACATCAATGGTTAAACTTACTAGTGAACACCACTAGTAAGTTTAACCAGCTGTTTTGTCAAAACACCACCATTGTTCATTAATACACTGTTAAAGGAACACTTTGAAAACACATTAGATCTTCATGGGGAAAAAAAAACATGCTGGATATTGATATTGATATATGGACTGGGTAATGTGATAGGAATGAAATGCTGGGAAGTTATCCAATGTACATGTCTGGGTTTGACAAATGCCAGGAGAACATTATCTGGCTGATTGTATTATGCAAAATGTAAAGTGCTATGGGGCTATTTATCTGGGCTAGGTCCCCTCATCCAGCATGTGTTTGACCTCACAATTGCTCTTTTGGATGAATGGGCAAAATTCCTACAGACACTCCAAAATCTGGCAGATAGCATTCCCAGAAAAGTGGAATATGTTATTGGTACAACAGAGATACACTATATTGTCAAAAGTTTTCACTCACCCATCCAAATCATTGAATTAATCACTTCCATGGATCATGGAACACTTCCATGGCCACAGGTGTATAAAATCAAGCACCTACTATGAAAGAATGGGTCACTCTCAGAAGCTCAGTAAATTCCAACTGTGCCTCATGTGCAACAAGTCCAGTCATGAAATTTCCTCATTACTAAATATTCCACAGTCATTTGTTGGTTGTATTATAATAAAGTGGAAGCAATTGGGAGCACTTCCATGACAGTAACTCAATCATGAGCTTTCCCAGAGGAGTTTAAGCTGCTATAGCTGCTAAAGCTTGGCCAACATCATATTCATCATCATATGATGTCACAAAAGTTCATATACATGTGGAGGCAGATAAGTGAATACTTTTGGCAATATAGTGTATATAGATTCAGAATGGGATGTCTGCTGAAGGTGTAATGTGGAGCTATCTCAGCTATAATAGGGTGAGAGGCAGAGTACACCCTGGGCAGGTCACCAGCCTGTCACTAACACAGACAACCATTCACACCTAGGGGCAATTTAGAATCACCAATTAACCTGACTAATTGCATGCCTTTGGACTGTGGGAGGAAACCCAGAGAAAATCCATGCAAACACAGGGAGGACATGGAAACACAGAAAAGTCCCAGGTAGATGGTGGATTTGAACCCAGGGCCTTTGTGCTTTAAGGCAGCAGTGCTAACCACTGGCCCATGTTCAGAGTTCACAGCATTTAACTTGGTGAGAGCAATGGTCCTGTCATTGATACAATAATGAATGAACTAAATTATCATATAAAAAGGTTGTTAACAGCTCTCCAGATACTGTCTAAATAATGAAAATCATAGAAATCCTTGAAGACCTGAGTTCACTAACTGTGACGTGATTGGCTATTTTTAAAATCACTTGCTGTACCAACTATTAGTGCTAATAGATTTTCTGGTGAAACATAATGAAAGAGAATAAACTAAACAACTGCAAATAGCATTTAACCCAGGTATGACTTTATAACAAATATTAATGTACCAGCCCTTTTAAAAAAAATTCAATTGTGGAAATCTCTGTAGAGTGCTATTAACAAATACCTGACACATCATTCCACTGATCTTTTCCTGAAAATAAAATGAGGGCCATAATTGTAGAACACCATGTGGAGTTTACCATCCTTTACAGTGGTAAAAGTGCAAAATTCCCATACTAGACTCCTGGTTCTACTACCAGGAAGTCAATGTGGTCCTTTTCTTTTGTCTTGAAGGCCTCAGCAATGATCCTGGCAGCATCTTTGTGTTCCCGACCTCTCAAGGGGATGCCATTGATTTCCAGAATGACCTGGCCAATCTTCAGCTGGCCACAGTTAGAAGCTGAGCCTCCTTTCTGTCAGCAGGGACACGAGGGAAAGAAGGAAACAAGGTAATGTTAGAAAGATTGAGGTGTGCATGTACATACCATGTTTTTGTTGTTCTTGAAGTTCCACGTACATTCCAAGGCACCTATTGAGAGACTGAAAAAAACTTGGACCGAATTTAAAATACAACTTTTATTTTTGCTTGTCAGTGTTTATTTCAGCTGTTATAAGGCCATACTGAAGACAATGAGAACATGTTTTTGGTACTGTGTGAATGGAAATTTGACATTTTTGACTGAGAAGAAATTTTAATTTTACAGTTTTTAAAGGATCATTCTAGAGTGTGAATTCCTAATTTAGGCTGAATGATCAAAAATACTAAGAGATAATAATTCAGTTTAATGCAGTAAATAACCTAGTGAGAGATGGTATTCAACAATTTTTAAACCACAGTGTGGGACTATAAGATGTACTGAATCTATCCTTTTATTAGCTAAAATAATGCATAAATAAATTTAAACAAAGAAAGTATGTCTGTGTAGATTCTGAGTTATCCAGGTCATGTTAGTCTCAAGGGCTTGATAAAAAGGAAGTAAAAAAGTCTGGCTTTCTGAATACAAGTAGGGCTGCAACTATAGATTATTTTAGTAATCGAGTATTCTATTGATTACTTAATCAATTAATCAAGTAATCGGATAAGAAATAATTTTTCGTATTAATTCATTTGCACATTTTAACTTCTGTACTGCAGATATTTTTCTCTGTGTGAAACAAAAAACGGTGGATGGTGCAGCTACAAAGTTCTCTTTTCTTCATGCTGCTGATCAGGTGGTTGATGAAGGACCTCTAGCTGTTTCCCAGTAAAGGTTTTAACAGTGGTTACAGGAACAAGCGCTGCTGCTTTGGACACTAGAAAAACGTCTTCTTTTGCTCCACCTGAGCTCACCGTCTCAGTAGAGGCTCTGCCTCTTTGCACTTGCTGAGCGTCTGCAGACAGACTGCACACAAAACAGCTGCTGCTGTTGTTTTTGTTAAAAACTGGGGGCTGCATGCGCTTAATGCTGTAAATGCTTTTTATTCACAAGCTCCAAATTACAAGCTTCTCCACGTTTCTACTGCTAGTCTATTTTTAGTCGCTAATCAGGGATCAAAGCATACAAAACAGAAACAGAAGTGTAGCAAGCTGTGATATTTGAGGTCTTAGAAACTTGCAAGCAAAGACTCACAGCCTTCGCTAATCACTTGAAGAGTTATGCCAGAGAGATAGAAGCCAGGAGATTAAACCAGATGTTGAAACTGAAACATCCATAGTGTACTCTCAGTGGCAGGGGATCAACATGAGAACAGTCCCACCAAGGTTGGAGACAGAGTAAGATGGGAAGATTATATGGGAGAACAATGCAACACACAACAACAATGCCGAGTTGCTAGAGGATCTAAGAGCACACCACACTGACCTCCTTTAGCAGGATCCAGTACAGTGACAGACATCTAAGAACATTCTTAAATATTAAGAGTTGAATAGCACCAGGCCCTAAAATGATCCAGTCAGCATCCAGTGTGGGATTTACCAAGGAGGATGCTCTGTCCCCACTGCTGTTCTGCATTGGCCTGAGCCCCCTCAGCCAGATCATTAACAAGACTGGCTACAGATACCAGCTACAGAATGGAGCAGAGATCAGCACCTTCTCTACATGGCTGAGAGCAAGCTGTATGCCAGAAGTGAACAAGACATCAATTCGCTGGTCCACATCACTAGGATCTACAGCAAAGACATCTGAATGTCATTAAAACTGGAGAAATATTATTATTATACAGCTCTCCAAATGCACGGGTTAGGACAAATGAATATTTCACAAAGCTTCAGTCTGCAGAGGGGCACCAGGCAGGGCTGCTCGCTTTCTCCTTCACTTTTTGTCATTTTCATTCAGCCACTAGCAGCAAAAATCAGACAAAATGTAGACAGAACATACAAACCATAAGATAAGCCTTCATGCTGATGATGTATTACTTTTCCTTGGGAACTCACAAACCTCTCTTTTGAAGACAATCACACTTATAGATAACTTCTCATCTATATCAGATTACTCCATCAACTGGAGTACATCAACAGTTTTGCCTCTGAATTGTAACTTTCAGAATACCATCACTACTTCACTACAGTCGGGCAACATTAGATATTTAGGTAAAAAAAAATTTCCCCCAGGCTGTCAGACCTGGTACGATTGAATCATATTCCTCTACTTAAAACAATAGAGGATGATCTCACACGTTGGAACTCTCTACCTATATCTCTCTTGGGGAAAGTTGCCGCAGTAAAAATGATGATTCTGCCTAAAATCAATTGTCTGTTCTCACTGATCCCTAATAAACCTTCTGTTGCTTGGTTTAAGTCATTAGACTCAATCATTTCTAAACTTTTATGGAAAAGTAAAACATCGAGAATAAGTTTGAAGACTTTACAAAAGTTAAAATGCAATGGTGGTCTAGAACTTCCAAACTTCTATCACTATTTTTAAGCCAAAAGATTACAGTATGTTTCAAAGTGGATCAAACCAAGCCCTTTAGACAGCCCGTGGCTGGATCTAGAACAAACACTCTGTGGAAAAGTGAAAATCTCGGACTTACTTTTCATTAGCTCCAGTATTAAACATTATAACTGCTTTAAAAGCCTTAACATAAACACCTCCCTGACAGCCTGGTGGGAATTTTTAAAGATAACAAAGTCTTCACTTATCCCATGTAAACTGACACCCATTTGGAGCAATCCAGATATATGTCAGAAAAAGAACGTACTGAATTTTTCAGCATGGCAAGAGAAAGGAATAAAGAATTTAGAACATGTTATTCAAGATGGGACCTTTATTTCATTTGA
>JAVDPK010001935.1:82279-93138 GCA_034780415.1 Cichlasoma orientale
CACACACACACACACACACACACACACACACACACACACACACACACACACACACACACACACACACACATTCACTGATGTATGTGGATCCTGTGTAGTGTTTTGCGAAATAGGATTTCAATTCAATTACATTTTATTTATATAGCACCAAATGAAAGCAAACAGTCACCTCAAGGCAAGTGCAAGTAGTGAATAAATAAACAATACGCCTGTTTTGGATGAATTTTGACTCTGGTTTTGGATCATTATTGGATCTTGAGAGGCCTTGTTTGTTTAACAGCTTTGTAAAATTTGAATCTATTTTCTCCATTTTCTTTCATATATACATAAGGTTAAAGTATGACATCTTCACATTAAAGGATGCACATGAAATGCAAGCACTACACCTCACAAGAACTGTCCATCAGTAAAGAAGGGCTCTTAGGAAGGAGATCCTTAAAGAGACCAGGCACTTTGTGCAACCCACCTGGCTACAGTTCTTTTAAATGAAGGCCATTTTTGCTAGATTATTTAGTACAAGGAGGTGTCAAAAGCTGACTAAAAGCAAATTTGAAATCTGAGTCTTGCTCTTTGGGTACTTATGTTGCTCTGCAAGATAAAGTGACAAAGTGAGACAAGCCAAAAAGACAGGCACTACACCACACAATATACTTAAAGTAAATAAGGGACCAACCATAGTAGGCATGGTTTGTCCTGCATCATGGATCATAGGTGCTTTATGGTTACAATGGTCCTGAGGATCCAGCACTCCTTGGCCTCCATGCCAAGATTGGTGAGCCTCCCTCTCACGGTGCAACACCAGCCTATCGTACAACTCCAGATCCTGTGGCACCATCAGACTCCTCACCTCAGACAACATAGACAACTGGCATAATAAAAAAGATAAAACAAAGAAATAGATAAGGTAGTAAGATGAGAGTGTGCAGAAATTTTGCAGTCAGGTACTGTGTAGATGTACCTTTGCATGTGTATTGAAAAGCTCAAACAGAGCCATGGCCAGAGGCTCCACTCCTATATGTCCTTCCTGATACTCCTGCAGGTAGTAGTTCATGGTTTGCCTTTCTGGCTCTGTCAATAACATGTAGGCCTGCTGCTCCAGAGACACCTGAGCACCGGGTGGGCCCACACCTGCCGGCTGGATAGTTTGACAAGTGAGGAATGATGAAATAAAAAAGAAGAGAGAGAAAATGACAGTTGCATACTGATGGGATCAAAAGTGTTATCTAATACTATAAGGCAAGTAACATGCACGGAACAGTTTGACTCTATTAAACACAAGCATGTCCTTCATCAAGTTGATTGAAGGACATGGCAAAGTCCTCATGATGAGGTAAATATGTACTTTTTCCTTTGCCTTTTCATTAGCCACCTTTCCACTATAGGAACTTGGGGCAGGCACTTTAACACATTAACTGGCTAATTAGACCTTTCTGTTTTCACTGTGCTTTAGGAACCTTCAGATTCACAAGCTGACAAAATATTTTTGTGACACCAAAAATAGCATTAATGTAACTGTGGATCTGTGCAGTTGCTTAAAAATCAATCACTGAGGTGATGTTGATGGAATTATTCTTCAAAAGTGTCTACAGATTCAAGATGACAAAGTATGTATAATGCAAAATAAAGGTAAGGCCAAATAGATAAATAGCTCTTACAAAAAATGAGGCCAAAGCAATTATAAAAGTGCCGTTTCTTGTGCAAATATAAACTAGAACCCTCAGTAAAATGTAGATCTTAAAATGTACATTTCTTGTAAAGGACATTATAAACAGAAAACAGTGTGTATATGTTCAGTTCACTTCAATTTATTTATAGAGTACAAATTCATATTAACAGTATATAACTAATTCTTGAAAATCTGTACGGTACACTTCTTCTCCATTACTCAAGCATCCTCTCACTCTCCAAGATTGTGTTCATTGCCCACTCTCCTAGACATCTGAACGAACCACCTTTCTACTCTTTATACTCTTCATAGCTGCTCTCACGTCCCTCACCTAATGATAAATTGGCCTCCATCTGTATTCCCCTCTCTCTCTCTCATTACCTCCTCAAAGTACTCCTTCCATCTTCTCAACACACTCTCTTCACCAGTTAGTGCAATTTCATTTCTCTCCTTAATCACCCTAACCTACTGCACATCCTTCTGTCTACAGTGGGACAAATAATTATTTGTTCCTCTGCTGAATTTGTAAGTTTCTCACTTACAAAGAAATGGCCTCTAATTTTTAATGGTAGTTTTATTTTAATGGAGACAGAGACAGCATTGCCAAGCATGCTGTTAGTGTAATTTTATGTACAGTGATAAGTGCTAAACATAGTTTATGTTTTGTGTGCCATGTCAAAATCAAACTATCACTGCAAAAATCAGTTGTTCTGTGTTCAAAACCAAACAATGCGTGCAGATCATAAACACAGCAAGTAAAAACACATTCGCCACAGATCACATGTTAGACACTACATCAAATTGTCATGATCCTGGGGGGGTGGCCCAGTGTTTTGAGTTTCTTTTGTGAAGTTCTGTTTTATTTGGGTTGTGGTTGTTTATGTATTAGGATTTTATTATCATAGTCTTTTGTTTAGTTATTTGTGTTTTATTTCCTTCTGTGTTCAAGTGTTTACCTCTGGTGTCACGTCTATATGCTTTGCTTTCCATGTCCTCCTGTTCTGTCATTGTTCCTATGTCTGTTTTGTCTCATGTCTCGTGTTTGGTTTGACGTCCAAGTGTTCCCTGTGTTGTATTTAGATTTCTGTTATGGTCTGATTTGGTTCCCTCTGTGTTACGTTTGTGTAACACAGAGTGTGTGTGTGTGTTTTGTTTAGTCACTTCTTGTTGTATTTTGACAGTCTTTTGTTCCTTGTGCTTTGTGTTTAGTTTTGCTTCCCCTTGTCTTGTTAGCGTAATTATGTTCAGTCTTGCTCTCCTCCTGTGGCCCATTCCCTCATCATGCCTTTGTGTATTTAGTGCCTGCCTGTGTTTCCCCCTGGTCCTTGTCGCATCGTAGTTGGATTTCCCCGCTGTGTGCTTTATGTTTATGCCTTGTTCATGTCTAGTTCATGTCTATGCCACGTTCAAATTTATGCTCCATGTTCATGTCTACGATTTGCTATTAAAGCTTTAATTAAGCTCCTCGCCTGGTGAGTCTGCATTGGGGTCCTGCTACGCTGGCCACAGCCTAAACCTGACACAAATAATTGAAGATAGCATCCAGGGCATGCAGTTAACAGGAAGTTTATTCTAAGGGTATTTAGCAAAACATTACTGTAGTCAGAGTGATATGACAGTGCTGAATGTAGACAACAACAGCAAAAGAAACAGAAATAAACTAAATAAAAAGCACATTGCTGAAAGCCACTGAGATTCATTCTGCAAGATCATGTCTTCATGCGGAGTCCGGCCAGAGGACTTCATACACATCACAGGCAATATTTTTCCTTGCCGGGCAACAGGGGGAAACCCTCTTGTGTGTCAAACCCAGCCATGACAAGACTCCACAGTCATCACAGGCGTGTTCTTTTGCCTCCGACAAACTTTCCCTGGTGTAAGGCTGTCGGTCAACACCACCATGCCTCCTTTTCACCAGATTGAACCCTGCTTCATCTATGAAAATATATTCATGGTGCTTTTCCATGGTCTCCAGTTCACACACTCTGATACAATGTAGTTGACAATGTAGTATAAGTGATACAGAAAGACATACTTCTGAAAAAGTGTGCTTAGAGTATATACATTCCAAATTTATGTCCATTACAATATAGTGTACTGTAAAATTAGCAACTGCAACTACTAGACAATAGTAAGAGTAGGTGAATAAGTATAGAATTGTACTGGAAGCATCTGTGCTGAAAGTGTGTGTATCCTCAGTCACTGAACACATTTCACACCTCTGTTGCAAAACTGTAAACACTGGCAGCAGAATGCGAACACAACTCCCACACCGCTGTCATCGGTTACACACAGCAACTCACAATTGAACACACGTGTCCAATGATGTGACCAGACCAACTGGGCAGGATAAAAGTCAGTTTAGTGTGCAGGTGGCACATGCGCATCTACAATGGACAGACACATACAGTCAGAGGAGGCAGAATGGGTGTGAGAGGTGGCGAGGAGGAAGGGGACAAGGATGAGGATGACTGAGAACAGTAATCACCAATGAGATATGGGCAACCATTGAACACCATGTCCTTGTCCACGAGATGACAATGAGGGAAGCAGGACAAAGAGTCCAACCCAATCTGAGCATATCCTCTGTTGTTCAATTCTGGGAAAGGGGGAGTGCACTTACGAGTGTATATTGCCAGTGGACATTGTATTGTAATGAACATCACAGTACTTGCAGTGTGGCATACTGTTTGTCCTCCACCATCATGCTAAACTGGGGCCATAGAACACTGGACATCTCCTCACATTCCTGGGTGGTCTACAGGATCGCATGGCTGAGCGTGAACAGCTGGATCAACAAGCAGTACCTTCTGTATACATCATAGTTTGGGATAATGTGAACTTTCACCGAGCCATCCAGATATGCAAGTGGTTCGCAAACAACCACCACTACATGAATGTGTTCCATCCACCTTACAGCCCCTTCTTCAATCCAATAGAGGAGTTTTTCTCCGTATAACGAAGGTCTTCATTACATGTTTTATTGTGGAATATGCACAGGTAATTTTAGTATGCATGTAAAGGAATGCAGTCACATTTAAAAGGCCTACACCAGGAAGAATATATTGGAGGCAATGGAGCACGCATGTGACCATGTTACTGTAGCATCCTGTAAAGGCTGGATTCAGCACACAAGAAGGGTTTTCCCCCATTGCCTGGCAAGGGAACACATTGTATGTGATGTGGATGAGGTCTTCTGTGCGGACCCCACACAGAGACATGATGGTACAGAATAAATCTGTGTCCTACAGTGTTGTGCTTTCCATTTTCATTTGCTTTTTATTTTTCTTTTTTTGTTTGTTGAATGTATAGAAGATTTATTTTATTGGTACTGTACTACTATTTAAAAAAAAGATTTCTTTCATGGAATACTTCCTACCTTCTCATGGAATGTGTGGAACTGAATGCTCAGTGTTAGGGAGGGATTTTGTTTTGGACATAAACACAGACAAGCTTGCAGACATCCCAATGGAGCCTTGTGCTTAATTCTGTTGATGAAATTAATGTCACTTGGTCTCAAGGAAACCCTAGAAGACTCATGGAAGGAACTTTAACATGCCCATTAGGCACTTAATGTCATGGAACGAGGGTGCAGCAGGCTGAGGACCCCAACGCAGGACACGGACTAGGGCATGAACTCAAAAATACTCAGGTTTTATTGCTAAACAAACATGGACAGGCTCAGAAACAGAATACTCAATGACAGGACAATGACGGGACAGTGATGAGGACGCGACAACAAGCAGGGGAAAACACGGGACTTAAATACACGAGGGCTGATGAGGGAACAGGACACAGCAGGGAAACACAGGTGCACATCATCACACAAATGGCACAGGACAAGAACACAGGTCAAAACTAAATACAACTCAAAACGCTGGGTCCAGGCACCCAGGACCATGACACTTAACCTATTATTGCATGGTAATAGTTTTCAGTCTCTTACTTGATGATAGATTATTTTTGTTTCCTTCATATTGGTCTGACCATCTAAACATTTGTTGAAACAATTGATTTTAACAGACAAACAACATAGACTGAAAACAGATTGTACTCCCTCGGGCTGTGACCCTGTGCTGTGAGTTGGTGTTAAGGTTGACTGGAGCAAAGGCTTCACCAGACGGTAAACAGTGGTCCTCACATTTTGTTGCTCACCGCCCAGGTGCTGTTCTGAGGTGTTCTTTGTAAGGGGTTACATATGGACTAAATCATTAGAGTACTCCAAGGCAATCTCTTTTCAGATACATTTTTCTGGCATTTCTTATAATTTCTATGCTAATATTCAGCTGAATATCAAAAACACTGCACATCAAAGGCTTGAAATTTAAAACTGGCGGCTCTATCAATGAGACACCCCCTGATATTTAACTGATATCAGTTGAGCAAAATATATTCTGATCATAGAATCTATAATAAATGTAAACTGTTCGAGAGCTTTGGTGCTCTCGAACTGCTCCAGCTCTGTTTAGCTGTGTCAGTGTTCAGTTCAAAAAAACAGTTGGAAGCTTTTCTGTTTAACAGGCTGTCTATTGACATTATTTTTTGTATTCCTTTTCTTTTTAATATGGTAATGTTAATATGTTTTTTTAACATAACTCCTTGAAATAATGTTAGCAAAACATATTTTACAAAGGTGGTCACTTCTTCTTCCAGCTGCTCCCTTTAGGGGTTATGACAGCACATCGCCTGCCTCCATCTCACTCAATCCCTAGCATCCTCTTTTGTCACACGAACATGTCGTGCTTCACTACAATCATGAACCTCTTCAGAGATCTTTCTCTTTTCCTCCTGCCTTGCAGCTCCATTCTCAACACGTTTTGTCCAATATATCTACTATCCCTCCTCTGCGCATGTCCAAACCATCTCAACCTTGTCTCTAACTACAGTATGTCTCGAAACTGCTCAACTTAAGCTGATATATTCAGGTGACAATTGTTAGTACAATTACTCAGAAATGGAAGAAAGATAAAATGACCATCAATCGCCCTCAGTCTGGAGCTCCATGCAAGATCTTGACTGATGGGGAGAGGATGATCAAAGGTGGTGGATCAGCCCAAAACCACATCTGTGGAGCTTGTTAATTATTTGAAGGAAGTTGGGACCACACTAACAAAGAATACCCTTGGTAACAAACTACATCGTAATTGATTGAAATCATGCAGCACCCACAAGGTCCATCTGCTCAAGAAGGCACATACAGGCCAAAGAACACCATTGTGATGGAAGCTTATACTTTGAGGGTGTTTTTCTGCTAAGGGTACAGGACAACTGCACTGCATTGAGGCAGCCAGTGGATGGGGGCATGTACTGTATAGTCTTGGATGAAAACCTCCTTCCCTCAGCCAGAACACTGATGAGTCATGGATGGGTCTTCCAGCATGACAATAACCCAAAATATACTGCCAAGGCAACAAAGGAGTGGCTAAAGAAGAAGAGCATTAAGGTCATGTAGTGTAGAGATTGAGGTCTCCAGACCTCAATCCTATAGAAAATCTGTGGAGGGAGCTGATACTTCAAGGCAAGAAACCTAAAGGAGTTTCTGTAAAGAGGAGTGGGCCAAAGTCCCTGAGATGTATGCAAATCTGGTAACCAACTACAAAAACCATCTTACCACTGTGCTTGCCTACAAGTATTTCTCTACAAAGTATTAAGTCAAGTTGCGGTAAGGGGTCAAATACTTATTTCACTCAGTGACATGCAAATCAATTTGACATGATGCGCTACTATAAGTCCTGCTGGAAACAGAAACTGGTGTCTCTATAAAAGAAGGAAGCATGAACTGCTCCAAAATCTCCTGGTAGATTTTAGAGCACCTCGGCTCAGAGGCCATGGCAGAGGACATGAAACAACAAATCATTCCAGATTAAAGGTGCATAAAATCTGAAAACTGCTTCTCCATGTTTGGTTCTGGTTCTGGGGATACAGAGTAGACTGGAACCAGAAGACCTGAGTGTTCTGGAAGGTTGATACGACGATAATAAGTCTTTAATGTATTGTGGTGCTAAACCATTCAGCGATTTATAAACTAATAGAAGCATTTTAAAGTCCATTCTCTGAGCTACAGGTAGACAGTGTAAGGACTTTAAAACCGGGGTGATGTGCTCTGGTCTTGGTGAGGACACGAGCAGCAGCATTTTGGATTAGCTGCAGTTGTCTGATTGATTTTTTTGGCAGACCTGTGAAAATACTGTTGCAATAATCAATGCGACTAAAGATAAATGCATGAATGAGTTTCTCTAGAACTTGTTGAGACATTAGTCCTTTAATTCTATAAATGTTCTTCAGGTGGTAGAAAGCCGACTTTGTAACTGTTACAAAGTCCATTACTACACCCTAGTCAACCTTCCAACTGTCAAGTCAGTAGTCTTCCCCATGGTTGCATGTAGAGCAAGTACAGAGTATTTATACTGTTTGAATAGTAATTTACTTAAATTTTAAATTAATGATTTTAATTTAAGACACTGGATTTCTGATTTTCATGAGCTAAAAGCCAACATCCTCAAAGTTAAAATGAAAAAAAGGCTTTGAATTCATAATTTTACTTTTAATGAATACAGAATATATGAAATTTGAATTAAATCAAGAAAAAAGATATGCACCCATAAAATCTAAACTATGACTAATTATTCTTTTTTCCCACTAAAGGGAAACCTTGGACTACTTAACATCCAGGCTATTCCAAGTTACACCACTTTTAAATATGATAGCTTATATGAAATCAAGCAATTGACTCACTAAGCTAAATTAATTTGTTACACACATTTACCCAGGCATCTGACATAAAGTCAACTTAATCAATGAAGAAAAAAGGAAGGATGGTTATTGTAACCCAAGAAAAATTGTTAATAGTTTTTAATTTTTTAAATTAAAGTCCAGTTTCATTCCTGCAGTTTTAAGCTACACAGCATTTAAGAAGTGTGTGTGATTTTAAAAAAAAATACCCAAAGGTTATGATAAATCATTCATTCAGGTTAATGCTTGACAGTACTACTGATCTTCAGACTTACATTATTCATGTTTGTCTTCAGACTTGTGCTATCCCACAGGAATTTATATTTGCTAATTGGACATTTGACAAATGAGCTCAAGAATTCTGGAATCTCAAAGTATCGGATTGAGAACAACATCCTGCACAACAATAAATCTGCAGTTCCACAGCAAATATTGTGAAAACATAACATAACAGGGAATAGAGAAAACTGAACAAACTGAAAATTATGACCCAAAAAGAATATAAAAATATTTACGCAGCACCGGGAGAAAATATGTTTAAATTTTCTGCACTCCTAGACACTCAAAGTACACAAAAAAAAAGTATTTAAGGGCTAAAAAACGTAGATTTTGCATGATATGTGTCCTTTAATGCAGTGTGTAAGTGAGTAAATATGTGTTATTTTCAAATGGTTTTAGCTGTATTAGGTCAGTGTTCAGTTCAAAATTCAGCTATCTTCTCTTTGTACATGTTTTATATCATTTGAGGGTTTTTTTTAATTCACAATTGTAACGTTGTAATAGTGGCTACATATCAATTGTGATGTGTCTACATGGTAAATAGTATATATATAATATTATATAGTGCTTTCCCACACTACTTTGAGCACTCAAAGCACTTTAGGAAGTAGAACAGGCCACCTACTAATAGGAAAGCTGGTGGTTTAATCCCTGGCTGCTCCAGTCTGCATGCCAAAATATCCTTGGACAAGATGCTGAATCCCAAGTTGCTCTCTGATGAAGTCATTGGAGTGTGAATGTTAGATAGAAAGCACTTAGTTGTAGAAAAAAGTGGTTGTATCAAAGGCTGTGAATGGATGAATGAGGCATGTTGTATACCTCAACAACATGCATCTTTCATCAAACTGCAGTTGAAAACTCATGTCTCATTCATCCATCTGAGCACTCAAAGCTCCACCTGAGCAAGTGGAGTAGAAAAGCGCTATATAAGAACCAGTCCTTTTACCATTTACTTCCACCATGCTGCACATGTTGTAATGAAGGGCACTGCCTCTACCTAATACAGTCACATATCATATATTGTTGGATTCAGAACAATCAGAATTGGGTTGGTGCTTCTAGGAAATCTCAGCAAAAACTATCAAAAAGTATTTGAATACATTCATCACATATTCTTATATTTGAAATTTCTGCCTATTGCACTTTTGTGTTTGTAGGGCTGTTTTCTGCAGTGTATCAATGTATTGTCATTCTGTTTTTCCAGACATGGCGAGGAACCCCATGTCCACTGTCACACCCAATCAGGGATGAATCAGAGCATCCATTATGAAATTACACAAGTTCAGGTGTAGCTTTCCCCATTTGGCTTGGCTTTATTTAGCATTTTTTTTTCATTTGTGGGGTGTTCCACAATATATGTTAATTTAACCACTTTTGATGTAAAATATTTTTTATACAAGAATCCATTTCATAAATGAAAATATGAAAAACATTGTTGTACTTTGTTTTGCCTCTGGTAGGGGTATCTTCAAATTTTGGTAACATTTCCACTGCACCATTTATCCTGTTTGAATGAAGATATATCATGTTTATGCACACAATGCATCAGAGAAGTAGTGTATAATTTTAAGCAGACAGTGTTTACAACAGGCAGTGACAGTCAGCTGACATTCTTACCTTTCCTAATACAGGTGTAGCTCTGGCTGAAGATGGTCTGCAAGAAAAAAAACAAAACAAAGAAAGTGAGCTTTTTTTTTTTTAAAGAAAACCCAAATACTCTATCTATACTGATAGTTGGATTGAAACAGCACAGTCAAATTGATCCATCTCCGCTTATCCTGTTCAGGGTTGTGGGCAATTTAGAGAGTAAGAAGAAGCTAATATAATATAGGATAAGATCATATAAGAACATAAGAAGAGAAGAGATGTGACCACCAAAGAAAAAAAATATATGTGTGTTTCTGTTTAAAATTTCTAATCAGGTGTTTTTGATTGTTTCAGGCTACATAGTCCCACAGCATCTGTCATGTTCCAAAAGCATCTGCCAAAGAACCAGAATAACCAAGGAGTGATAATAGATATCCTAGTAGAAACTAGAGAATGAAAAATGTTTCTGCCAGAAAGGAGGTCAGGTGAGGCAGTATGAAAATGTCATGGTCCTTGGCTGTTGTTGTTGTTGTGTGTGTGTGTGTGTGTGTGTGTGTGTGTGTGTGTGTGTGTGTGTGTGTGTGTGTGTGTGTGT
>JAVDPK010001935.1:121578-148706 GCA_034780415.1 Cichlasoma orientale
TTTTTGCGTCCTGACCCCCCCCCCCCCCCCCACACACACACACACGTAGGCTCTTGAGGCCACATGCGGAGCCACTTGCCTCTTCTTTTTGTAATTGCATTATAGCCGTTATGATTCACAACACATCATGATACAGCTTGGGGGGGGGGGGGGGGTAGGCAGTTATCCTGAGGTTTATGACATGGGGCTGCTGAGGTGGCCCCACTCAGCTCTTCACTACTGTCTTTCTCTCAATTTTATTTGCACCTTGGACATTTAGGGTTTTTGTGTGTGTGTGTGGGGGGGGGGGGCCATTGATGACTAGCAGTTGGGTGCTCGTGTCACAATTGTCCCCTCAATTTTAACAGCACCCTATACACTGCATACACTCACATACACAAATACATGCACTCATCAGATCACTGACAAGTTGGGGTGGGCTGGTCATGGCTTAATGTAGCACAATATGAAATAATTCGACTGGGTCTGGTGATTTTTGGATATAATTGTATGGTACATAGAGTTAATAAACTCTTCTGTCACAGATGAACACTGTCTTACTGAAAAAGTTTGAAAATGTGTTTTCCATTTACTCTTTGTCGGTCGTGTTCTTCCATGGAAGTGGGTAACAGGCCTCAATGTTGTTTCTGTCCACCACAATCCCATTAGCATTAAAGAAGGATGTTACTTGGTGTTCCACACATTCAGCATCCTGTTTGTTTTGTTCTTCTCCGGGCATCAGCGTCACTGCCCCGGGGTACGTGGTTTTATCTTTAGACCACTTACTATGATGTCGTTCATTCGCGAGTATTGTTCCAACTCAGCAACCTGGTTCTCCAGCAACACAATCCTTCTATCTGTCTCTGTGTTTAGAGGCCTCAAGGCTTTTTCCACCAAGCTCAATATTGTTTTCTGCTGTAGTCTAACAACAGAAACCTCCACTGTCAGCATGTCAAGGGATCTTTTAATGTCCTCAATCCTTTCTGGAGCTGGAATAATCTTTTTCAGTGCCATTCTGGTTTGTGTTTATGCCAGTGATGTATCAGTGTAGCAGTGTTAAACTTTGGTACAGATCCACCAACAGATCCATAAAGAAAATCTTATATCCTCAGTCCTAATTTGCCATGTAGACTGGAGCAGCTAGGAATCTAACCACCAATCTTCCAATTAGTAGATGACCTGCACTACCTCCTGAGCCACAGCCACCCCTACAACCACAGCCCTCCCTATTTAGATCAGGGAGAAGGAGAAGGATTGCATGCATTTATGTGTCTTAAGCTGCACATGTGTTACCTGGTCTCTTGCTGTGTCGGCTTTGGAAGGCTCAGAGCCTTGCATTGGTATGTGGGTGGTAGTAATGTAGGATGGAGGTGGAGTGTCTGGGGCAACATGTCCTGCAGGGAAAACAGTAAAATGTACAGTGTGAGCAAACACAATAAATGCCTAATAGCAGGTTAGACAGCTATAGGTTGAGTTTGTTCTGAGTCTGTTCCACAATGCAAATATACTTGTAGCAGTCTTTTTTTTCTGACATTAATGCAAAGATAATGGATATCAGCAAACACAAAAAGGATGAAAACTGCAGTTACCACGAGAACCTGCTGCAGCAGTACTTGTGTTTTTAAAATCAAAGATTTATCTCCAGTCTCCAGTGCAAGCATGCATAGTGTTATCTTCCAAAGGTACAACTAAAAAGAAGAGACCATTCTGGGTTGGTCAGCTTTGATTCCAGGATATCACACCTCTTCACAGCCATCCCCTGCTGCAAGGCTGACATTGTAAAAACAAAGCATGTACATGCAGTTCTACAACATGGGAGACATCCTCAAGTGTCCACTCAAGTTTTTGGCTTCAATTTTTTCAGACCCAGAGGTTGTTTCTTGGTCATCACAGTCAGCAGACAAAACCAGGTTATTGGAAAAAAAACAAAGTGCCATTTATTAAAACAACTATTACTAATAGCAAAATAACTAAAGTAGATTTCAAGCAAAACTGTAGACAGTGTGCAAGTTAGCACCGTCTATTACAAAAAGAACTTCAGGGTATTCAATTAAATTCAATTTTATTTATATAGCACCAAATCACAACAGTCACATAAAGGTTCTTTATATTGTAAGGTAAAAAACCCTACAATAATACATAAAAAAACAAAAAATCAAAACAACCCCCTATGAACTGGCGACAGTGCGAAGGAAAAACTCCCTTTTAACAGGAAGAACCCCACAGCAGAACCAGGCTCAGGGAGGGGGAACCATCTGCCAGTTGAGGGTGAGGGGAGAGATATAGGACAACAATGCAACAAGATTAATACTGATTACATGCAAAGTGGTGTATGAACACACTGAAAGTGAAAAAGAGTGAGTGAAGAAGAAGCATCATGGCATCATGGAAAGCCCTCACCAGCCTAGGCCTATTTGGCATAACTAAGAGATGGTTCATGGTCACCTGATCCAGACCTAACTATAAGCTTGATCAAAAAGGAAGGCGTTAAGCTTAATCTTAAACAGAGAGGGTGTCTGTCTCCCAAATCCAAACAGGTGGATGGTTCCACAGAATAGGGGACTGAAAGCTGAAGGCTCTGCCTCCCATTCTACTCTTAAGTATCCTAGGAACCACAAATATGCCAGCAGTCTGAGAGTGAAGTGCTCTATTGGGTTAATGCAGTACTATGAGGTCTTTAGTTTATGCATTTATTATTTCTAGGCTGGACTATTGTAATTCAGTCTTATCAGGTTGTCCTAAAAGCTCCCTGAAAAGCCTTCAGTTGATCCAAAATGCAGCAGCAACAGTACTGACAGGGACCAGAAAGAGAACATATTTCTCTCATATTGGCTTCTCTTCATTGGCTCGTTGTTAAATCAAGAATTGACTTTAAAATCCTCCTTCTCACATACAACATCTTGAGTTTCTCAATTTTAGATATTGCACAAATGCAAAAAAAAAAAATCAGTCCTACATATTAGTTTAATATGTCCATTGAGGGCCATATCCTGCTCAAAAATTACTCCAAGATTCCTCACAGTGTTACTGGAGGCCAAGTTAATGCCACTGAAGTCTATTAGATACAGTAGATATGATTCAAACCACTGTAGTGCAGTACCTTTAATACCTGCAGCATCTCTGTCACTGTCACCCTTTCATGAAGGCCATATCTGATGTGGCGTCAATGAACAATAGATGATCTGAAGTGCCAGATACAGCTCTCAGGTCCTGTGTCAGGTCTTTGCTGATTTTTTCTATTTCTTGAGGACATGACTTTCAAATAGTGCGCTGTAGATAGTTCTTTAGGCCTGCTACTGATTCTCCATACGTCCAGTTTCCTCAATTTTTTTTAGGGCACACTGCACACCATACTGAGATATGTGAAGTTTTCTGCTAATGGCTCTTTGGGTAGTGCATAAATGCTATTTTATGCCTTTCAAACTGTATTAACTTTGGCATTTTTCATAGTTACAACTAAAGAAATAGGAACAATTTGTCTGTTTTTTGTGACTGCTGTTATAACTGCCCAAAGATACAACTTAAAATTGGTTCTTTTCCAAGTGTTCTGTTACGTGTAGACACAGCATTTGTTTCATGTTTGAAAGATTCATAGGTCAATGTTAAGTTGCTTAACAAACAGAAAAAAACAGTCCTCTGAAACGGGTCAGGTACAAGGATTTGTCATGTATGGAAGCTTGTTACCGCCACAGAAAAAAATTTGCTATCCATAACTCAAAATTTCGTCACAGTCGAAACTTCGAGTTATGTATCTCAAAATAAGTCTGTGAATCACGAAGCTCTGTGAAAGAGGTCATTTCCTTGTTACCTGGAAACAGATGACGCCAAGGAATGTGCACTCAGTTTGTGGATAAACAGTTACAGGAAGTGCTTGGGTGGGGGTGCTTTATTGATTTTTGTTCAGGAATAAAAGTTTTTAACTGTGTTGGAGCTTCCCTGACTGGACCGCAGATTCTAACTCACCTCTCTCCCCTCTATAGAATCAGCCCAGGAGCCTGGCCCGTACCAACAATGCTCAGAAGAGTGTCAGTTCCCATCCCTTCTATTCCACTGCTTCTTAAGAAACCATTTGAGTTTTGTGTTCTGACCCTCCAATTGAGTTTCAGTGGTTAATTTGTTATTGGTGCTTTTGTGTGACTATGCTTAGGTTTGTAAATAATGTTCCATTATCTATTAAGAAGGCTGTCTCCTCCATGTCTGCAGTTGAGTCCTTTCCCTGAGTACGGCATAACGCCTCGTAACAGGATTGGACTGAAAATTGGTTAATAATAATTTTAAAAAAACAGCCGTTGTTGAAAAAAATAAACTTTTAAAGACATTCATAAATCCTGGAAAACTATTGCAAAAAGAAAAAATATAAAGAAATGAGGGGTGACTCAAGACTTTTGCACACTGTATATGAATCATAGCCAATAAAGATGGCTGTAAAGTAGCTTTAGGGTCTGAAAAGTGAAGTCCACAAATAAGTGCCTGAAAACTTACAACCATCTTTTATACAGTCTATGATGTGAATAGGAAGAAACAATATGGAACTATAAAGTGAAGTCTTAAGGCCTTTACACACCAAGCGCATTGCAAAAAAATGTACATGAAATTCTGAATTTCTCTGATTTGTCATGTAACCTATATAGACACCAAAAGCGCACTTGTTGCCACATACAGTGGTCTGATTGATCAGATCTGTCTATTTGCATCCAAAAAAAAAAAAAAAAATTCTGCAATATCAAGCTTGATCCAAAAAGTGTCCAGTGTGTAAAGGCCTTTACTGTACCAAAGTTTAACAACAATCTGTACAGTGTGTCTTTTTCCAAAATTAATTGATGAAATTGATAGATGTAAGCCCTTTGCACAGGGAGTGCACTGAGAAAAAACAACACAAAATTTTGAATTTTTCACAGGAACTTGTGATGTAACCTATATGCACAGCGAGGGCAAAGCTTTTTAATGAAAAATTAATTCTCAAAAAATGCACTGTGAAAAAAAAATGACGTCAACATCAAGCGATGATGAGCTGGTCCTGATGTTTCTAAAAAAGAAAGAATAAACTTCATCCAGTTCTCATGAGGTGGCAGCAGAAGGGAGAATTTCATGCAAAACAACACATTTTGTACAGATCTCTGCAGAGCAGTTTGATCTCTAGTTGTTAGAATTCAGATTACATCTGAGGAGGCAGAGAAATAACTGCAGAGAGCCGACTGACCCGTAGCAGAAACAAGCTGTGTGTCTGAGGTAAAAGAGTATTATTTTACCATGTCAGTATCATTGTATATTCACTACTGTGGTACATTTTGAGCAATGAGCGCACTTGTTGCTAAATGCAGGGTCTGATTGGTCAGATCTGTTTATCTGCACATGAAAATTAGAATAGTTTGATCCAAGAAGCAAATGTTGCAAATTAAGTGGTCAGTATGAACAGGTATTAGGAACAGGTGAGTCAAAAAATATTTTTAATGCATGAAACATTCGCACGAATTTTACATGTCTAGTGTATAAAGGCCTTTACAATGTGAAATCTCTGTATTTGCATTGTGGTGTAAGCCAGGTCCAAATATAGGAAACAACAACAGCTACAGCCACAGAATTTCACAAAGCTCTTCTTTTGGTACTAATTCAGTCTCTGAAGATGATACACCTTTCTAGTCCATTCATCTGTGGTGCTAAATGAAATCATAGAACTCCAGCATCCAGTATTCAGTGGGTAACACTAAAACAAAATTTCAAGGGAAAGCGTTTACTCAATTTCACCAATTTATGTTGCCATGTCAGCAAACATAATGTTTCAACCTTGTGGCCTTCATCAAGGGATTAAATAAACTAGACATTCTTATCATTTATATACAGCAATTTGGCAGAAGATAGTTTTGTTTTTTTGTTTTTTTTTTAAATCCACAAAGGTTAAAATCACAGGCAAACATCCAGCAAAGATGAAGCCAGAGACCAGACCGAACGCGGACAAAATACTGCTGTAACCAATGGTAATGGTCTCGTAATCTTGCTTAGATAGAGCAGATGAGAGGAAAGAAGGTGGAGAGGTCTTCCTCTCTATAGGCAAAATGATTTTAGATAAAGTAGAATAGGATCAGGAGAAGTGTGATTAATTTTTACCCTGAGGACGAGCTGCAGGACTGTGCTGGAACTGCGGGCGAGTGGGTGGTTTGAGTTCCGGTGGGAGGGGGATCCCACTGGGAACTCTCTGTGGAAGAAAACAGAGCATGAGGGTCAGTGACGAAGCATTTTCTTTCCAATAAAAAAGTGGATTTGTCTCCCAGCAGAAGCAGAGTCCTTTGTTGAAATCAAGTGTGTAATCTTGTAACTGTTCTGCCGGAAGTGGTTTCATACATTTTCCCTGATACAACAGTTCTGTTGCCTCAGCTCAGTGGGCAAACCAAAGAAGAATTCACCCCAATCCGTAAAGTGCCTCAATGAAAGCCCTAAAATGGGGCCCAGGCTGCATTTCCTCCCAAGACAAGCACAAAATACTGTGTGTTGGACTAAGTGTTCTTACAAAGACAAGTACATTACATTCTCCTTTCTGCCTTTGGATGTCTTGACATCTGCTGGTTCAAGCAGGGATGCTGGCAAGAGTCCTCTCTGAAAATGAAGGGCTAAAAATGAGATATGTAGCAAAAAAAGAGGAATGATTGCATATTAAAATTAAAATATAATATTATATCCATGAGTCCATGCTTTGGGTAAGCATGGACTCATGGATAGGCAGTATAAGCATATAACAACAATAATTAAAACAGCATAAATCATTATTTTCAAAATCATCACTAATATTTTTTTCAATCTAAACAAATAAATTTATGTGGGACTGCCTTCTCTGAGCTACACAAAATCCAGTTGTTTCAAAACACTGCAGCAGGAACTAGAAAAAGATCATGTTTCTCCCAGATTAGCTTCTTTTCACTGGCTCACTGTTAGCTACGGAATTGAATTTAAAATTCTTTTTCTTAAATAAAAAGCCCTGAGTGATCCTTTCCCATTATATTTTGAAGACCTTATAGTATCATAATGATCCCAAAGAGCACTTTGCTCTCAGACTGCAGGTTTACTGGTGGTTCCTAGAGTTCATAAAAGTAGAGCTAGTGGCAGAATAGGCCCCTGTCCTGTGGAACCAGCTCCCAGTGTGGGTAAATATAATTAAAAGGAAACTATACAACAAACAATGTAAGCACAAGGTAAACCAAGAAGTTCAGAATAATTATAGTACCAGTCAAATGTTTGGACACATTCACCCATTCATATGAAAATATGAATGAGTTAAAATTGATTAAAAATTGAAGTGAATATGAAATTGTATCCAAGGCCTTTTAAATTTATTGTTGAGAAACAAGGATTGTGTTCATGACATAGAAATTCTCCAGCACAACAGTATCTCATATCTCAGCATGTGAATGGCTCATTACAGATAGCTCCTCACCTGTCCATCATATATAACAGTTGCCATGTCATCTCTGTTCTCCTCTCCAAATAAAAACACCAAAGCGCCTCCAGGTACTGTCAGCTGTCCAGCTCCCCGGGCCATGTAAGGAACACGCACACGCATGTATCGCGATTCCCTAACAGGTAACGAAAAGACAAAATCACCTGCATATCTACAAGCATTGCTTTATGTATTATAATAGTATCACCCTCACACATGTTCTGTGTGATCATAAATCAGACTCACTGAGCTCCATCCACATTCGGCTCATAGAAGCCAGGTTTCTGTGCAGAAGACAATAACAGTTAGCAGCTGCAGTGGCTCACAATAATGTCATACTCACACTGTAGTTAGGCTTACCTGCTGCCTCAAAGGTTCAAAACCTCCAAAATCATCATTGGGTATCATGGAGGAAATCACCTGCAGATGTAGAGCATTACACATGAATGCATATTAAGTAAGTGAACTGATTCTTATATAGTGCTTTTTAACTCTACTTTGAGCACTCAAATTGCTTCATACAGCATGCCTCATTCACTTATTCACCCATTCATACAAGCACTTCCTTCTACAGCTAAATGCTTTCTAACATCGGAGAGCAGTTCAGTATCTTGCCCGAGGATACTTTGGCACGCAGACCGGAGCTGCCAGGAATTAAACCACCAATCAGGTGACCTGCTCTACCTCCATAAATACAGCGAAGTTATTCTATGAAGTTTAATTTGCATGTCGTAAGTCATATTTCAAATGTTTAAAATGGCATTTATATGACGTAACAGATAAGAAAACGTAACAGTGAACAGACTGCAAAATATGACCCAAAAAGAATATAAAGATATCTACGCAGCACCGGGAGAGAATACATTTAAATTTCCTGCACTCCTACACACTCAAAGTACACATAAAATGTATTTAAGGGCTCAAAAAGTGGATTTTGCCTGATATGTCTCCTTTAAAACTGTTTTTTACTGCCATTGTTTGCATTGATAATACATAGGCATATAGGGAATGATATATGGGGTTCTAAATATCACATTACTTTGGATCTCTGACTTCTTCAAGATCAAATAAGGTCAAACTTTAATTAAATCTTTCTTTTCCTTTTTTTTTTTTTTTTAAGCTCGTCCTGTTTGGCAGCTTTTGCAATCAGAATCATGATTTGAATGCACTGTTGTGTCAAACATATTTGCTTTTCCAAGATGAGCTCTATAAATTCTCTATAGGCTCCTCTTTTTTGTTTATTATTTTTATTTATTTATTAATTTCCATTGTTATTTACACAAGTTCATGTGTAATATGATATTGCCAGGGCTGACGGGCAGGGAAAAAAGCAAGAAAAAAGGAAAAGGAGAGAGAACAGTGGAAAAGATAAGAATAAGGAGACTAAGCACAGGCAGAAACATACAATAGTTCACCAACTGCTGTACCTGTTAAATAAATAAATAATGCATACAAGAAAACAGAAAAAAATGGGGAAAAAAAACAGATACACAAACAACCTTGTTGTTGTGTGATGCTTCCTACTATTTTCTGCTTTTTAAAAAGAAACAGAGAAAGGCCTTGTTGTCATCTGCTGTATATTTGAGTTCATGGTTCCCTGCTCCCTAAAAGTAAATACTGGCCAGAGAGTGAGCTGCCTTGGGGGAGATTTGTACTCTTGGACAGCTTCTTGTATGGTTATCTTTTTCTTTTACCCTACATATTTCTGCCTCTTAGCTGTCTTTGATGGCATTTTTAGACCAAACATGCAATCTACCCAGGACTGTGGATGAAAATTAGCATGTATGGTTAAATCTGGGATATTTACATGATTAACTTAATTGCTTATGTTAATTAGTGTGCATTTCCCCCTTCAAATAAAAACATTAGGGCAGCACAGTGGAAGGGAAAGCTAGCACTGGCTTAATTTTGCATTGTTTCTACAGTAGAGAAACTGGATCATGGGTTTGACATGCAGGGTTTAGACTGTTATTTGGTGACTCTAAATGTGTTCGCCCTGAGACCGATTGGTGACTTCTCCAGGGTGTGCCTCTCACCCTGTGACCCCCCCCCCCCCAAGTTGAATTGGATAAGCAGAAGAAAATAGATTGATAGATTAACATAATATGTATAACACGGGGATTCTCTACATACCTTTGCCTTTCCCAAGAAGTCTCTTTGCTGCAGCTGCTCTACGTCCTGTTTCCTGGGACGAAACACCACACCCTCAGGGACCAGGAGAGGAGCCAGGGACTGCTTTCTCTGTTTTTGAAGTTATAGTTAAGAGTGCGACTTTATTATTTTAGAATCAAGAAATCTCTAGTTATACTCAAGCGTCTATATTTCATTTTCTAGTCTAGTCTAGGCTTTAGAAGTCAGTGTAAGTCTAAAAAATATTTGGTTGGAAAGACATTTGTTTTATTAAAATAACTACAGCTTGTGAAAATTTATATTTTTATCGAAAAAAATTAGCACAGAAAGACACATGAAACGTCTTTCTTATTTTCTGTGTTGTAATTTATTTTGAAACAGGTGGTAAAGGTCAGTTGTTCAGGGGTTGTTAATGTGCTGAATGACTACATAGGTCCTTTATGCAGCTATGTAAGCATGTAAAATCCTCTGCTGTTAGAATAGAATAGAATGCCTTTATTGTCATTATACCACATGTACAATGAGATTGGAGGGTCATTCCTGTTCAGTGCCATGCAACAGCTGTCACTGTTGGTCCATTTGATTGGATAAAAATAGACAGCTCTGCTGATTACAAATCTGTGATGTAATTGCTGTGTCCATCCTTATAACCTATTGACAAGTGAGCGACCGTAAAAGCTTCATGTTGCGTACAAAAAATAATGAACTAACGTCTAACTGGGATTTCAGCGCTTGTAAAAGCATAAACGTCTGCAGATGAATTTGCTTCTCTGATCGCTTTGACAGCGACTTTATGAATGAGGAAATGAATCGGAGTGTCAGAGTGGTGCAGATTTGCATAAATATAATTTTATATCCAGTGTACAAACAAAATGTTAACAGAGAGGCTGCAGCTAATGAGGCAGTTTATCGTTTGGCAATAAGGGCAGATCACTTCTGGAGCACGCAGCGTGGCTTACAGTTGCAGTCTGGCACAACAGACCATTGGACACTTTTACAGAGCAGCGTAGAAACTGGCGTACTGTAATGTACTGCACTGTAATGTACTGCACTGTACTGTGTCGCATTGGCCACATTCAGTGAGCTCCTTGCAGTTGCAGCATTGGCATATGCCACAACTCTGAGAGCAGCATGCCATTGGCCACTTTCAGATTTCATCTCTGCACTGCTGGCTATGGCCCTTGGTCAGAACAAGTGTGGAAAATTTAATGGGTCCAGCTTGAACAATATAGAAGTCATGGCCAATTAAACTTTTTATTGAATTTCTAAGGCATGACAGAGTTATGTCATTTGGTCAGCATGTAGCCCTTGTGATAGAGGATAACTGTAAAGTTTGAGTGGTCTAACTTGAATTTTATATTAGTTTTGGCCAACACAGAAGCCAATGCCACTTGACTTTTTCTATGAAACAGTCATGCTAATAAATGAATTACATTTTTAAAAAGTCTAATAAAATACTTGTCCTACACTGCACATGGACCACAGAGTCCAGAATGAAAGTCTGGTGTTATTGTTTTATATGTGTCATGCAAACTTTCTGCATTGACTGAAAAGACCATTTACACAAAGGCGATTTGTGAGAACTGTTCACAGACGATGGGATTCAGTTTTGTAATGCTTTCGTTCACACTATACCAGCTAAACAACACACAATGGGTTCACATTGCCCTAACTTTGCCCATTCTTACATTTACATTTGCACTTCAGCTATCCTTTATCATGAGTTTAATTGTATTTCGGTGTTTTTGCTGTAACGTGAAAAACAGCACGCCAACACGCCAAATGGAACGTAGCCAACGATTCACTGTTTTCCAGGACGTTAATTCATCCCCTTTTTAATAGTCTCTTTACAGAAGCAATAAATTAAGCTTTCCTCACTTTGGAAAATCCTCAATTTTATTTCCATAGGACATCAAGCGTAGAAGGAACAGAAATGCAACATTGCAAGGGCATTCGATTTTGGAAATATGTCACAGAAGTATACCTCATTTCCCTTTTAGCTCAAATGAAAGTAATGATACTCACCCTAATGTTTTCCAAAGCTGCCTCTATGTTTATCCCTCTTCCAGGTCCTCTCTCCTGGGTGGCTGACAGCAGGATGTCCCTGGCCTGCTCCCACTGGCCCATTCGACAATATACAGCTGCTGCATTATATAACACCTTGGGGCCATATCACAATTACACATTTCAGTGTCATCACAATAATAATAATGTTATCTTTAGTTTTGTCAAAATCTTTTTTATAGGGATTTCATGAAATCATTTACCACAGTAAACTGTGTTTATGGTTTACCAGTGACTGAGTGAATATTCCAGTGATTCAAAACGTAGTTTCTGGTTTTAGAACACAAACGTTTAAGATACTGGAGGATGGTGATGTTCCCTGGGTTCATTATTTCGTTTGATTTATTTTCAAGTTTTATCCTTTGTTTCATTCCTCTTGAAAATTAGTATTAGCTTTTTCTTGGCATTATTTATTATTACATTTTCCGTGGCCTGTTGGTATTTGGCTTATTATTTGAAGTTCTTCATTTTAGGTTATCCCTGGGTTGAGTTCTGTATTCTTCTTTTTTTATTTAGTAACAATTGTTTTTGCTTCAGTTTATCACAGTTCAATTTATGACCATTTAACTGTTTAAATAATCAGTAAATCAATTGATGGAATAGCCACTTCACTTTATTCATTTTTAATGGAGAATTTCATTGTTTCTGCCGTTATTGGATAAAAATGAGTCATGAGATTTAGAGAAAAATAGCTTCAATTTTTTCCAGTTTTCTAATCTGATCTAAGATCAGCGTCACTGATAGATGACGGCTCTCTGACAGCCACAGCAGAGATGTTTCACTGAGTTACTCTCAAAGGTCAGAGTTCAGTCATAGTTTCATATTTAGCTGAAAACATGCAGGGCAGCTTTCCAAGTCTGTAATGAATGTCTCAGCTTTAAGTGTTTTAAATATTTCAGTACAGTTTTGGGGAGGGTGAGCCATTTTAATTGAAGAATGCAGATCTATTTGAATGAGCTGGGAAACGACTGGAGCCAAGACGTGGTCTGAGCCATGTCTGGTGTGAACCAGTGATCCTGATCCGTTTGGATCCTCCTGCTGTGAAAGTGGACTCGGACACCATAACTTCCAAAATGTTGACAATATTTAAGTCACTTTACATACATTTAGTTCAGTTTTCGAGTCTTAGCCTAATTTTCATTCAAACATTAACACCATCTCCAAGATCCAGACATTTTTCCATCAGTGACCTTTTACAGCACAACAAATGATCATTGATCCGTGTGTTCTGTGTCTAAAGCTTCATTCAGATCCGTGTGATTTAAACAGTGACCCTACAGTAACTACAGTAAATGTTTCACAGTATGACGGCTGCAGCTCCGCTGATTATAAATCCATCCCATAATCGCTGTCTCCGTCCTCACAGAGTTTTGACAAGTGAACGACTGTAAAAGTCTTTCAGTGCTTGTGAAAACATAAACGTCTTCAGCTGAATTTGCTCCACTGATGGCTTTGACAGCAACTTTATGGGTGAGGAAATGAATCAGAGTGTTAGGCAGATGGTTCAGGTGCAGCAGGAGGGGAGGAGTCACAGAGAAACTTTTCGATAAACCCTGCTAGCGAGCAGGGGTGAAGTTAGTTCTCTTTCTGGAACAATTTCCCTCATTTTAGGGTTAACACCCCCAGAGCTTTTAGCCAAACCTGCTTTCTGGAATAGGCCCCAGTTCTGCTCTGCGAGTCGGCATTCTGGGGTCCTATCCTGCCTGCCACACAGCTAGCATGACCGTTTCCTGGTTATCGAGTTGTTGTCCCCTTGTGATTTGTTTATCTCGTGTTTTGTATATGTCCTTGATGGTTTATTTTCTAGCTGGTTATTTAAGTCTGATCTTCATTTGAATCTTCCATTGTTGTGTCTTCAGTTATTGTTATTTTTAGTTGTGGTGACTCACAGGTTCATTTAGTTATATCCATTTGTCTGTCCATTTTCTGTTCCTCCTGTCTTGTCTCTGCTTGTCCTTCTCAATCACATTATGTCTTTTATCTCCAGCCATGCATCCCACCTGTTATTTCTCTCCTCATTATCCTGTGACTGTATATACTGTATTGTCTCAGTCTCCACGTGTTCATTATTATGTTGTCCCTCAAGACTGCCCTAGCTCTGTGTGTCCCTGCTTTGAGTTTCCCTATCATTCTGTATTTCCTGGCTATTTCTAGTGTTCTGGATTCCCTTGTTCCATTTCCTGTCTGTTCCCATATTTTGAACTAATGAGTATTAAATGCTCGTTTTGAGTTTACTCCTGTCAAAGGCTAAAAAGACTCATTATTATTCTAGCATTCATTGAGGTGATATGTCTGTGGATAAAAGGTTTCTGTTTGAGCTGAGATTTTAAAAAAGAAACACAGACCTGTTCCAGTTTTTCCATCTTGAAGATTAATATCAATCAATCAAACACAGCAGAATGTATTAGTGTCTTAGAAACTGTCAATCCACCTCAGTAATTTTTGGTCCTGTATGCGTATTCACTGATCAAGCATAACCACCTGCCTAACATTGGGACTCTACTAGACCCCTGAAGGTGTGCTGTGGTATCTGGCACCAAGATGTTAGGAACGGATCCTTTAAGTCCTGTAAGTTGCAAGGTGGGGCCTCCATGGATTGGACTTGTTTGTCCAGCACACCCCACAGATGCTGGGGACTTCAGGCCAAGTCAACACTTCAAACTTGTTGTGCTCCTCAAACCATTCCTGAGCCATTTTTGCTTTGTGGCAGAGCGCGTTATCCTGCTGAAAGAGGCCACAGCCATCAATAAATACCGTTTCCATGAAAGGGTGTACATGAGCTACAACAATGCTTAGGTACGGGTTACGTATCAAAGTAATATCCACATGGATGGCAGGACCAAAGGTTTCCCAGCAGAACATTGCCCAAAGCGTCACACTGCTTCCACCTGATTGCCTTCTTCCCATAATGCATCCTGGTGCCAGGTGTTCCCTACGTAAGTGACACACATGCACCCAGCCATCCATGTGATGTATAATAGAATGGCCTGGTCTGATGAATAGTTCAATAGCGTCTCTGTTGGATCAAACCACACAGCCCCTCCTTACGTGCATCACTGAGCTTTGGCTTCCCATGACCCCGTCGCTGACTCACCAGTGTTCCTTCCTTAGACCACTTTTGATAGATACTGACCACTGCAGACTAAGAACACCAATTTAATTCAATTCAATTTTATTTATATAGCGCCAATTCACAACAAACAGTCGCCTTGTATTGTAAGGTAAAGACCCTACAATACTGCACAAGAGCTGCAGTTTTGAAGATGCTCTGACGCAGTCATCTAGCCATCACAATTTGGCCCCTGTCAAACTCACTCAGATCCTTAGGCTTTCCCATTTTTCCTGCTTCTAACACATCAACTTTGAGGACAAAATGTTCACTTGTCCCCTAACATATCCCACTAACAGGTGCCATGATGAAGAGATAATCAGTGTTATCCACTTCACGAGTCAGTGGTCATGATGTTATGCTTGATCGGTGTATGTTTAGAGCACTTCATTCTAATGATGAGGACTGAAAGCTAATATTTTCTGAATGTAGGAAGTTTGACATCCAGACTGAGGAATATTTTGTAAAGGTACTGTGAAACTTTGCCATTATTTAGTAAAACTGAAATGCATTCTTTTTTAATCCAATGGGGCACTAAACATAGAAAAAATAATATAGTGATATGATGAACAGGGAACTTTCAGCTGCATTTACATTGTTTCCCAGTAGCAGTATGGTGTACCCCAAGGATTCATTCTGGGACTACTATTGTTTTAGCTCCTCCTTCCCAAAAGACTTTCTGTCACTGAATTGTAAGATGTTTTAGAACAGCCAACATTTAGTGTCAGTAAGGCACACCAACATACTGAAAAGGTTGCTGAAAACAGAAGTTAGCATGGATAGAGCCTTGAATAATACCATACTGACATACATATATATGTAGCACTGACTTATATTGAATGCAATGCACCATGTTAGATATGTTCACATAAGTTCATGGTGTTTGCACAATGAGAAGGAAAGTCTTGAATCTTGAATCTAAAAGTGACTAATGTGTCTGCCATCGTCTCACTGGTGAACCTGGATTCCGCATTTTAAAAGCACAGTTTCATCTTGGGGTCCTTTTGTTACAGCCATTATGGATGGATTATCTAAACAACCACGTATTTCTTTTCTTCCATCAATGAGGCTTTGTTAGCTCCCAGGTATGTGGGTGACATTTGAACTATACAAAGGAGGTGATGACACAGCACTTCTAACAGAGCTTACAGGATTGAAGTTCCTTTCCTTGTAATGTGCAATAAAATTAATCTTAGATTCTTATGTGTTCCTATATGACTGAAGATCACTGATATAATTTTGTGTGTGAGAGTAAGTGAGTGTGTGTGTATGTGAGTCAGAATGTCAGACCTGCCAGCTGTAGAGTTTAAATCTCAGTCCCAGCTGTTTGTAGTCAATGACCACATTCTCTCTCATATGCTTCTGTGCCCAGATATAGTCCGATAGAGCCTCTTCCAACCTAGAGAGAAATGCAAGCACACAGGGAAACGCAGCAATGGATGAAAAACGGTTCTTTTTTTTCCCCTAAAATTTTGATTTGGTACATTAAAAACCCCTGAATAGCACATGTATCAAAAATATAATCACAGATACAATACCAGCCCACCGCTCACACCTGCAAGGTATCCCAATGCATCTGTCCAAAGGAAAGTCCCACTACAGTTTTATTGTCTGTGCCAGCTCTCTGCCACAGTAGCTCTTGTCCAGAGGGCCCTCCCTTTACCCCATACTCCTCAGCTAATATTGCCCATTATGTATTTAATGAATTGGCATATGGTATATTGCATATTTGAGGTGAGTTTTTCAAAAAAATAAATTGTATTCCAGCAAGGGATGATCTGCTGCCTCTCTTTTTTTCACATTTATCTGGCAAAATCTTAACTCTTGACATTATGACAGCTTAACATAGCTATTATATGTTGACTCACCAGTTAAATCTTGGATATCTTATTAGGAATCAATATTAACAAACTAAGTCAGTATTTAGAAATGTTGCTTCTTCTTACCTGCCAAGCTCCATCATCACTGATCCTCTCTGGAAGAAGGCAACAGCAAGGCGTTCATCCTTGGCAATGGTAAAGTCTAAAGCCTGGATACCACAGAGGAGCAAAGACCCAATCAGTTTGGATACCCACAGATCAAAGTACTACTGCATATGCTTTCTTTAATTCTGTTACAATATACACCTGTTTTATTAACACTGTACATTTTTTGGCTTCACATTCAGCCGTTTACACACACACACACACACACACACACACACACACACACACACACACACACACACACACACACACACACACACACATATGATGCTGACTTTGCTCACTTAGTGTGTGGTGTGAAAGTGGGCAGTAGGACTCAGGAATTTAACTGATTTATAAAACATTTGTGAAATAATTAATAATCATTCTTATCCATTTGTTTTAGGTTATATATATATATAGTTTGAATCACTTCAAATCACTCACCTTCAGGGCGAGTTCCAGCTGCCCCAGAGCCAGGTAAACCGAGGCAGTATTAAACAGCGTGCGAGAAGTGGGATCACTGATCTCCATGAGTTTGTCCAGAGCTCTTTTCCAGTCCTTGGCATCCACGGCCTGTACCGACTCATCCCACAATTGCAATAACTCTGTGTAAAGCATTCTGTAGAGCAGAGGCAGGACCAGGGCAAAAAGAGAGAGAGAAAGATGTTGGCATAGGTCTTTACACACTGGATGCGTTGAGTAAAAACAACATGAAATTCCGAATCTTTTGGATGCGAACTTGCTGTGCTGACACACCTGGCACACACCACGGTCAAAAACTGTTGTGTTTCCCTATTAACACACCTGAATGACTGAACCCCTTCTCGTATAAATACAGTAACTCATAAGGTAACTCCTTAAGGCTCTTGTACCTTTTCCAGTGTCTATGCTGCTCAGCTCAGTTCACACGAGCTCAACAGTTTCTCTCAGAAATGTCATTGGTCCTCCACGCTCAGATTTCAGCTTACCTTTTGCTGCTGAATAAGTGGCTGTTAGTTCTGCTCGTCTCTCTCCCTTAGTAACTTCTGTCTGTGCACACAGGGAAGTGTGAGTGAAAGATATTGGCCTCCTCCGAAGTCTCCGCCCAGCTGCAACAAGGAAGTTCTCTAGTTACATTCCTTAGATATGACCCACAGTGGCACTTTGACTGTGGAATTCACCTGTCAGTGGGGCACGTACGCGCGACAGTTACACAATACATGAACTGCCCATGATTCAAGCAAACCTGTTTGACCCAATCCTGTATTATCTGTAGAGTAACAATAAGGTTAAGGTTTTACGTCTAAATATCCAGAGTCACTGGATTTATACTAACTTAACAAGGAGTAACTTACGTCACAGCATCTCCAAATAGTTCTTTCAGATCTCTGACCTCCCTTTACATTAAATGTTTCAGAGAATGAAATGAGAAGAGATATTAATCTGTTTTCCAGAGATCACAGCTCTGTGCTACAGGCCTAAAGTTAACACAGGCATACAAACAAACTGCTATAAAGCTGAGGAACAAGGAAAAGGATTACATATTTCCAATTCATAACCAACTGGGTCAACCTGCTGCACTGGCTGTGTTTTGCTACTGATGTGCAGCACTAGTCTTATTCACTCATTTACAGTGCCGTCTTTGTACCTGACATTTTTTTTTGATTGTTTATTAAGCCACTTAACACTAATCTATGAATCATTCAAAAATTTAAAAAGGCACAAAGTGTTCAAGGGATGAACAACTGTTGTGGCTACAGATAACAGAAAACTATTTTAAATTGTGTCTTTAAGCACTTTGTAACTATAACTAGCAACCAGTCCCAAAAACACTTGATTTGCACCAGTAAAGTGATTCCAAAAAACGTATTTGCAGAAAATTTGGGATAGCTCTGCATGTAAAACAAATTTGAGGAACTGGACGTGGGGAGGACAAAACAAGAGGCTGCAGGCCTAAAATAATTACCTACAATACATGAAAAGTATCTGAAAGCCATTTTCCTTAAGAAATAGGGGGAAAAAATCCAGCAATGACCTGTGACAGGACCTGAGAAATGCATCTGACCCCTCAATTCATCTATGGTTTGCCAAAGCCTCATAAGCAATAGTTTCAGTGAAGGGTAGCTGTCATGAAGCCGTTCTTAAGAAAACAAAACAGAAAAGGCCATGAAGGCCAAATTGGACAAAAACTGGACTGAAAATCAGAGGCAACAGTACACTGAGGTGAGCAGCAGGGGGAGATGAGCTGTGTCTACATTCAGGGGCTGCATCCTTTGAAGGCTGCGTTTGGAGGCCGATAACGACACAGCGAGGCGACGAAGGGTGTCCACTAGCTTTAGCTGCTGAGTGGAAGTTAAACACAGATATAATTCAATCAGATGATCTCTAACAGCTGATGTTTGGTTTATTTCAGTGTTTCATTTGTTTCTGAGCAAATCAGTTTGGCTGAGATTAAACTTAAGCTTCATTACATTCATAATATTTTTTATTTAACTTAATATCTTACTGAAGCATTGTAAGTATATTTGGAAATAAATTATTTGCTCTTCTTAATTCCATCCATCCATCCATGGATGGATGGATGTAGAAATGTGTTATGCTTGTTTTAACAGCTTATTTTGAAATAAAGATGATGCTAGCATCGCGGATCTTCAGGTGAGGCCAGGTCTTGATGATAATTATTACACAGCATTCACAAACATAGGGATTCCCAGTCATCTGTAATACTAGGTCAATGCAGTAAAAGAACAGATAGAAAATTGCACAATGTAACTATCAGTCATGGATCGGTCTCCTCAGAATCTTGACCTCAACATTAATGTAGCAGTATGGGACCATCTTGAAAGAGAATGAAAGAAAAGGCAGACAACACCCAAAGAAGAGCTTTGGCATGTGCTTTGAGAAGCCTGGAGAACTATTCCTGAAGAGTACTGAAAAAAAAGTATATGAAAGCTTGCCTAAGAGAATTTAGGCTGTGTTAAAATTATTCTTTAAGTGGTGATCATAACATATATTGACTTTCAAGATTGTTATAAATGTACAAACTCTGTACTGTATTTCCAGTTTGTTTTGTGCATGTTTCAATAAATTGTTGCACCTATTTCCCATTTTTCTAGTACAATATAAAGAAGTGAAGTGTGGCTCAAGATTTTTGCACATTACTGTATATATGGTGACATTATATTTTGTTTGTTTTCATTTTGCTTTTACTGAAAATATTGGTTATACTAGAATTTTTTGATAAGTATTTTGAGATTTAAAAAAAAGCTGGACAGGCTTTGAGGTTTTTGAGAGAGTCTGCCTCTCTGAGAATTAAATATTGCCCATGTTACTCTGACAGAGAATACAGTTATTCCTGGACAAGTATTTCTGTTTTTTAAATATTAGGTTAGTCAGGTTTTATATTTATTATAATATTTTATATAAGCACATTATATATGCTTATATAAAATGACCTGACCGCCTTATATTCTACAGCAGAGAGGATATGTTCCAGTCCCATAAATTACAAAAACGTCATAAATCAGTTTTGGTAAGCAATTAAAAAAATTGAATAATAATAAAGAAAAACATAGAAGTGCACAAATTCACATTTAGTTATTGGGTTTTTTTGCCTATCGTTTTATTTTTTGCCTTTTATCTAGGCCGCTTCAATTTCCTGCCTAAATAGTCGCTGATCGAACATGGCTCACTTAAAAACGTCATCGATCACAACATTGTATCATGTGATGCGTGAGTTCAGCGCAGGCGCAGTAGATTAAAAACTCGTGTTCCGCTCGGCAAATGTGCTGTGAAGTGGTTGTGGTTGTCCGTGGAATATGAGCAAGATGTTACTTTTATTCTCTGTGGCACTAGCATTTTCTGCCGACGTGCTGCACAGTCTGCCGTGTGTTTATAATCAGGTAACGTTTAATTTATATATGCTCTTATTTTTTCTCATATGTTGACTTCGCTTTGGTTAGTGAGACGCAGGTCTCGTGATCTGTTCATGTTACTCAAGTATTTATAGTTCAGATAACGAAACTGTCCTCTTTTTGAATGGGGGTCCATGTGAAGCGCATAAAGGGTTTAAAGTATTCTGGTAATACAGGTAAACTTATATATACATTTTGTGTGTGTCTGTAAACCCATCTGAAGAATGGAGACTTAACACTGACTTGCTCTGGAGATCATTTATACCAAGTTTCATGAAATTAGGATACAATTTGCAACCTGTGGACAATTTTTTTTTGTATAAAATCCAGTATGGCGGCTCAGTCAATTTATTCAGTATCAAAACTTTTCACTTATCATGCTCAGGACCGCCGGCACACAAATTTCATTGTAAAGTCGAACAGATGAGTCGTTATTGGTTAGAACACATTTATACTAATTATAGCGACCCCTAAAGTTCAAAAGTCACCAAAATTCTTGTGCTTTCTTCTGAAGGAGTCCCAAGTCTACTTACTAAGTTTGGTTTTGATACGTTAAAGTGTTGCAGAGGTATGAGCTCAATTCCTGTTTGGCCGATTTTGAGGTGCTTTGGAAAATCAAAAATCATCCAATAACTTTTGCAAGGCTTGGCCTGAAGATGATCTGAGTCAATTTGGTTAAGATTGGACAAACTTTGTGAGCTGTGAAAACTTTTGAAGGATTTCCATAAAATCTAATATGGCAGAAAAATCAATATGGCATAAAATTACATCATAACAACAAGTTATAGTTGCAAATGCTAGTCCAACTTTCCCCCCAATGGTGGCACTAAAGTAAGGTAGTGGCGCATAACTTGTTGAAAATGATAATGAGACTGTCCTGAGGAAGTGTGCCAAGTTTGACTAGGGTTCGGTTCATATTGGGGTACAGAAGCCACGATTCGGTGAATTTTGGTTTGGTTCATTTGCATATATGAAATAATTATGGCTCAAATGATGCTTTATGTGACTAAAACAAACAAATTATGTAGAACTTCTTTATTCCTTGCAAACAGGAACAAAATAACTTTCATTGAATGTAAATGCCACATTTGACTATAACACAGAAATGCTTTGACCCAGGAAGATAAAGAGATTTGTGAATTATTCTGAGTGGTTAAAATACAATTCTGTATTCTGACATTCCTGTTTAAAGTCTTAGTGTATTAAATGCTTGAGCCTCATAAAGCTGTGTGGATAACAGTCACATAGTATAACATGCTGTACATTGCATTAATTTTTCTAGTCAAGAAATGATGATGGCAGCACAGATCCACAGTTCACAGAGAAGTTTTTCACTCAGACTCTGGATCATTTCAACTTCAACAGTATGGGAAATGGGACGTTTAATCAGCGCTACCTCATCACAGGTAAAAGAAGTTCCCTCTTAATAATATGAGAAACTTAGCATCAAATGACACATGTTCTGCTCTCCTCTTCTCTTAGATCAGTACTGGAAGAAAGGCTATGGCCCCATCTTCTTCTACACTGGCAATGAAGGAAACATCTGGGACTTTGCCCTGAACTCTGGATTCATCACAGAGTTAGCTGCACAGCAGAGGGCACTGGTCATATTCGCTGAGCATGTAAGAAAACTCTTTTACAACTCATAAAACAGGGCTTATGGCCAGTCTGTTAGTGGCTCAAGAGAATTTGTGTATCTTGTAATAATAAGGCAAATAGAGAAATGGACAGTCGGCTGAGTTTTCACTCCCAATAAACCTCTCGTGACTACTAATAAAGGAGGAGTTAGCAGCACTTCGTCATGCTTGATCTGTGATGTACTGCAGCTTGGACCTTGGCTGTATGAATGTTGCAGAAAGCGTGAACTTGTGTGTTTGTCACTGTGTTCCAGAGGTACTATGGCACATCTCTGCCATTTGGCAACGACTCCTTCGGCGTGCCTCAGATCAGCCTGCTGACAGTGGAGCAGGCCCTCGCTGATTACGCAGTCATGATCACTGAGCTGAAACAAGAGCTGAGAGCCACAGACTGTCCCGTCATCGTGTTCGGTGGCAGGTATGATGCACCTAACTCTTCCATGTTGGTGTTCTCCACTTGTGTGACTTGTTAAATTTGAGGCATGTTTATGCGACTTTTTTATCCATCCTTTACACTTTATGTATACATTTATTTCTTTACTAACATTGGGACAGGTCAACAAAGCAGTGCAATACAAATAGTTTTTGCACATCCTTGGTTCTGGAATGAAATTCTTTAAACAAACCCACAGATATTCTGAAAGTGTGAGGTTACTAAAGCCATTTCCAGGATGAGTGGTGCTTGGGAATCAGATACCAGATTTAACATGAAAGTATCTGCATCCAAAAGCTGATCTGAGCTCTGCCAAGTGTATTTTGGCACAGTGACAAACTGATAATAGTTTGGCAGGTTTACTCACACACAGGTATTAAATTATATGTCATGAGTTATTTTAAGATTAAAAATATAGTATTGTGTATGATTTGCTCATCTTTCCCTGCAGTTATGGTGGAATGCTGTCAGTTTATATGAGAATCAAGTATCCAAACGTAGTGGCTGGAGCTCTGGCAGCCAGTGCCCCAATTCTGTCCACCGCTGGGCTGGGAGACTCCAGGCAGTTTTTCCGAGATGTTACAGCTGTAAGTCCATATAATTTCTTCCTTTTAATGATGGTGCAAATGCACGGAACCGTGCAAGCACCTTGTTGCAGTTCTCCCGTTTGTGTTTTTCATTTTCCTTTTTAACTTTTATTTAACTTTATTTAGATGGGGCAACTTAATGAAGCTGTGCCCTCTCGAAACATCCTGATAGAGTTTTGGTGGGGTTTTTTGCTGTAAAATTGCTTCTTTCACTTTCCTGGTCCGCTGTTGCTCAGCTACACGGCCGCTTTGTTTAGACCTGCGATCAGCTGATTGCGCACATCACCACTGGCAATAAAATTCTTAGGCCCAGGCCCCTCAATATTTCACATATAACCAAAAGCAATATTGCACATGAACTAACACTTAAATAAATACTATATGAATAGAATATAAAGTAAACTATATTAAAAAAACTATAGCTGTAGCAGCTATAGTGCAAGGTGATGGTGTGTACAATGAGTGTGCAAAGTGTCATGAGTGGCTGGGGTTGCTGGGATCAGAAAGGATCCGCTGGGCTCTCCTCCTACAGCGCTGTCTGTAGAGGTCCTGGATGGCTGGCAGTTCAGACCTGATAATATGTTGAGCTGATCTGACCGCCCTCCGTAGAGCGTTGCGATCCAGAGCACTACAACTTCCGTACCAGGTGGTGATGCAGCCAGACTCTCGATAGAAGTTAGTGAGTATTCTGGGGTCCACACCAAACCTTGTCAGCCGCCGCAGAAAGTAAAGCCGCTGTCTCGCTGCTTTTGTGAGCGCAGCCACGTGATATGACCAGCTCAGGTGTTGATGTTGACCCCCAGGAACCTGACTGCTGACTCTCTCCACCTCTGACCCCTCTAATGCTCCCTGACTTTCTGGGTGGTACGCCCTGGAGATATGTTGCTGGACACCAAGCTCTGTAATGACCTGAGCAAATGTTTGACATGAAGATTGTCCCCTGATCTGTTTGGATATGTTTTGGAAGTCCGAAAGTTGAAAAAAAAATTTTTTACAAGTGCTTTCACTATGGCACGAGCTTTTAATGAGCGCAAAGGGATGGCTTCTGGATACCGGGTGAGGATGTACTGGTTTCCTGCTTTTGTTTTAGGAAGTGGACCTACACAGTCAACAATAACCTGCTTGAATGGCTCACCAACAACAGGGATGGGTTTTAAGGGGGCGGGTGGAATCACCTGATTTGGTTTACCTGCGAGCTGACATGTATGGCATGAGTGACAGAATTTCACCACATCAGATTTAAGACCAGGCCAGGAAAAGCAACGAAGGACCCGATTATAGGTCTTGATAATTCCTAAATGACCGGACATCAGGTGGTCATGCGCTAAGGCTGACAAGCTTTCATTGTTTTCTGGTCTTCAATTAGCTTTTCTTTACCAACTGAAAGTGTCAGGTCTTTTTCATCAGGCTGAAGCGCCACTGAAATAGGTACACTTTTATCATTAGGCTGTGAAATCACTGGACTGGTGTCACTCATAAAGGTGTCACTTAGGTCCACCAAGTCACCAAGCTTACGTGCTCGTGCACGTGTCACAGCAGCACACACTGGAAACAAAAACAGGCTTTACAAAGTGTGACTCATTGTTTTCCAATAAAAATAGGATAAGCAGAAGTGAATGGATGGATGGAAAAACACTGAAAAAATATTGTTGAAACTGCTCTTATTCTTCTTAAGAGGCTGTTCTTCTTTTTGTAAATGGGTTGTCATTAAATGAGAAAATGTAAATTTTTTTCAGATTAAAATTGTTTTTATGCAGTGGGATTACTAGTTTGAAACATCTGAAAACAACCTGGACTGTATTTGGCCCATTAACTACAGGACTCGGACACCTCTGTTTATAGATATATAGAAATAGATTCAACTCATTGTGCACATAATCAAATGATCGTTCCAGATCACTCATCCAGAGACGAGCATCTGCGGTCATGCGGTCTCTGGCTGCATGACCGTTAGGAAGTGTGGATTAAGTGTCTTGGCCAAGGATCCAACGCAGCGCTGTATCTGAACAGGTCGTGCTGAGCTCTTCACCTTCTTTTGGAGTAACAGTTGCAGGAAATAAAACTGCAGCTGGAATGTCGGCCTGACAGATGTGCAAACCTTTCCAAAAAGACCTGGAAGAGATTTGGAACAGATCGTTTGATATTAAGGGCATTGTTAACATCAGCAGATTCTAGCAAAAATGGTTCAGTTTTTTAAATAAGCTGAAGTAAGTTAAACCAGCACCTCTAATCTAATTTCACTGACTAGGCTCCATGGTTCAGTTTTCCATCAATCGTTCAAAATATCCAGGATCATTTGGATCATTAATCCTGGTTGATCTGTTTTATTTGGTCTATGAAAGCTGGTGAATTTGGTTAGAATAGCTGGATTCAATCATCCACAATGTGCTCTCATTTCCATGAAATAGAGTATGTATACAAGTACTGGAAACCACGGTCTGCACAACGATAAACTGGAGGTGTCAGTTCTGCAGTGTCATCCTACTACTATAAAGGGTGTGTTTTCCACTGCAGTGTTGCAATAATAATTAAAATGGGAAAAAAAAGAGAATTATTTTAATATAGTTTAACACAACATAACCCTGCAAGGAAAGGAAACTGACTTTTCTTGCTACAGAATTTTTGAAATACAAAGAACGGCATTTTGTTCAGTAATTTTCATCTTTAAAATGATAGCAAACAATCGTGCCAGCTCCCCGTTACCTTGAATTTGACAAGCGGTTAAAAAAGATGGATTGGTGGATGTAGTTCTATAAAAACCTGAACATTCATTTTCAGCATATCTGCACAAACAAAACCTTTGAAAGCAAATGAAGTATTTTTGTAATACCCTTTGTTTTTTTCCCAGGACTTTGAAAGCGTTGCCCCTGAATGCAGAGATGCTGTGAGAGGAGCTTTTCATCAGCTGAAAGAGTTGTCTGACCGACGGGGTAAATATCTGTGATTAAGTTCCCTCCTCAAGAAAAGATGGCCTTAAATTTACTGTAAATAAATATTCAGTGATTATAGTGTTGCTATGGCAGCACAACATACTAAAACAATTATATATTTCAAGTGATTTTTTCTCTCAATGTCGAGGAATTCTGACCATGAATCTGCTGCACTATGTAATTGTAGTTGAAAAATACTGTAATGAGAAAAAAAACTGATAATTAAGAATTGTTCATTCTGTTGTTGCCAGATTACAGTCGTATCCAAGCAGCATTTGCTCTGTGTAAGCCTCCATCATCTGCTCAGGACATCCATCAGCTGAATGGCCTTTTAAGGAATGCCTTCACACTAATGGCCATGCTGGACTACCCCTACAGCACTCACTTTATGGGCGACATGCCCGCCAACCCTGTCAAGGTACATAAAACTGAAGGATGTGGCTCCTTTTTCAGAACGTGATTTGAGTTCCACAGCTGAGACAGAACACACTGTACTGTGTTACAGAGAAATGCAGAACTCTAATAAAGAGCTTTTCAGTAGCAAGGACCCCAACACAAAATACAAATGGAGCAATAAGTTAGGTCAGGGGCTGTGACTTGGGGAAGAGGATCTACGTGCCTGGTCGATTCCTGTGATACCTCTGAGAGAGGTTAAAAAGGGGAGGGAGGGTGGGGTCTGCACAAAACAAATGTGTGGCACGGGCAGGCATTTATAGACGTGTGACCGGAGGCGGAGAGTTTGGGATGTGATCCAGCTTTTGAAATTCAGAAAAAAGGTCTCCGATTAAACATAAACAGATTTATAAGCTGTGCCGCATGTTGGTAACACCAGCAGAAGCCATAATAATTCTAACTGTGTCACCATAACGTGTGAGGAGACAGTCTGTCATTAGAGCAAGATTTCATGTTAAGTGGCTAAACTTAGATTTTTCAATGGCTCTTGGGGGGGGGGGGGGGGGGGGGGGGGGGG
>JAVDPK010001935.1:148716-161503 GCA_034780415.1 Cichlasoma orientale
AAAATTATATTTTTAAATGGCTGTTGCCCCCCCCCCCCCCCCGAATATTACTGAAATCAAGACTAGTCTAGGAGGAGTATGAACAAATGTAGTTGATGACCCCCGCCCTAAATAATAGAAATGTTTTATCGTGGAGATCATTCTGAACAACTGTGGACTACATTACAGCAGCCCTTTCTCTGTGAGACAAGTGCCTCCCCCCAAACAACACACACACACACACACTCACACACACACACACCACTTCCTCTTAAACAAGCGATAAAGGTGAAGAAATATTACATGACTTTTTCTTCCAGGTAGCCTGCAAAACCATGCTGAGGGGATCGGACCTTCTAAGTAACCTCAGGGACACTGCAGGTAACAACTTCCTGTGTCGTCCTTGAATGAAGTCATTAAGGCTCTTGTGACGGTGCTCCCAACTGCTAACGGCTTTTGAATGCTGGTAGAATTGCAACCACATATGATAGAACAGTAATTCTTTTTGCATATAAATGAAGAGGATTTACACTTACATGCATGCATTCAGCATGTCCCAGAGCGCCGTATCCTTCCTCTAACGGGTTTGCAAAAATCGCATAGAAAGCGCAAACAAAATGTACTCGATGCGCTTTATTGTGTGCATTAGCATGTTGTGCTTCTTTGTGCACTTTTTAGCTACCTTATGTAGTTACTGTGGATTTCCTTCATACATATTAATCAGGGTTCTGAAGATTCTGTTGATGTATAGCGACCTGAAATATTCCACAAGATGGTACTACAGCATGTATAACTGTAAAGTTATGGTCTGGCGGACTTCTATTATAGGTCTTAAAGGGCTGCAATCTACTGAGATCTGGTAATTATGTGTTCTAGAACTTGTACTTCCAGAGTTTTTGTGCCACCTAAAGATTGTGCTGCCAGGAGGCTGAGGGGTAGCACTGGTGGCTAACAGTATTTTTATTGTCTTATTTTATCACTGTTGTATATGAAACTTTGCAGTACCTCACATAATAAGGCCTTCAGTATGGACCTGTGGTACTTTAACAATGATTTTATTGTATATTATACTATTTTTACTTTCAATCTTTATGCTGGAGATACAGTAATTTCAATAAAGTATCTCTCTTCTCTCTCTCTCTTTAAACTTTGATGTGATCCACCTTTCAGGAATTGTATACAACGGAACTGGGACTCTGACCTGTTTTGATTTGTACAGTCTGTATTTGGAATGTGCTGATCCCAGCGGGTGTGGACTGGGCTTCGACAGCCTGGCCTGGGACTATCAGGTACACCAACATCCAGCTTGTGGTATTACAGATGAACTAGATAGCTCAAGAGGATAGCTGATACCAACTTGGTATCAGCTAAATTTTTACTTTGTGAGCACAGTTTTAGTGACCCTATACAGAGATTTATGCATCTGGCCCCAGATGTGAGTCAAGTGAAAGGCAGTTGTGATGTGGTGGAACAGGAGACTGAATCATGTTAACATGGAGCTCAAAATAAGCAATTTGTAGAAATGACACAGACTTTCTGACATTGGTACTGAGGGAAACAAAATTCTGAAGGTTATTTGTGATCATGCAGTCGGGACAAAATGAGAAGTTTTTGTTACCGCCATTGATGGAACAAAAAGTAGGCCAGGTTAGAGCAACCCTTAAAAAAAAGATTGTCCAAAAGTTGCTACCAATTTCAGTCCCATTACTCTGTTAACACAGGTCTTGTTATTATGGGATGGTATCAGCAAAGGAAGGTTCACATTCACACAGAAAATTGACAATTTATACCTTTTAGACAAAAATGGAAATCCAAATAAGTTCAAGGTCACTCTGTGCACTTTATTCATTCTGGCAGAATTCTTGATTAAATACATCGTGTTCATCTGTGTGCTTCATCTTAAAGATGATTTTCACTCTGCTACTGTGTTGCTGTCGCAGGCATGCACAGAGATCGAGATGTGCTACGAGAGCAACAATGACACAGACATGTTTCCTCCAATGGCCTTCACTGAGGAAATGCGCAGACTGTACTGCTCCAAACGCTGGGCGGTGGTTCCACGCCCTGGCTGGCTCAGAATCCAGTTCTGGGGTGATGGTGAGAACTGAATAAGAAATCCCTTTATTAGTCCCACAATGGGGAAATTCAGTGTAGCAGCGGTAAAGGTAGTGTACAGACAACAAACAGTAACTAGGATACAATAAAGTATGAGGTAAAATAAATAAAAATATGAAAGTATAATATGTAAGTAGAAAGAATGATTTAAAAAAAATCTGTATAAACAATATGGACAGTATAAATAATATGTACATAATGGAGGACAAAATATACTCTATGAAGATTATATTACAAAATGGATTATTATATTGCGTGTGTACTAAATAAATACTGCACCTATTTGAAATGAGGTATATTGTACAGTGCTAGTAATAGCACTGAACAGTAGACTCGTATGTCTGGGAGCAGTGCTGGTTAAAAAGCCTGCTGCAGGGAGGAAAGACCTGCTCCCTCAAACATTTGGGGTGCAGCAGCCTATTGCTGATGGAGCTCCTCACAGCTGACACAGTGTCACACATGGGTGGGAGTCATTTTACAACATGGAGCACAGCCTTGCTATCGTCCTCCTCTGCATCGCCACCTCCACACTGTCCAGGGAGCAGCCCAGGACACAGCTGGCCTTCTTAATAAGACTATCGAGTCTTCCTGTCAGCAGCTGTTGTTCTGCTCCCCCATCACACTGTTAAAAAAAAGGGCTGATGCCACAACAGAGTCATAAAATGTTTTCAGGAGTGCCCCCTGCACCCCAAAGGACCTCAGTCTCCTTAGCAGGTAGAGTCTACTCTGGCCTTTCTTGTAAACTGCAGTGGTGTTGTCTGACCAGTCCAGTTTATTGTTCAGGTGAACACCTGGGTAATTATAAGACGTAACTCTATCAATGTTTATTCCCAGAATAGTCACCAGTGTGGGGGGGTGTGCTTGTGCCACCACCAGCTCTTTGGTTTTTCCTGCATTGACCTGGAGGTGGTTTGTTTGGCACCAGTCTGAGAATCCTTGTATCAGCTCTCTTGTCATCCCCGTCATGTATGAGACCGATGATCACAGAATTATCAGAAAACGTATGCAGATGACAAGTGGTAGGAGATGTCTTCTAGATCTGTGGATCTAGATCTCGTATGCATCTTCAGCGTTAGCGAATGGAGGAACGTAAACTGCTATCATGATAACGCGATGGTTCTCGCGGTGGGTAGTGAGGCCGCATGCTAACTGCTAACAGTTCCTTGCAGCAGAGATGTTCTTTAACAGTTATATACCTGCGGTTACACTGTTTATCATTGACAAACACAACCAGCCCTCCACCCTTCATCTTACCATCTCTCATCCTGTCGGCACGTGAAACCCTCCAGCGTGGCGGTTGTGTCTGTGCAGTCAGCCATGTTTCCGTGAACGACCTCTGATGAATACTTCTTCCATCTTATTGGGGAAGGGATCTTACATTCCCAGTAACAATGGATGGAAGAGCTGGTCTCTACTGTCTCTTCCTGTTGTGGCATTCCACTCCAGTGCGACACCCCCGCCATCTTGTCCGAAGCTCTGGGGGGGATATCAGGTCTCTCCCTGGGCTGCACAGTGGTGTTACAGATTAGGACTGATTAGACTGGCATTTAGAAATTAATAGTAATGGAAGTTAATACATTAGTTCAGTAAATGGATGTTGACCTCTGACCACAACTGCATGTACAGTGGGGAAATAAGAATTTGATACACTGCTGATTTTGCTACTTTTCCCACCTACAAAGAATGGAGAGGTCTGTAATTTTTGTCGTAGGTGCGCTTCAACTGTGAGAGACAGAATCTTAAAAATAAGATCCAGAAAAGCACATTGTATAATTTTTAAATAATTCATTTGTATTTTATTGCATGAAATAAATATTTCATACAATAGAAAAACAGAACTTAATATTTGGTACAGAAACCTTTGATTGCAGTTACAGAGATCAGGCATTTCCTGTAGTTCTTGACCAAGTTTGCACACACTGCAGCAGGATTCTGGCCCCCTCCTCCATACAGGTCTTCTCCAGATCTTTGAGGTTTTGGGGCTGTCGCTGGGCAACATTGAGTTTCAGCTCCCTCTATTGGGCTCAGGTCTGGAGACCGGCTAGGCCACTCCAGGACCTTGAAATGCTTCTTACGGAGCCACTCCTTAGTTTGCCTGGCTGTGTGTTTCGGGTCTTTGTCATGCTGGAAGACCCAGCATGAGACCCAGCCTTGACCCATCTGCCCCCACCCAATGCTCTTACTGAGGGAAGGAGGTCCATTTTTGAGACATGTTGCCATCAAATTTAAAATAAGCTAATATTTTTCATAAAATCATCCATTTTCTCAGTTTAAACATTTGATATGTTTATGATTGTACTGTGAATTCGATCTGTGTTTATGAGATTTGCAAATCATTCCATTCTGTTTTCTTTACATGTTACACAGCATTCCAACTTTTTTGTAATTGACTACAAGTCAGTTAAAAAAACTGATTTCAAAGTGTTGCCAACATGTAAAAATAAGTAAAATGATGGAAATTTTGTCACTTTACTTGTTTTTTGTTTGTGATGAACTCTTGTGTGTTTAGCCCTCTCCACAGCCAGCAACATTATTTTCTCCAATGGAGACCTGGACCCATGGGCCAATGGAGGGGTGAGTGTTTCAACCAAACGAACACACTTCAGTGAGGACTTTGCTTTTAATGCATTTAATGCTTTTTGTGCTTCAGGTGCGTAGGTCTCTGAGCTCCTCATTGATAGCACTCAACATTTCTGGAGGAGCCCATCATCTGGATCTGAGGTACAGAAAGCTGTGTGGAACATTCTTCACGTTTTTTGTAAACTGTCCTAAAAACTCTAATGTGCCTTTTATTTGTGTGCTTTTCTGCAGGGGATCTAATGAGGCTGATCCAGTGTCAGTGGTCAGTGCCAGGAAGACAGAAGCAGACCTCATTGCACAGTGGGTTCAGATGGAGAGGACCAGATTACAAAAATTAGTTTGAGGACTGGGACACGATATTCAAACTACAATTCTAGAAGAATCAAATTGTATATGGGGCTCCAGAGTGATCAATATTAAATAAGTAAATGAAAATAAATTGTGAAATAAATGTTCAGATGAATAAATTAAGTGAAATATATAAATTAAATATCAATTTGTAAAAGAATTAAAGACATTAAAGACATTTCATTGCTAACTATCTAATAAAGGCAAAAAAGAAGTGCATATTATCCACAAGTGTAAACTAAGAGTTACAAATGTGTACAGTGATTTGTGTGTAACTTTTGAGGACTCACAAATATGTGCTTAATCCACACACAAATACAAAGCAACTGGACCACACTTTAAATTATTCTATAAATGCATATATCCAAACCTGAATAAATCGTGATCATTTACGCACAAGTTCAGCTTCACAGATATGATCACTTTCAAAAAGCTTTCTGTTGAATGCATTTGCAGTTCTTTAAAGATGAACTTAAAAATGTTGGTGGCATTCGTTTTGCTCATTTACAGAACCTTAAAGGGCGCGTATCATGCTTTAAAATCCTTCCTTTCATATGTAAATCATTCACTTGAAATTTCCCCATTGTGGGACCAGTAAAGGGATTTCTATTCTATTCTATATAAAGTAGAACTGCAATGCTTTGGTGTGAATTCCTCAGTATTGTATCTCCACAAACCCCCAGTTGCCCCTTTTGATGCCGTCTCCGTAAATGTGAATGAGACATTTCATGCCCCGCCCCCTCCAGAGCATCATAAATGTAGATTTTTTTTAAAGTTGATCCAAATTTATGTAGTTTGAAAAATTTCCTAATATGTTTCTATGAGTGCCTAAAGGTGGTTAAAAGTAAAACTGCCCAACAACTTTGTACTTTGATTAGCAACTTTAATTTGTTGTAAACCTCGACATTTGTCTCTTGTTATTAAAATTGTTCCCCTGTTCTTGTTTTGGATTTGTTTGTTTTTATGTTTGTTTGTTTTTTGCTTGCTTTTATTAACTTGAATACGTACAACTCAACCTGTAAATACTATCTGATAATTTGTTTTTGTATTGTTGCCTTATTTTGTTTGTAAACTGTTGTTCCAAATTAAACAAAAAAAAAAGGTCGCAGAGCATTCCACTCCACCCCATTCGGCCATTAGTAGTTTGATAGCAGCAATATGATCATCATTATATTAAATGCTACGTAAATCTGTGACGTTTTGACTCGACAGAATGCTAATTCAGGATATCAGTAATTTCTTTCTCACTAGTCAGAATGGTAATTTAAATATAGCCGTCTAATTCAAGATATCTCTAATTCATTTGGAGATATCTTAAAGGGAATTAACTAGAAATTAATTTGCACTAGTCAAAACTATATATCTGTGTTATGCTGCCATCACTGATAGATGTCAGTCTCATTCTGTCCTTTCTGAAAGTCTTTATTACAGAGTTGTGTCTTCAAACTTCAAACCGATCAGAGCCTAAATGTAGGTAGAAAACAATTATCATTGAAATATTTATTCAGTTTCATCAATATATAGCATGTAGCAGCAGCTTATTTAAACCATATATCTACCTTTATAGGCTTCTGTGTCTGTAATTGGTACTGTTGCTATAAATGATGCATAAATTACTGTATTTCCCTCTTTCAAGTCTTTGTATGCGATAAGCTCCGGGCACAGATCCGACACTATGATTGTCCCTTATGTGTTCCCTCCATGTAGGCTCAGTTCGTTTTGAAGTTTGAAGAAGCAGTGATGTAAAATAAAAACTTTCGTCCAATGTGTTAAACCTAAAGTAAGGAGCCTGTTTTGAAACTGTAACGAGTAGAATGTACAGGTATTTGTGTAAAAATGTAGGGAGTAAAAGTAAAAAGTTGTCAGAAAAACAAATCCTGAACTAAAGTACAGATATGGACTGAGACAAAGATTAATTGGTGATAAAAAGGCTAAAGTCTGGAGAAAGAAAGGATCATGAGCCCAAACATACAAACTCATCTGCATGGCACAGTGGCAGGTTCTGGACTGGACTGGTCAATCTCCAGACTGAAACCTAGACCACAGAGCATACATTTTACCTGCTAAAGAAGAAACTGAAGGGATGTCTTTTGTTCCATGGCCTTGCCCTCACCACCAAGTGGCTGTGAAAGATGTCTGCCCCTCCCTGAGCCCCTCCCTGAGCCTGATGTCTTTTGTTCTGCAGTGCATCAAGTTCTTATTTTCTCCACTGTATGTAGCCCAGTGCTGTCAACACGGTGTACACACATGCAGAAATGTAAATGTCAGGACTGATTTGAGGTTCTGCAGGAAAAATAACTGTATTTCATTGCTCTGTTTTAAAAAAAAATAATCTGCAGCAATCAATATGAGAATATTCTGTAGCAAATCAGCAACATGCAAAAATCACTTGAATGGACAATATCAGTTTTTTTGTTTGTTTTGGTGTTGCTTTCTTCTTAAATGCCTGAAGCAACACTGAAGGCACATGTCTGACAACACATAAGAAAATGACAAGTTTGATTTCAGTACAAAATCCAAAAGTTCTTGACTCCAACTAGGAGACAAGCTACAATGTCAGTGAGGGTATTTACAGGAATGACTGCAGCCTACTCGAGCTGCTACTATGGCAACAACTCAAATAAAATGCAACTACAAGCTCACTGTGTGGACTCGATGTTGCAATCTTAAATACATACTACAATTAATTCTGCCAAAGTTACATTTAAATACTCTCGTTACATCATTTACCCCGGGGGTGTCTAAACTTTTTTCAAGGAGGGCCAGATTTGACAATGTGAAAGTGTCCCTGATGACATTATTTTAAAGAATAAAAGATGCATATAAATATTTAATAATTTCCATGCAGCAAACGAACATGGAGTAACCAAATGTAGAGCATAAAAGTGTTCTGAATTTCCAACTGAAATTTATAACATATACAAGCTGTAAAAGTGCATTTCTGATAACAGGGTAGCAGGTAAGCGACTGACACTAATGTGAAGGGCGCACAGGTACACAGAGCAGGTCTGGCTCCAGAGCAGTGGTAGACAATCGTAAAATGTCACATAGGTGGGAGTCACTTAGTCTTGATCTCAAGCAGTTTAGAACAAAGAAACTGCACACAAATGTGTGGAGCCAAACAAGGTGAGCAAATGTTCAGATCTCTGGAAACTTGTTCTTATCCAGCTGTCAGTGTTGTGCCAAAAAGTGATTTCCAGTGTTTTTGTTGTATAATGTCTTGGCTTATATTGGTAGGTAGACTGTAGTCAACAGGATTTATGAAGGCCTTATAAAAAGTGCAAGTATCTTTATGACTGTGTTATTGTATCTTAATGATAATCCACCTATTCCTTTTTGGACACATCAACTGTCTTTATAGAACTGTGATGTTATCTTTGTTGCAACTTCTGTTGCCCTCTTGGCCAGATCTCTTGGAAAAAATATAGGCCAAAAAGTCACTTACACCAGGTTATTAAATACAGCAAATCATTTTTTTTTTTTTGGCAAATTCCAAGAATAACTTTTTGCCATGACATCGGTAAAAAGGCGCACGAGAGAGATGCTGATGTCAGTTGTCACACTGAAGCTCAGTCAGCTCCAGCTGCAGGTGAGGTAGAGCGTCATCAGGGTCAAGCAGCAACATGTCCTTTTCAATAGCGGCAAAATCCCCCAAACTGTCATTGAACTCACCAGTGCTAACAGCTGCATACCGCTTCGTTTGCACACCCGTACTGGCAGCCATGACCCCACCCAGAGCTGGGAAGCGTGTGGTGCAGGGCTCCGTTTGTGACAAGTGGCTCTGGAAAAGTTGCACCTTCCCCTCAGTGCCGATGTGAAATCCGGACATACAAAGGGAGCACAAAACATGGCGTCGGGAGGATTTCAGCTTTCTCAAAAAGTCTCCAAAAGTTGCAGAAGTCCTGGAAAAAAGTCGCTAAATTTCTCACTAGTCCCTTTTTAGAAGAAAAAAAAAGTTGCTGGGGGTTCTGAAAAGTTGCTACGTTGGCAACACTGTGTGTCAACTATGACCCCCACCGAAGGCACACAGCATCACACAGCATGGGCTGTGATTGGTTAATCATTCGGTCTTTTTCTTTTTGAGGTTTTGAAGGAGTTGGCAGACATCTGTTACATGACACTGCCTCCATGAGTTAAAAAGAGGAATTGCAGGCTGAGTTGTATTTGTCGCTTGTTGCCTGCAGGCCAAAAAAATCTGATCTTAGCCCGTGTTTGTCCCGCGGGCCGTAGTTTGAACACCCCTGATTGAGTCACAAAGGAATGGAATATTCAGTAAAAATAGCAGCTGTTCAGTGGCTGGAAAAAAGAAGAAAGAAAATCACAAATTTAACTGTTGCCAAGAACCTACTACCGCTTCAATAAGCAAAAGTTTCACAGTTCATAAGTAAAATCTGCTGCTTAGCAACAGCTGAAATGGGACCAAGATCGGGTGATCCTGCACGAAAGCCGATTCATGTCAAAAGAAAATCCACAGGCCAAGTTGTGAGGTCAAAGATGCAGTTTGTTTGTTCCCACTTTGTGTTCCTCCACAGCCACAGCAAGTATAATTTCCCACAAATGAGATTCACACTGTACAAGATCAGCTTCTCACACCAGTTGTTTCTTTGCAGAGGACGACGGCTCGAGACTGTGAAGTGTTTCGTTTCATTGGAAAGAGGGAAAAAGCTTTTAAACTTTATTTTGGTGTAAAATCAATAAAACTTTTAAGTGCTTTTATTGTTTTGCTTTTTAAATTAGATTTGACTAGGCTTTGGTTAGGCTAATTGGCTACACGAAATTGCCCATAGATATGAATGTGAGTGAGTGTGTGTGGTTGTTTGTCTCTCTGTGTTAGTCCTGCGACAGGCTGACATCCTGTACAGGGTGTACCCTATGTCTGCTGGGATAGGCTCCAGCCCCCCCGCGACCCTAAACAGGATAAGCGGAAGCGAATGGATGGATGGATGGATAGTTAATGCTTCAAAATACCTGCCCAGAGGCATGTCAGGATGGCACAAAGTGGTGAGACTTGCTTCAAGGCCTTTGATTAAGGCAATAAAGACCAGTGGGAGTGAAGCAAGGAGCAGATCCTTGATTTTAAATTAGAGCCAGGATATTTATATTTTGTGGTCAATGAAATCAGAGACACTTTATGGATAAATTAACCAGAATGCAAAACTGATTGCCTAATCCATCAGCAAATTAAGATCAATTTAACCTGTTCTAATTACAAACCTACAAGAAAAAAAAAACTCTTATGTGATTGACCATCTTTAATAATCCTGCCCAAAGCTACAGCTGCTGTACTGGCAGGATAGAGACACACACACACACACACACACACACACACACACACACACACACACACACACACACACACACACATTCATAGAAGCACTTTTCCTACAAGCAGTATAAAGAAGACAAGTTTTTTTTGGCCACATTTACATTCAGAGCTGGCTCGCTTATTTGTAGTAACAAAATAGAGAATTGTGTGTAGCTGAGCAAGCTGAACAGTTGACAGTTACACAACTCCAAGCACAATGTGTGATAATTTGATTGTGCCAGTTCACACCTATACATGGACTTATTTGAGCAGAAAATAGCGTCACCCTCCTAAAATAATGGCCCAAGTCATTTTTTTAACCAAAAGCTTATTTTTTGCCTGAATCATATTTTCAATATTTGGTTCAGTTTTTTGTGTTTTCTGAAAAACCTAAATAAAATGACCATTATTTTAGGAGGGTGACAATATGTTTTTTACTGCACTAAATTGATCTCATCTGGAGTTGCTGGTCACATGACAAATATAGATTAAATGTGAAGTATGTTTGTGGTGTGGTTTGTAGGATAGAAATTATTGATATAGAAAGCAAATTCAAGTAGTGCCCGCTACATCACTGCAATGCAAAACCTTTTAACATTTTTCTAATTTGAACAGCTGTCAGTATTTCAGCCCAAACAGAACAGGTCCATATTTAAATAACTGAAGTGTAAGACCACCATCCAATGGAAGGTTTATGCCACAGCTGTCCTAAATTAACAGTATTGGTAATTACCAAAATAATTTGTCATGCTTGTAATGGTTAGCCCAAGTTCTTTAATCTAAATTATATTTCTAATGCTAAAACATAATTACTGTTATCTATGAATTTTAAAACTTAGGAAGTATAAAAAATAGTAAAGCACTTTTTAACTTGCATTCCTAAACAGAAATTTTTATTTTCTGTTGAATGTTATGTTTGGCTCAAATTTGGGTATAAAAACACGAATTCAGTTTAATTGCCAAATAAATAAAAATAAAATTTTTGCAAATTTCTAAAATATGTTTTTTTTTTTGTTTTTTTTATGACAGGTAGTCTAATGAATTTGCTAAGCACTGTATGTGCAAGGACACCTAAACAAACACCATGTTTTACAGTAGGGAATGTTCCCATCACTCCGTATTCTTCCTTCTTGTTTTGAGTCTCTCCCCACATCACTCCATCACGGTAATTAACAGAATACTTCTATTGGTAGTCAAGTCAATTGCTCATGTCAGTGTTGACGCAGTACATGGTGCTGGTGTTGCTAATAGTTACAATGTGGTTGCTGCTCTGTGTATATGGTCCTTAGGCTTATGCCATCATATCACCTAACCCTATAAGAAATGCTTGGATTGTTGAATGTGTGGCACTGCAAACACTTTTTCTCTGCACTTAACTGGGTTTATTTCAGGGTCATCCATTATCAATGTTGCAGTGTGAGCACCTGCTGAGCAAAGCTTTATCCTTGACCTTTAGTGACGCTTCCTTTACAACATGAATGCAGCACAGAAACCAAACATGGCTTGAGGTCTCACCCTTTAGGAGGGTATCTGAGAACTGTCCAAGTCTGAGCACTTGACTGACTTAATGACATGGTGTGATGAGGAAGTGGCTTCTTGGCAGGCTGCATGTGGCACAGGTTTCAGTTCACAGTGATGAAAGCTGCTGCCATCACTCCTAGTACTGGGTCACAGCTCCAGGGCAGACATTCAGAACAGCTGTTGCACTGCAACTTTTCCACTGTTGAGAACAGGATGTCTGGTAAACATTATGACAACAAAGCTGTTTTGGATCTGACACATCAGTGGTGATTTCAGTTAGTGCATGTTGCAAAGCCATACTAAACAGTGTCAGTCTTCATACAGTTGCAATGAGTCCGAGCAGAGGCTGTTCCTCCACATATGATTGTGACTTAAATCAAAGCGACACATTCAGTGTCAAAGCTAATCTGAGTATTCATTAGAACAGGAAACTTCCTCAGTGGTAACATAGGCAATCAGTCAAATGAATAAACACAAACTGAACTGGACTTCTCCATAGAGACAATGATTCAGTCATTGTGTGTACAAGTCCAAGACACAGAATGTAAAAGAATTCTCTTGGTGTTCGTCCAACCCTGAGAAGTTTGCACTATTTGTATTTGTGTCACGCAGAAGCCCATATAGGCAGTGGGTGCGCCTCTGTGTTGAAGACATATTGGTCCAGGCTGATGACGTTAAAGTCATCGGAGAAAAGTAGGTAGAAATATTTCAGGGTCTCTCCCAGGAAGAAGCTGTCCATCTTATCTCGGGGGCTTGGGTAGTCCGGGTCACACACATTGTTAATGGAGGTGTAGCCACCAGAGGAAACCTGAGGGGAAGCACACAGGCATTTGTCCAAGCTCACACGATGCATTCAGCAAATCTTAAAGGAGATGTATCATGAAAAATCTACTTTTTTAGCCCTTAAATACATTTTGTTGTGTACTTTGAGTGTGTAGG
>JAVDPK010001935.1:165718-177212 GCA_034780415.1 Cichlasoma orientale
CCTGCGACAGGCTGGCAACCTGTACAGGGTGTACCCTGCCTCTTGCCCTATGTCAGCTGGGATAGGCTCCAGCCCCCTGCGCCCCTGAACAGGATAAGCGGAAGAGCATGGATGGCATTAAAATCAGTGTGACATGACCCACAAGGTACACAGCTACTGTACAGGAATGTAGAAGGAAGCATATCTGGACACTTACATGAGTCAGGGTGACTTTCAAGTATTCATTAATTTATTACCTCACACTTGAGACAGACCAAACCTACTTTTCTATGAGACTATTGCCCAAATTTGACTGTGCATTCATTTTTGAGGTAATGATTACCCTCCTCGCCTTGGCTTTTATCTGATATGCAACCTCATATCATAAATGAGTGGGGAATTCTGCTTGTTTTTATTTTCTGTCAGGCAGTCCTCTTTATATAATTCATTGGAACAGCACAAGACAGCTTCACTTCCTTGACTACCTTCATCCAATCCAATCCTCAGTCCACAACTGCAACTCTTTAGCCCACAATAAGCTTCTTTCCTTCTTTCAGGTGTGACTTTTCTGTATGTAAATCCCATTCAGCTCATTTCTGACTCCTATTTCTGCCCATTTGTTTTGTTGGGCATTTTTTTTATTGCATATTGCTTTCAGTTTTCTCGCTTGGAGCTCTGATCTCTTTCATAACCTTCCTATTTTGTTTGTACTTGCTCCAAATTTTGAACACAACTGGCCACACTTTTGCCACACTTTGTGTATAATTCTTTCCACTGTTTTAACTCACAGCTCTCACTGGAGCAAATGGACTGGTTCTCATATAGCGCTTTTCTACTCTATGTTGAGCACTCAAAGCGCTTTATACAACATGCCATTCACATACATTCATACAAGTGCTTCTTTCTAAGCTTAAGTGCTTTCTATCTAACTTTCACACACATTCATACCCCAAGATCCTGAACCCCATATTGCATCAGAGAGCAATGTGGGGTTCAGGATCTTGCCCAAAAATACTTTGACATGTAGACTCGATCGAACTGCTATCCTTCCCATTACTAGGTGACCTCTACCTCCTGAACTACAGCCATGCTTCCTTGCTTGTTAAAACCTCACTGTAACCCTCTCTTAACTGCAGGCTATTTAGTATATATAATAGCATAACTCAATTCCATTTTTTAATTACCACTGAATGTTTCTATGGGGGCAGCACAGTGGCACTGTGGTTAGTGGTTGTTATATCACAGCAAGAAGGTCCTGGGCTTGAATCCACCGTGGCCCAGACCTTTTTGTGTGGAGTTTGCAGGAGTTTTCTCCAGGTGCTCCCCCACTTAATGGGGTCAGGTCAATTGGTGATTCTAAATTGCTCATAGATGCGAATGTTTGTCTGTCTCTCTACGTTAGCCCTATGACAGGCCGGCGACCTATCCATGGTGTACCCTGCCTCTCGCCCTTTGACAGCTGGGATAGGCTGCAGTCCCCTTGTGACCCTGAACAGGATAAACGGAGGAAAATGGATAGATTTTTTTCTGACCTGTAAAAAAAATCTGCCACTAATTAAAATAATTTTATTTGTTTGAGGTATGTTTTAATAAGTTAGAATGTTCAGCTATTTAAAAAAACAGGTTTGTGTCATATCTGTGATTTGTTTATTTTCTACAAAATAAAAAATCGTACAGTTATGTCCATAACTGCTGTTCCCTGAAGGAGAGGAACAAGGAACAACACATCTAGTATGGAATATCACACCCCTGCGTGTTCTGGCTGAAGACACCTCTATTCAAGCCTTTAAGGTGATGACACATATATACCCTGTCATCACAGTCATCCCTCACTTCGATAGCTGCTCTTCATCGAGCCCAGCTGCGCAGCGATGCAGCCTGGTGTTGTACCTCGATATTGAATAAAATGTTGTGCTGTGCATGACTGGCTTTATTTTCACTCTTACATTTAACTTTAGGGCAGCACGGTTGTGCAGTGGTTAGCACTGCTGCCTCACAGTTAGAATACCATCTGGAAGGCCTGGGTTTGATTCCACCTTGGCCCGGGCCTCTCTCTCTGTGTGGAGCTTGCATGTTCTCCCGTGTCTGTGTGGGTTTCCCCCGGGCACTCCGGTTTCCTCCCACAGTCTAAAGACATGCACTTACTGTGCTTAGGTTAATTGGCCAATCTAAATTGCCCATAGGTGTGAATGAGAGCATGAATATGAGTGTAAATGCTTGTCTGTGTCTCTGTGTTAGCCCTGCGACAGACTGGCGACCTGTCCAGGGTGTACCCTGCCTCGCCCCATGTCAGCTGGGATAGGCTCCAGCCCACCTGCGACCCGGAAAAGGATAAGCGGAAGCGAATGGATGGATGGATGGATTTAACTTTATGACACACAAATTTTTAAGTGAATCGCTGATATTTTCTCCAAGTGTATTTTGGGTAAAACTCATCACCAACCGTCCACCAACGTCATCATCAGTCACTTGGAGCAACTAAGTGGAGCATTTTAACAGACCAAGCTAACATGAGAGGCACTTCATATAAGCATAAAAGTGGAGCTGCAAAGCGAAAAGGAAAAAAGAGAGAAAGGGGAAGCCAAGTTACAAAAACTGGACACATAATTTTTTACCAAAGTTTTACCAAACTTAAAAGCTACTGATACAGGCTCTGAGTTGAAATAGATAAAGTGGGTGTCAAAATGATCCGGTCGCTATCCGTGGTGCTGAACTGCTTTGAATTTGTGTTGTTTTATCATTAGTTACCATGTAGCCTAATGTTTTTGTTGTTCTCTCGGTGTGTTATATTCATGTCTGTTTGATGGACTTCAAAATGACATAATTGTTTTCCATGGTGCCGAAGCTTGTAAGCCCCGCTGTTGTGGGCATGTGTATGTTGTAAAATGATGTCATGATGAGCTTTATTATTTGGGTATAAAGAGCATTTGCCCCGCCCCCTCTGATTTGTTCCGCTAGTGCTTATAGACATAACGGTTCTGAAGCTGGGACCACTCCTACTGTTTTTTTTGTGCAGCAGTGTTTATTTCCTCCCTTACGTCTCGTTTACACAAGTTTTTCAGATGAAAACAAAGTTTTGTTGCATTTTGGCCTGATCCAGGGTTAGTCCTACAGTGGAGCACAGCAGGAAATAGACACTGTGGGATGGGTAACTTGTCATGCTGTGTCAAATCTGTGAGAGTATAGAGAAGACGGGTAGCTATTACAGCATGGTGCAGATTCCAGATTTTTGCTTGAGCTCCCTCGCCTAAACTAAACAGAGTATTTCTACTCGTGAAAACATATACAAACTATTTCCTGCTGTGTGCTACATGTGTGAAAGCCTTATTTCAGACAATGTTCCAACCTGATTCTCAACACTTTGTCCAGAGTTCACATGTGAAAAGCTGCCTCTGGCTAGTGTTTTCTTGCACAGTGGGAGTGGTCAACATCTTCCAGATGGGTTTATTTTGGTTTGATTACTTTGCCTATCTTGTTTCATTATAAAGTGCTAGCTACACTTAGACTAAGAAGTCTGTGAGTTGATTGTCATAGCTTACTAAAATGAAAACCAATTAGCTCTTGGAACCTGCAGTAATTGGTCTGTGGCTGTCCACCACATTTATGTGCTGACTGTTGAAATCATATTGTCACATTAATTCATGTGAAAGTAAACACTGGGTACATTTAGTGTGACTCACTGGTCCTCCTTCTTGCCTCCCTGGATCCACTGCTTCAGCAGGTATTCATAGTAGCTGTCTGCTCTCGCTCCAAGTGTATAGATTCCCTGATGGGTGAACTGTCCATTGTTTGTGTTGATGAACATGGGCACAAGACCATCCAGCTTGCCATCCAGCTTATGAATCTGTTTCATAATCTCAGCCACTGCATCCTGAAGATCCACAGACAGAAGTATCATAGGTGAGGCTGTGGCTATATACAGGACCAGTCAAAAGTTTGGACACACCCATGATCACAAAGATTTCATAAATGTTTGTAGAAGCAGTCCGTATGTTTACGTGCTTGGTTTTATACATCTGTGGCCATGTAAGTGATTGGCACACCTCAATTCAATGATTTGAATGAGTGAGTGAATACTTTTGGCAATACAATGTATATGGAGATTCTAAATATCACATTATGTTTTGCATTCAAATATTTGACTTCTGATCTCACATTTACATTTCACAACTGCCTTTCTTTCAAGTTGACCCCAAAAAGTGTTATATCTTTAAAGAAAGTACTGCCAAGAGAAAAAGAACGAATTCACATAAATAAATAAAAAAAAAAAATCATACTCAAAATCAAGTCAAGTATTTTAAAATGGGTTTCAACAGGGCAAATAAGAGCCTGCACTTAAACTTGTTTTTACTGCACTAGAAACTTCTTAAAGTATGTTTTAAAAGTCAAAGTCAAATTTATTTCTAAAGCACTTTTTTAAAAACAACAGTTGACTAAAGTGCTGTACAAAAACAATACAGTACATAAAATAACATAACACAAATATCAGTTAAGACAAAAACATAAAATAGTTAAAATAGCTTATCAGGACTATGATATAAAAGTGAGTTTTGTTAGGGAGGTCTTGATGTGAAGAGGCGATGTATTCCATAATTTGGGGGAAACAACTGTGAAAGCCCGATCTCTGTGTTTCAGTCTTGACCTCGGAATCAAAAAGGAGCATAAGCTCGGCAGACCTCAACGACCTAGTAGGAACGTGTAAGCATTAAAGTATTACTACTTTAATACTGGTAATACTTCTTGTAACGCACTGACCAGCAGCAGCTGTCACAATTTCGTCAAGCACTCTTGCGCATGGAGTAAAGGAGATGCCGCATTGATTAAAAGCCAGGTTTTAAAGAAGTGTTTGCCCTGGGCGCCAGGGTGGCTCAGTGGGTGAGCAGGTGACATGCATGCCCCGCATGGCTGTGGTGCAGTTGGCCCGGGTTTGCATTCGACCTGTGGCCCTTCGTTGTGTGTGTCTCTCTCTCTCCTCACTATCCTGTATCTCTTCATTGTGCACTATCTAAAAAAGGCCAAAAAATATCTTTAAAAAAAAGTATTTTCCCCACTGGTGTTGCCATTTAAAAAAAAGTGCTCATCAAAGTAGTCAATGGGCCCAATTTACTAATATGTGCATAAAAACTTATTTTACCTGCACAAAAGACAAGTGCATAACCAAAATCAGGATTGGATTTATGAAATATGCGCATTGGCTTACTTTGTTCTTACCACCATGCGCATGTTAGTAAATCAGAATCATTCTGAAACAACAGGTTTGTGCACTCTGCATACTGCACTTTCCCCATTTCTTTATACAGTCATCTCTCGCTATGTCGCAGTTCACTTATTGCAGCTTCACTGTATCGTGGTTTTTTGTTTTTTTTTAAAAAAAATCAAATTCTGTACAGCGGAGCTTTCACTATATCGCGGGATTCTGCAGGTATTTCATCACTGGATGAACACCGTACTGTACACAATGGAAACGCAGTACTGTATGCCACTACCGCTTGGGCAGGTTTGCCAACGTGAGATTGTACTCAGCACACTATTAGCTGATGGAATGGAAGGCAACGAACCACAGCACTGTGTTCTGTTCTGTGCCCATACATTCAGCACCTCTCCTTGTCCACTTCACATCCATGTCTGATCATTGCACGTATTGTAGTGCTTTTGTGAAATTTTCGTGTTTAAGAGCATATGAAGTGTTTATAAGAGTATCGGAAAGGTTATAAGAGAGTGGGAAAGGTTTATAAAGTTTATAAAGTGTGGGAAGTTTTGTAAAGCCTTAAAACATATGTAAATAAAGTAAATATAACGCCGCTACTTTGTTGATTTTCACCTATTGTGGTGGTCTCTGGAACGCAACCCCTGCAATAGGTGAGGGATGACTGTGTAAGGAAACATGTTTACCACCAGGTGAAGGAAAAAATAGTGATGCTGCAAGAGAGAAACCTGTACCCTCTGGGTAAGAAAGTAGGCTGACTGAAGAAGCTGAATCAATTGTGTCCAAACAGGAAGCCAGAAAAGGTGCAACTTTATGTTCAGTCCACTGGACTGACAGTGTTTAAAAAAAATTCTATACACGATTTCTGCAGATTTAGCGTACACACAGGAAATGAGGGCCATTGTCTCTATGTGCGAGTCGTAAAGTGGAACAGCTGATTATGCTAGTTCCTCCCTGTTGGACCCCAGTATGAAGATATTGCATTACATTCACTACTCATCATGCCCCTACAAACTGTATTTCATCTCATCTTAAGCTCCCAGCCAGACTTCATCTGTTGCACTTACAATCTACAAGGACCACTTGGTTTTAAACTAACCCCTGGGAAAGGAACTGGTATTTGTCAGTATTAGGAGAAATGTTTAAAAAAAACGAATAACAAAAGTTGTGTTAGCAACAATACTGAGGGAATGTTGAGCCACCCTTACAACTCTCTGAGCAGATCTTGAATCAGCATCAGTTACCTGGTATTGTGGTTTCTGGGTGAGGCGGCTGAGCTCCCTGAACTCCAGCTGGATGCTTGTAACTTCCGCCACAGTGCTGTCTGAGGTCCAGTGAGGGGGGTGTGCTGTACCTTTCCCAATGTTCACATCAGAGTAGGGGATCTTAGATGGGGTGTTGAAGGCTGGCATCAGCCTGGAGCCAATATCTTTCTGTGGAGAAAGAAGGGATATTTCATGGAGATGTTTGCATCTGAAAGGTGAAAACCATTAGTCAAAGTGTTGACCATCACTGTCTTAACTTGATTTAAAAAATTTGATGTGTGGTGTGCAGCTCTGGCTTGGGTACTGAACTGGTGTGGTAGGGGTCTGTCATGCTTTATTTTTCTGCTAGTGTGTGACGCATGAACACTGATTTGTTGCGTTCAAGTCTCTGCCATCAAATAGTTCGCTCAAAAACTATTCGCAGGATTAAACGAACATTGGATTGGCAACGCTGGTATCCTACAACAGGATGCTATATGACATGTAATTATCATGCAAATCATTTGCACCACTTTGTAGGGATGCATTGATATACTGACTGAATACAGGTATTGTGCTGACTTATATTAGCAAACATGACTTTGTCAGCTCAGACTTTAAAACAGGGCAGTTACTCATCATAATAAAGATCAGATTTTCCCCTGTACAAAAAAAGAGACTAAACAAAGCAACAGAAAAAATATTGGTATTGAAGTCAGTTAGCAGGAAAATTGTTATTTTAAACATCAACCCAAAATTTCACAAATGTTGAATCTAACAATTCAATATTTTTTAAAGCAAACACCCTAAATATACTCTATATTCCACATATGATAACATTTTCTGTTCCAGCCCAATTCCAAAAATGTTTGGATGCTGTGTAAAATGTAAATTAAAACAGAATGCAATGTTTGCCAAATCTCATAAACTCTTTTTTGTTAACAGTAGAACATAGAAAATGTACCAAATGTTTAATCTGAGAAAACGTACCATCTTAAGAAAAAACACTGCTTCATTTTGAATTTGATATCAAAAATTCATCTAAAAAAAAGTTGGGGCAGTGCCATGTTTACCACTGTGTAGCGTATCCTCTTCTTTTAACAATAGTTTGTAACATCTGGGAACTGAGGAGAACGGTTGCTGGACTGCTGGGAGCGAAATGTCGTCCCATTCTTGGCTGACTACGGAAGCCGAGAGCGTACGTGGTACCTATAAACTTTTTTCTGATGGTTTTCTCGAGATAACGAGTTATTTATCTCATTATCACAAAATAACAATTACCGTTTTCTTGAGATAATGAGATAACTCGTTATCAGCCTTCGTCATTTAAGGAGGCGGCTGGCTCGACTGCAGCTCAGCCCTGCTGCACGGCACCTCTCGTGCATCATTCGGTAACCATGAAGACGGCCTGGTCCTCTCAGCGGGTCACCGATGAAGTTGACTATATCAGCAGGATGTGGTGTTCATGAATAATAAATGTTAAACATTAGGGATCTTGAACGTGATCCCGGAAGGTCATGTGACGTGCGGAAGTCAGCACGGGGGTTGTTGTTGTTTTGGTTTTGACAATAAAGGACGTGATCGTGAGCACACGGAGGTCTACGGTTATTTGTTTAATTAAATTTGAACTGGGATTCATCTGACCACAAAGCAGTTTTCCACTTTGCCTCAGTCCATTATAAATGTGCCCAGCAAAGACGGTGGCATTTCTGGATCATGTTCACATATGGCTTCTATGATAGAGCTTTAACCTGCATTTTTGGATGGCACAACAAACTTTGCTGACACAATGTTTAACAGAAGTTTTCCTGAGTCCATGAAGTGATTTCTATCCCAAATCATGTGGCCTGAGGGCCCGAAGACCACGGACATCTAATACTGATTTTTGGCCTTGTCCCTTGAGCACAGAGATATCCAGATTCTCTAAATCTTTATTACATTATGTATTGTAGATGATGAAATAGAAGTCTTCAGAATTTTAAGTTGAGGAACATTATTGTATTGAGAATCAAATATGGGTTTATGAGATTTGCAAATCATTGCATTCTGTTTTATTTATATTTTACACAGCTTCCCAACATTTTTGGAATTGGGTTTGTAGTAACTTCATGACCTTCGGTTTTCTAACCTTCCACATTAAAAACAAAACAAAAATGACACACAAATAGTCAAAATATCACTAAACAAATAAAATCTTTACCTTAAGTGTAGTATTTGTTCCCTCCCCCACTGTGACTGGATGGCTGGGTAAAAAGTGACAATGACGAGCATCGTTTGTAGCACCTTTTTTATATAATATGTCATTGTGTAAATATGCAGAAATCCCACTGCAAACATTTGAGAAAGTACTCTGGCCTCAGGAAAAGGAGAAGGTTTTGAAATGAGGGCAGGTGTGGTGACTTACAGCTTTGTCTAAGAACAGTGTGTCTCCAGTCAGATGATAGGTGCTCAACAGGCCTCCCAGGATGCGGATGGTAGTTTCAAACAGGTTGACATCTACATTCTTGTTGAACGTGAGCTCAGTGGCCACCCATGCCTTTGTTTCCTCAAATTCTGCAACACATCACTGCATTTATTGAATAGAACCATAAGTCAGCTGCTGGTGATGAACGGCTCTTTTTTCCCCTAATGTTGCTCTTTACTATACTCCCTACTTGAAGAGAACTTTGGAGCTATGAGGGCAGTCTGTATTCATTTGTAATCTATTCTGTAATCATAGACAGAATCTTCTCGTACATTGTATGAGAAGATTCTATCACTTCATAAATTACAATGTAACTTGTTGCTACAGTTACAGATGCCATCATCTGGATGCTTGAGAAGCTGCTCCTGGAAGTTGTGAGCTTGCACGATGTTAGTCTATTTATTCAAAGTTAGAAGGCACAAAGTCATTTTATTGATATAGCGCCAATTCACAATTCAGATGCTTTATACTGTAAAGACCCTACAATATTCAAAAGAAAGAAACCCCCAACAATCAGATGTCCCCTGATGAGCCACTATACCTTCTTTAAGATTGAGAATCCACATGGTATCCAGGGCATCAATAAGTGTCAAACCCAGACCAAACCACTCGCTGTATGACTTGGAGATGGGCTTAAGCTCATCATGGCCCCAAGCAAAGTCTTTATAACCCTTCCAAGCATGTCTGAAAGCTTCCTGCACTGCCAGCAGCCGGACAGCTTCTGGAACACACAATACATTCAAGTTCATAGAGGGATTCAGAAAAAAGTCACTAATGAAAAATGTATTTAAGGTCATCTTAAATAGGAGTTAAGATACTCTTCAGTAGATAGTACATTACTTCAATACTGTAATGCAATCAATTTTAATTTGTGAGTGCAGTGAAAAATAGTAATTCCATAATCAATACAGAAAGTGATAAATAAACAAGCAAACACCTGACTCTTTGGAGAATTTGACTTCCTGGTTGGGAGGTGAACCCTCTTTATTTTCTCCATTCTTGGTCCGTTCTGTGCTGTGGTTAATATCACTCATAGCCCCATGCCAGCTGGAAATCAGCAGAGGATTAAGAATTTAATAATACAAATATACAGGCATGAAAAACAAGTACATCTTCATTATTGGCCCAATCCTCTTTCAAAAAGTGCCTACAGATAAAAGAAACAGTAAAACAAATCAAGTAAAAAAAAAAACTTACATCTAAAGCACCTTAATTTTAAAATTAGGGGTTCTAGATTAGGGTGCAACTGGCATTTGGTGCCATCAGAATTCCACAAAGCCTTCAGAAAAAAGCTGGATGATTATGAGTCTGAAATAAATAATAATAATAATAATAATAATAAATAAATAAATAAATCAATCCTATGCTGTAAATTCAATTGTCTAAAGTGCTCCAGATTCCTAACAATTCCCGATTTGTCCACTCCACAAGTGGAGGATACTAATCCAAAGCACACTTGCAAATCCACCACAGAATGGCTCAAAAAGAAAAAAAAAAGGTGGTTTATGGAAACAAAGCCCAGATTTGAGTCACAACATAAATGTAACTAATGTGTGAGGAGAGAGGGTGCGCATTTATTTTTTAAACGTGGCTTTTCAAACAAATTTCAGCAGTGATGATACTCCAAATCTCACCTGATGACTGCCTGCTCCTTCCCTTTATTCTTGATGCTGTCAGCTGCCTTGTCTACAGCCCCTGTGTCTGAAGTGTTTCCTTTCTTCTGAAGGTGATTCAGGACAGGTGGTCTTCTCTTATTGGATAAATTCTTCTGTGGTGACACAAGCAAGAAACTTTAAACCATTGAAATCTTTACTTAATGCAAGCAACTTCTTAAGAAAGAACAGCATAATAACCCATATTAATTAGATGTAATACATACAGACCCATTCCAAAAAATTAGAATAACATGGAAAAGTTGATTAATTTCCATAATTCCATTCAAAAAGTTAAACTTTCATAGATTATAGATTCAGGGCCAACAATTTAAACGACTTCATGTATTTATTTGTTTATTTTTACAGAATTTGGGCTTTCACCTCATAAAGCCCACGAAAACAGGTTTTCAAAAAATTAGAATACTGTGGAGAAATCAGCCTTCTCAGTTTTTGCAGAAAAAAAAAAAAAGAAATTAGGATCACACCAAATCAATCAAAATATGGTACTTTCAAACCGATATGTCAATCTTCAATACTTGGTTGGGAATCCCTTTGCTTTAATCACTGCCTCGATGCGACGTGGCATTGAGCCAATCAGCCTGTGGCATTGAGCCTGTGGCATTGAGCCTGTGGCATTGAGCCTGTGGCATTGAGCCTGTGGCATTGCCTGGGAGTTATGGAAGCCCAGGTTTCCTTGATGCTTGCTGTCAGCTCTTCTTTGTTGTTGGGTCTGGTGACCCTCATTTTCCTCTTGAGAATACCCCATAGATTCTCAGTGGGGTTTAGGTCCGGCAAGTTGGCTGGCCAGTCAAGCACTGTGATGGCATGGGCATCAAACCAGGCTTTGGTGCTTCTGGCGGCATGGGCAAGGGCCAGGTCCTGCTGGAAGATGAAATCTGCATCTCCATACAGATCCTCAGCAGAAGGAATCATGAAGTCCTCTAAA
>JAVDPK010001935.1:257597-284834 GCA_034780415.1 Cichlasoma orientale
GGATAAAAATGTTCACGTCCACCATGGCAACCGGGCAGAATGTTCATGTCAACCGTGGCAACATTGTAGAATGTTCAGGTCCAACATGGCAGAATGAAAAAAAGCTTTTCAAAGTGGTTTAAAGACGTAAAATTACGTCAGTGTGTCAAGAGGAGGCTTTTAAATGCTAAGGTTAGCTTAAGTTACTAGAAGTAAAATAACAGCTCACTGTTCTGCTACTGTGTGCTGTAGTTACAATATAACAGATAATAACAAGAAAAATAAGGGAACCTGCAATAATTTGTTTAACTAGATGATGAATCATAAAACAGATAAATTATAGAAGAAATTATAGAAATTATAAATATAGAAAAAATATAAAAATGATAGAAGAAAGCCTGTAATAGAAGTTTTGTATTTTAAGTCCATAAGTGAGAATAAGTGAGATCTGCACACATGAACACAGAAAACCTTGAGAGGGTACGTTTTGTGTGTGTGTGTGTGTGTGTGTGTGTGTGTGCGCGCGTGTGTGTGTGTGTGTGTGTGTGTGTGTGTGTGTGTGCGTGCGCGCGCGTGTGTGCGTGCGCATGGGTTGGGGGGGTGTCACCTAAAAATGTGTCTGCATACATCTCAGAAAGTATATAGCTGTGCTCCTGTCAGTGTGAATGGCTGCATTAAGAAAAGGTGAGTCCAGAAAATATTTTTAATGCAGGAAACATTCACATGAAATTCCAGTCTGGTGTGTAAAGGCCTTAAGCCAGCAGTCTGAGAGCAAAGTGCTTCTATTGGGGTAATATGGTGTTATGAGATCTATAAGGGAAGATGAACCTGAATATTCAAGACCTGTGTGATGTTAGAGAAAGGATTTTAAATTTGATTCTTGAGGCCAATATGGCAGAAATATACTCTCTTTCTAGTCCCTGTCAGTACTCTCGCTGTAGCATTTTAGATCAACTGAAGGCATTTCAGGGAGATTTTAAGGACAACCTGATAATAATTAATTGCAATAGGCAAGCCCTAGAAGTAAAAAATGCATTAACTAGTCCTTCAGCATCACTCTGAGACAGGATGTTTCTAATTTTAGAGATATTTGCAAATGCAACAAAGCAGCAGGAATCGAGCCAGAAAAAAAGTCACAGACGGTGGTACTGGAGGATCGGAAGGGTTTGTGGCTGTTGGACTACTGCTTGCTAATTGGGGTAAAAGAAAACAGTTGGCTAGCTGGCTAGTACCCTGAGCAGTCCTAGATATTTGTTTAATATGGACATTAAAGGACATATCCTGGCCAAAAGTGTTGCCAAGACTCCTCACAGTGTTACTGGAAGCCAAGGTAAATGCAATCAAGACTATGTATCTGGTTAGACATAATGTTTAATATTTCTAACATTTTTAGGGCTCAGTTTTGTCTGAATTTAGAAACAAGAAATTAGAGGTCTTCCATGTCTAGGTACCCACCAAAAAAAAAAAAAAAATGAAAAGTCCTCTTTTCATCAAAATTTACTAATGGAAGCCCCTGAGACTCAGAGGCACTGAGCTTTTTTGATAATTACTGAAAAAGTCCAAAAATTGATTGAGTTCTAATGAGGGTCATTTTTTGTCTCAGAAAATAATGCTCAGCTATGGCTGTGGCTGTGTCACTAGGCAACAATCAAAATCTAACAACAGCATATAAATTGCAAAATCAACTGTCAACATTAGAAGTAATCGCCATATTTGAAAATTTCACAGAATGATCACAGTATTGCATAATTGAGATTTCTTGCCAAAAAGAAGAAAAAAAAGACAGAACAAACGGCCGCTGAGTGTTTTTATGCAAATCCATCCTCGAGGATATCTATCAAAAAAGAAGAAATGAGGTACTTACTGTAATATTGCAAACCTCTGAGTTGTTTACCTCATTTTTTTCCAAGCTGCACTCAGACAAGGCCTTGTCTCCCTGTTCCTGAAAGGTGATGATGATCAGAGCGACGAAGATGTTCACAAAGAAGAAAGGGAAAACTACAAAGTAGACTACATAGAAGATTGACATTTCTATCCGGTAGCCTGGACTGGGACCCTGGTCTTCAAAGGTGGCATCCACGGAGTGCTTCAAAACACTGCAGCAAAGAAGGTACAGGAACATATCCACACAATTATTATAAACTAGGCATTATAAAGGCATTATAAAGTTGAGATTAACATTCAGCATTAGCAATATTGGGGTTTTTTTTTCATTAGCAGAGTTACTGCTGAGGTTTTTAACAGCAACCCCACACTAGGCCACAAAAGCTTTCAGGTTATGAGAAATGAGCTGCATATCATTGACTTTGAGAAGAAGTGCTGGCCAAGCATTTTCTACATCATTTTCAGCAAATTACTCACAGAACTACATTCTGAAAGCAAGCAAAAATACCAGCAGGTCCTTACTCAGTAAAGAGTTTGCCAAAGACAACTGACTATCCACAGCCCTAATAAGTCTGATCACAGTCACTGCTTCACTAATGAAGCACTGAAATCTCCGACTGTTGGTTCTGGCACCCCAGACGGCTCGTCTCTCGCTCCCCACAGGGTTTGGTCTGGATCCTTTGCAAATAAGAGATTTGTTCTAAATGAATTTTTCTCATCTCATGATCTGGATTTCCTGTTCGTAACAGAGACTTGGCTGAGGGTCCGTGAGTTAAGCCCTTTCTCCGACCTTTTGCCGCCTGGTTGCTTGTTTCTTGACTCACCAAGGAAAACTGGTAGAGGGGGAGGACTTGCAGTGGTTTTTAAGGAATCGTATACTGTAGCTGCAAACCACTGCGGAATGTCCAATTTTCCATCTCTGAGATATGTATCTTTGAGCTGTGTGCAACTATTTACAGTATCAAGCTCCTAAATACAGCAAGAACTTTACACGGTAACTGACTTGTCCAAATTCGTAGCTGGGATTATGCTGAGCTATGACCAGGTTTTAATTGTGGGTGATCTGAATATTCATGTCTGCTGTCCGACTAAGCCACTGTCTATGGATTTTTTTTAATATCTTATTGATGCATTCAACCTTGTACAGTCTGTGACTGGTCCAATACATGTTCATGGTCAAATGTTAGACCTTGTTTTATCATATGGTCTGTCTGCTACCAATGTTGCAGTTTCCGAAGCTGTTTTTTCAGGTCATAACCCAGTTTTATTTGAAATTTTGCTTTCCAGCTTCATTCCTACTAAGTGTACTCACTGTTCAATTTACTGCATCTTTTCATGCTGTTGCAGAAATCGAGAGGCCCTCCCCATGTTTACATACTGAGGAACTAACTTCCTTGTTTCTCACATCTTGTAAAAACGTCTTTGATATTATTGCTCCTTTCAAAATCATATAGCTTAGGCCAAAACCTGAGCCATGGCTAAATGATATAACTCGTGCTGCCAGACGAGAATGTAGGAAGGCAGAGCACAAATGGAAGAAGGATAAACTACAGGTGTCTTATGATGCTCTCAAGGAAAGCTGGCGTAATTATCAGAAAGCTATGAAGGCTGAAAAAACTAAACATCTCACTGGTAGTATCTTAAATAACTCTCACAACCCTTGTGTTTTGTTTAATACAATTAACTCTCATCTTAAACCCCCTCAATACGCAGCTCCTAATTTTCCTTGAGCCTCTTGTGAAAAAGTTATCCAGTTCTCACAGGGTTCTGTTTTGGGGCCGATTCTTTGTTTCTTTATATTTACTTCGCCTAGGAACGAGTTTGAAAAAATATGGTATCTCCTTCCACCAAAACTAGGCTTAAGAGCAGGCATGACCAAGCTTTCTCAGCCATAGCCCCTAAACTATGGAACGAGTTGCCCCCCTATGTTAGGTCAGCCTCCACTCTGGATGTGCGTCTTAAAATTTAATTTTATTCTTTGGCCTTCAAATCGGCGGGAGAGCTATCTCTCTGAGCTGTTGTACTATCTTATAATCTTGTAATTTCTTAGATATACTTTTGTATTCATTTTATCTTATTTTCCCTATGTACAGCACTTTGGTCAACTCTGTTGTTTTTAAATGTGCTTTATAGATAACTTTGGATTGGTTTGGAATTAATTGATTAATTTATTTATTTATGTATTTTAATAGTCAGGCCAGCAGTACTTACGTTGGCCAGCCCTCCCCAGTCGAGACAGTGAAGAGGGTCAGAAAAGCCCATAGAACATTATCATAATGGAACTCGTATTTTTTCCACTCTCTGGGCATGGCAGCCACCTCATTTTTGTCGTAGTCTAGGAACTGTCCTCTGTAAGAAATAAAGAAGGTTCACACAGGTACAAAGTATCATTTGACAGTTTACAGTTACAGAGAAACATGAAGGGAGAGTGTTGGGTAAATTTAGACTGACTTGCAATCTTTCTCCAGGCCCTTGGATTCATCAGTGCAATAAAAGAATTTCCCCTTGAAGAGTTGAACTGCAATGACGGCAAAGATGAACATGAAGAGGATGTAAACAATAAGGATGTTCAGCACATTCTTCAGAGAGTTCACCACACAGTCGAACACCGCCTGAGGACACACACAAACACAAGATTTAATTGGAGAAAATGAAACAAAAAATTTTGGAAATATACTTTAAAGCTGGTTTGTTGCCACTATGCTGTGTTCTTAACCAGAGCTGTCTCTAAAATGGCAACTTATTAATTACTATTCGTGTATAAGATAGTAAGAAAGCAAAGACTGAGCTCCTCCAGTGCTTGAGTTTGAGAAAAAAAATTCAAAAGACATCATAGAAGAAAACTTGAGTTATACTATATTGTCTCCAGACAATATAATATTGTGTAACCTGTCAGTGTCAGATTGAACCAAAATATAATTTCCCAAAGGTGTTCTTTTGCAGAGGTCCCCAACCCCCGGGTCCCGGACCGGTACCGGTCATTTGGTACACGTAAAGAATAAGTAACATTATTTCAGTTTTAGTTATTATCTGAGTCTGAACGATGTTTTATTTTGAAAAATGGGAGAATTCACTCTGTTACATCCATCTATGACTCCCTCTTGACATGAGTCAAGACGCTTATGTCGGTCACGTGATACGTCACCACTAAAATCAAACCCACAAGCTTCACTGGTTCCCGTGCCTGTCTAACGAAATAGGCTGACTGACCTACACAATGCTCGTTTAAACATTTGATGGCTCAACAAGAGTAGAAAAGTGCCATATAGGAACTAGTCCAGTTACAATTTCGATTTAGCAGCACCGGGGATAGAAGTGAGGCGGACCCAGCCAAGTCAACCTGACACTCAACTCCGCGGCTCTGCAGCCACTCTCCATTCGAAATCAAAGCTTGTATTGGTGATGCCAAACGCAGCCAACCCACAAGCTAGGAAAACAAGCTCGGGGCTCACACTGATTCAGGGTTATGGTGGGTTGTACTTTATACAGTAAAAATCGCCGTCGAAGTCCCATAAATCGGATTTTCACTTTAGTCGGATGGCTTCTGCAGGTCCCAATTTTTCCTGACGTTATATTAAATAAAATGATTTCCTAAATCAGTCGGATTTTCGCCTACCTTGAATGAAAACTCTGGTCCCATTGTAATACATTTCCAATTAAATGTGATCCATAAGCCGGTTGAGTTTAGTGCTAAAGCCCTCCTCAGCTCCCGTCCGTCCACTTCCATGCATCAACTACACACACTATGGGCTAATAGGGTTCCATGGCCTAGTCTATAGTGGTCTGTGCACCCTTCCTTGAATAGGCCTTCACAGACCATCACTGACCCACCACCAAACCAGTCATGCTGAACAGTGTTACAGGAAGCATAACATTCTCCACGGTTTCTCCAGATCACATCTGTCACAAGCACTCAGGGTGAACCTGCTCTCATCTATGAAAAGCACAGGATGCTAATGGTGGACCTGCCAATTCTGGTATTCTATGGCAAATACAGTACCAGTTGGTGCCAGCCATTGAGCACAGGCCTCAGGCCCTCAGGCCACCCTTATGAAGTCTGTTTGTGATTGTTTTGTAAGAGACATTCACACCAGTGGCCTGCTGGAGGTCATTTTATGGGCTTTGGCAGTGGTTATCCTGTTCCTCCTTACACATAGGAACAAACACAGTCCTGCTGATGGCCTAACGACCTTCTTCAGCCCTGTCCAGTCCTCCTTGAGAAACTGCCTGTCTCCTGGACTATCATTCATGCTCTTAAGACTGTGCTGGGAGACACAGCAAACCTTCTGGCAATGGTACGTATTGATGTGGCATCCTGGAGGAGTTGGACTACCTATGCAACCTCTGTAGGGTCCAGGTATCTCCTCATGCTACCAGTAGTTACACTGACCCTAGCTAGATGCAAAACTAGTGAAAAAAAACAATAAGAAAAGATGCATTGGGAAAAAATGTCAGTGGCCTTGACCTGTATTACCATTCATGGTTTGGGGGCAGTCTCATTGTTGCCCCTCTAGTGCCGACACCTGTGGTTATATCCCAGTGTTTTAACTGACTTGATGCTATACCCTCATTAAAAAGTGCATATGTATAAGTGAATTAGTTTAAGGACTTTATACTTCAGTCTGAGTTGAGTGTGGGCCCATTTTTTTCAACAACAGACAGTAGGGCAGAGTGGATTAAAGTGGAAATGTAGATTTATAAACCTTTTTGTTGTACAGTTGTATAAGAGGCCACTAGCTTGCACAGTTGTGCCCATGTAACTGTATAAGCGCTTTGAGTGCTCAAGACTGAGTAGAAAAGTGCTATATAAGAACTAGTCCATTTACCATTTACCATTTAACTTTAACCTTCAAAATGAGTCCAAAACCAGCAGGTGCCATCACAGTGGCCATGTTCACATTTATAAACAGTTAATGTTTAAAACGAGCAATTTTGTCATCCTGTGCTTACACAGGTGTTCTCTTGGCTGGAAATGAATAGAACAAGTTCTAGATCAGGTGCAGGCTCTGCATCGGTATGAGAACTACAGGTACTGTATTACTGCCACTAGGTATAAAAGTAGTGCTCATTGGCAATAAGAAATAAAGCTGAGACCTGCTAACCAGGCAAAATATTTTTTTTTAAAACAGAAAAACTTCTAGTGTAGAACCTTGAGTTTTGGCAGGCGTTTGATGGTCTTAAGAGGCCTGAGAACTCGAAGAACCCTCAATGACTTGATAGTGCTGATGTCCTTGCCTTTGGTCCCCCTGTGAACAGCAAATACAGTTAGACCACACATAGATATATCTACAAACAGTATGCAGTTAATCTAATCTCTGTCAATATTATTAATAAAGACCACAGCTGAAATTACACTATATCTTGTCACTAGGTGTGGCGGGGTGTTAATGAGGAGTGTTTAGAGCAGGTGAGTCAAAGAGACATGCAACAATTGGTTTTCTGAACATGAAGAAAAACACATCCATGAAAAAATGGGAAGTCTATTGGAAATATTTTTATGTAAGGTTATTAAGCTTCATCTATGATGCTCATAGGTCATAGCACTTAAAGGATCAATACAAATGTTAGTTTGGGTGGACATCTGAGGGCCTTGTGGGATATTAACAGGGTGGATCCAATAGGCTCAGTGATAGCTGCAAACACTCTTGAAGGGGATTGTGGAACAGCAGGAGATGAAATGTGACAACCAGGGCAATCTGGCAACTAGCTCCCTGCACATTACCCGCTCACTCACACTGATTATGGTCATCCGGCTATTTAACAATGATGTCAACCCAGCTCTGATGTACTGAGATGTGGGCTTATGCATGGAGGTATGACATTTCTAACAGACCATTGGTGGATTGTTTGCACTGTACACCAAAGGAAAAGCTCAGTGCTTAATGACAAGATGGATATCAGTGCCATGCTTATATGTTAAATGCAGAACATACATTTCAAGAAAGTTGGCAAATGTCTAATGGTGGGAAACAAAGAGCCACTGTCCTGGCAGCTTCGGAAAATGACATGACGTATCTTAAAAGCTGTGTCCACACTGGAAGACCAGACCAGAGACGATATAAAACGAATGACATTTGGGAACTTACAGTGACTACAGTCAAAATGATTGCTGGCGACACGTGGGCAGTACCCAGGATAATTTTTCAACTTTCAGGAGAGGTGCTGAAGCGAATGCCCATAAAAGCGTAAGATACCACTGATTCATATATGGCCTGGTAGTAAATAGTGGGTTAGCTAGGCAACTGAAGCCTGGAATATCTGCAACCAACAAGCAGTCAGCTTCAAAGTGATTTGATTATTTTGTATGGGAAGGCAAACAAAACCTTGGCCAAAACAGGATTCCATTCATCCAGCATGCACCCCACTGGGTACTGTGCCTGACCCACTGAAGATACTAAGCTATCCGGTCAGCCATATCACTCAATCCAGCTTGGCAGCACAGAAATAGATGGCCTTTTACCTTGAATGATTTGGCAGATCCCCTTTACAGTGGCTCCTGATTATCTCTTAGTAAATGAAGTGACCTCTTATTGTGAACAGAGTGTACTTCACATACAACACTGTTATGTTTAGTGTGATATTGTGCTGCCAACAAAATAGCACATTATTTTAAGAAAATGAATCAGTGTTTAATGGACACAGAAGCAGCATCATGTCACCAGCAGTTATTTCACCCATCGTTGCATGAAGTTGCCAAATGTCATTCATATATTCTGTGGTCACCATGTTGCTGCAAATCACTTCCTGCGGGGGCATCCCTTTACAACTGTAACTACAGTGCTATTTATTTTTGTGTTTATTAACTAGTTAGGGATCATATAGGAGAAGAGTTTGGATGTTCAGCCTCCATTTTCCAATTGCAGTCAACAAAAAGTTTCATAAAATTTACTAGAGGATATTAGTAGTTACTAGTGAGGTTGTGTTTCTTTAGCTTGTTGATGATAAGCTGTGCTGGTTCACAAATTTCTAGCTAAGTCTTCATATCAAAGAGGGCTAACCACGCCCTGCCTCCAGTTCTGCAATGAATGTGCAGATAAGGGACTGACATTGGTCCTTTCACCACACTCAGAAAAATACTGAGTCCAGAAAGGATTCCTTTTATTTTTATACATTTACACAGTGACACTGAAGTGATTTATTAAACCACTGAGCCTCCTACTTTCCATGCCCTGTGTTTTGATTCCTCTTTATCTATTACTTAATGTGACTTATGGCAACCAAACCTTCAGCAGAATATTAGCAAAGCACAAACCCCAGAACAGTTGTGCACGTTCCCCATTATTCTAGTCTACAATAAAACATCAAGTAGCTGATTTTATCAAAAAAAAAGCATTATGAAATGTATTATACCATATTTAAAATATGCCTGTTAGTAGAGGCTGGTGTGATACAATTTAAGAACACTAACTGGGGTGTGTAGGACCTTATGCCCAAGCAACATTGTTTGATTTAAAATCCACTGCGGTGGTATAAAGAGGCAATACTACAAAAATTGTGACAAAAATCAAGACACAAGACACATAAAGACACATAAACATGCTCATAACTCAAAATGGACCTTTAATAAGATTATAAGATTATAGGAGCAGCCGGAAAATAAAAGTCCAAAGCAAAAGGAATCCAGTGTAAACCGTGAACATATATGGGTAGGTTAACAGGTTCTGAGAAAAAAGACTGAGCACTCAGCACTATGTTACATACATACATACAGGGAGAGAGAGAGAGAGAGAGAGAGAGAGAGAGAGAAAGAGAGAGAGAGAGAGGGAGAGAGGGAGGGAGGAATCAAGGTAGAAGTAGACAAAGCTGATGAAAACAAGACGCAGGTGCAGACAATTGAGACAATGAGATAGGAGGGAAAATGACACTAAACACAAAAATGAAGCAACACCTTAGACTGACACAGACCAAAAAAATTTGCAATTAATCCACATGGTACAATAAGATCTTAGAACAAAATGATATGCTGTGTTCACAAGTACTGGAATATCTAACTGTATCTAATTCTCTGTCCTTTTACTCAAAATGCAAACAAACACAGCCACTAAAAAACTTGCCATGTTCTCATTTTCACTGCTCTGCCAGTATGTGTCGGCTCAAACGGTTCCGCTGTCTCTCTCTCTTCATTCAGTAATTTCATTTTTAAAAAATAAAAATAAATATAGCTGCAAGCAGCAATTAGGGGTCAAGCAGTGAGACGTGACAGTTGCTCGGAAACACGTTGTGAGAATAGCAAGGAAGAAGTGTTAAGGTCTGCCAGCAAGCTGTGGTAAAAAAGATTTTTGTTATAGCACCCAACCCCAACCCCCAGAGGTGTAATGACACCAAATCCCTTGTGTGTCCTTGGGGAGGGGTCCAAAAGCTTACTGTGAAGTTTGGCCTTGATAGGCGAACGCATGCCCAGATATAAGCTCCCTACCTTTTTGGGGGCTTTGCCATCAAATTTGATTAATTGTTGCAGGCAAATTCTTTTGCAAGCTAAAATGAAATGTGATAACTTTTGTGAGGCTTGTTGTGAAGATTATTTATTCCAAGTTTCGTGACAATGAAAAATTTGGTTCACTTTTTATAAAATCCAATATTGCGGCTCAGTCAATTCAGTCAACGTCAAAACTTGCCACTTATGACGCTTGGGACCTCTGATAATATTAGCAGGCACACAAATTTAATTGTAAATCCGAACATGAGCCATTATTGGCCAAAACACATTTTTACTCATTATAGCACCCCTTAAAGGTCAAATGTCACCAATATTCATGTGCATCTTTCTGAAGGGGTCTCAAGTTCTCATACCAAATTCAGCATTGATAGGTTAAAGCATTGCTGAGATATCAGCTCTGTTCCTGTGTGGCAACTTCACCACTGATTTTGATTGGCTCGGAAGGGCCTTGAGAGGCTTGGCCTGAAGATGATCTGAGTCAATTTTGGTGAACACTGGACAAACTTTGTGAACAGGGAAAACTTTTGAAGGATTTCCATAAAATCCAATACAGCAAAAATTATATCATAGATTGCTTTGAACTAGGCACCCAAGGATTCCAATGGTACCTTGATTTTGAATATCGGCCATAGGGGTCACAAGTTATGGTTATGGTCACAAATGCAAGTCCAACTTTTCCCCAGTGGTGGCGCTACAGTGCTCAAGGTAGTGGCCAATAACGTGGTGAAAATGATAATGAGACTGTCCTGAGGAAGTGTGCCAAATTTCACAACTTTTGAACATATATTTCTAGGGGCTGCCATAGACTCCCATTGATGAGGAAAAAAGTTGATGATGAGGATGATAATATAATATAGGTTTATCAGGTTAAAATATTTTCAGTTGGATTAATATACTGGGGCCAAGCAGCAAGGCTTTCTTATTATATCGTCAACCCTTCCCCTCTCCATTGGGAGTCTATGGCAGTCCCTTAACATCTCTTCCTTGCTATTCTCACAACTTGTTTCCTTGTAACTGTCATGTCTCACTGTCCTCCCTGGAGGAGATCGCTGGCTCCAGAAGGTCTGAGACGGTCCAAAACCATTCTCAGTGATCCCTCCCACCCAGCGCATCACCTGTTTGAACAGTTGCCTTTTGGCAAATATGTGACGTATAATGACAGCTATTCTATTCTTTTCACGGACTTCTGGCAACAATTAATAACCCTATGTTGGGTGTGAAGCACAATTTCTCAGCTTTCAGAAACTGGTTGAATTTTTCCGATAGGACAAACGGTCGCGTAATTACGGTAATTAAAAGTGCGTTTGATCAGATGTGTCAGCGGTGATACACTTGGTGTTAACCAGCTGGGGCGGCAGTGGCACAGTGGGTAGGTGCTCGCCTTGCAACCAGAGGGTTGCTGGTTTGAGTCCCTGTCTGAACGCATACTGTCATTGTGTCCCTGGGCAAGACACTTAACTCACATTGCCCAAGTGTGAATGTGTGTGGTGGTCAGAGGCACCGTAGGGGCAAATTGGCAGCCATGCTTGTGTCAGGCTGTGGCTACATTAGTAGCTTAGCACTACCAAGTATGACTGAGGAGTGAATGAATAGTGCATAAAATTGTAAAGCGTCTTTGAGTGTCTAGAAAAGCACTATAAAAGACTAATGAATTATTATATCTTATCAGTTGGCTGTGCCTAGAAAATAACTAGAGGTAGGCATCCAGCATCCTTTTCTGGTTTCTGAAGCCACCTCAACTGGCTCCATTCAACATCGGGATCAGAACTCCTCATCCTCTAACAACAGCACCATCAACCATACAAACACATTGCTCACCAGAAACTCGAAAGAAATCCAAGGAATCCCACTCTTTTTAGATCACTTTCACCTTTCTCCATTATACAAAACTAAGGAACTCAGTTGCAAAGTGTTTAGAGAACATAAAAGAGATACACATATACAAACTAAGGTTTGATTTCCAGCTGGCTAAACCTTTTTGTTATTGTCCTGTTCTCTTTCACCATGTTTCTTGTCTTACTCTAATAGAGTTAAAATACCACAAAACCCCGCAATGTTCTGGCCCCCAGACCTTCACCAGGAAAAATATATGCATAAATACATATAATTGTCTGAATTTTGCATAATGGAGGTCTGAGGATTGTAGTGTATACTATTAGGATGATTTGTTAAAGTAATTACAGTGAGAAGTTCCATGTGCTCTTTGGATGCCCCCAAATAACCCTGGTCTCCATGGAGATTAGTGGGCAATTAGCTGTGGGATGACAAACAACTTGGCAGATACATGATCTGAGGATGTAGCTTTGGTCTTTCTCTTTAGCCTCATGAGGTCTCTTTATTTCAATCACAATTACATGCAATACTTTTCATGCTCTGATGCACATAAATCTAGCATGCATTCACAGTGAGGGCTTTTTAGACACTCGCACAGTTACAATAGGGGCTAAAGGAACAACTATGTAAGAGTTTCTGATAGCTTTCAAAGAATACCCCTCAAAAGTCTACACTGTAATGGATTAAAAAATGAGTGCCAGGCACCCATTAACACAAGACAGTTAACTGACCCTTTGCTAAGCATGTTAGAGAGGATCAAGCACAGTGCATCAGCTGATCTTAAAGTCAGTCAACGTCAGCTGATCAGCAACTATTCTTCTACATAAATTCAATTGACAAATCTTAAATTGGGCGTGCTATTTAAACGGCTGGACACAGCTGCTGAACATCTACAAGCTGCTTTGTAGCCCTCAACCTTCACAGCTTCTCCTACAGTTCTTACAGCTGTGTGTCTGATTGAATCTGTCATCTGTCATTCATTCCTGCTCTGTGCTGTCTGATCTCTTTGCTTCCTGCTTTCCTGTATACACATAGATGAGCAGATAGGTGTTTGCTCTAGCAAACTAATGTTAGCCCTTTTCATGTTACTGGTTACCATATTAGCGGTTACCATGTTAGCAGTGGAGTTGACAAAGGGTCATTTGAGGTATAACTGCATCTATGCAAGCATTCAGCTTGAGGTGACACTAAGGCAGACCACATGTTGTGTAGCATTCCATCATTTCAATGAAATGCCATCGTCACTTTGCAAATACTCTTAGAGGAATAGAAGCCAGAAAAACTTCCTGTATACATGTGAGAACATTATCAATTAAGGTATAACTGAACATATCCTTTCAAATATATTTTCTTTTTTCCAGGTTGAAATGGCAAAATTGAAAAACATGAAAACCCACAAAATCAAAATCTGTGCCAAAAACCTTTTATATTTATGATTTGTTTCATCATCTTGTGTTATGCCTACAGCTATGTACACACTGGAAGTGATTTGCAGCAATGTGGCAACCAGAGAAAATATAAAGTGAATGACATTCCATGAATTTAAGCAACTACAGGTGAAATAACTGCTGGCAACAAGAAATTAGCGTAACCCAAGATAAACTTTTCTCAACTTCCAGGCGAGTGACTGAAGTAACTACCAGTGAGAGTGAAAAATAATGTTGACATATGAGTAAATATATTAGCGGGTCACCTAGGCAACTGGAGCCTGGAATGTCTGCAAGTGACCAGCCATCAGCTTCAAAGCGATGTGCGACAAGCGAATTTCTTCCAGTGTGTACGCAGGCTTAACCTTAGTTGGGTTATCAGTGACCTAGTCAATGTTATGGGGTTGAAATACAAGAAAATACAGCATTTAAATTAGTCTTTTCTACTGGAGTTATGACCTGGAAAAAATGGGAGCACAGCTATTTGAAATGAAACAGCTAAAATAGTTAGGGATTTTGGTAGGTAGAGGCAGGTTTCAGTTGAAAGCTCTCAGACAAAGGTTACTGTTATGTCAAAAAGCATTTGTTTCACTGGAAAATGGATTGAATATTTTCTACATGAATCTGATCTAAGCATAAGAAGAATGGCAATCAAAAAGGATTGGATTAGGGGGGAAAGGGTTGGGGTGAAGTATGAGGAGGTGGGGCAGAATGAAAGTGGGTTGGGGTTGCAAAGGGGGGTTCCCCACCTGGTCACACCTTGTTGCAATCTACTTGGGGGAAAACAGTGGTAAAACAAGGTACAGCACATTTATGGATGCTTCACACACAAACAAAAAGCATATGTTTGCATCAAATGACAACACTATAGCTTCTATTAAAGAAAATAGATGTAATAATATATGTTTCTTGGTTGATAGCAGACAACTGGGTGCGTAGATCCAAGCTAAAAAAAAAAAAGAAAAGAAAAGAAAAACAAAAAGAAAACACAACTATTTCAGTGAAAGTATACCTTGTGAAGACAAAATTGAAATTGTTGGTGTAGTTGCATTCTGATTGCTATATCTGGAGATAAGCCTATCACTGAAATAATATACAAATCAAGACTGCTTTATTACAACAGTCACCTGTGAAGCCCTTGCTCTGTAAGTGCACACAGCAACAACTACTCAGTCTCAACAAAAAACATCAAATGAAAAGATCAAATACTAACAAAAATGACCTCTTAGGAGATTTTCTCAATAAAAATAGCAATATTTAGGATAAGGCAAATGAAATGTCACACCAGCCCTAAAAAAACAGGTTATCATTAGCATCTGAATTTGACATTACAAGGCAGTATTGCAGTTTCCTGCATCATGTTTAATATACCAAAAAGTCTGAGTTTAGCACTAGTGTGATTAGTGAGGTGACACATACACAGATTTAGAAATGTTTGCTGTCCATGCTACAGGCAGTCAATCAAATGAATGGCAGGCAGAACAATTTCTGGATTCATGCATGATGACTGAATGCCAGCTGTCAATCAAACAGGACTTGCTATAAGTTACTGGCAACATGGGGGTGACCTAGAGCAAAAATCATCTGCAAATAACTTGTTTCCGTTTGATTAAACTTGCTGGAGACACTATTATAAAATAAAGTATAAGGAAACAAAGAATGACTGGATACAGAAAAAAATATATAATATGACAATAACAGAAAAAAGCATTTGAAAACTGGAATGATAATTCATCCTGCGTGCCCCGAATTCAACCCAGGTCAATTCAGCCCAGTATTAAACTGATCTTTTTCCAAAGTCTGTTTTTTTTTTCACATTACTGTTGTTGGACAAAATAAACACTGCTGTTAAGCCCGTGACAAAGGGACATTTAACACTCCAAATTATTAGTAACAGTGGCTCTTGGCACTAGCAGCTTTTGATCAAATTGATCAAATAAATTTAATTGTTGGTACTTATCTAATTAGCCACACACCAGCTCCATAATGGTATTAAAGCAGTCTCCAGTTGGCCTTTAAGTATTTCAAGCAGGTTTGTTTTAAAATCTGAATATTTCAGAAGGGTTGTAAACATACATGCAACAAAATTATATTTTAAACTGCCATAGTGATCTCGGAGCTAAAAAAAGAAATAGTATTGCTCTTATATTGCAGTGTAGAGCTGTAGATAGCCCAAGTATTATATATGATAAAGCCAAATTCAGATCAGATAGCTTTTTTTATTTGTGTAATTTTTCAATGTTTTCACATTACATAAGAAAAGTTGTTTTGAATTCAGACTGGCTGATTTAACAAACCTACCTTGAGCAATTCATGTGGGGATATCGATTGGTGTTATAATGGTGTGTTATAATTGGTGTGATAATATACTGTGAAAAAGTCTTGAACCACCCCTAATTTCTTTATATTTTCCTTCCAAGCAGCCAGACTTTCTTGTAATGTTTTGAAAATGTTCTTGAACAATGGTTCTCCAGGCTTTCTGAAAGTCTTTCAAGGTTTTTCTTTGGAGCTACTTTTCACCCATTTTCAGTCCAGTCACTGCACCTGACCATTTTTACAGGTTTTTGATTTTTTTGTTTGTCAAGCCACTTAACATAGATCTATGAATTATTCAAGCATTAAAATGGCACCTAAATCAAGGCATCGAGTGCTGTATCTACACATAAAGCTAGAGCCAAATTGGAAGTAATTTGCAGCGACGTGGTGACCATAGAAAGTGAATGACATTCTGCTAATTAAAATGGCAATGGGTAAAATTGACTATGGGTGCCAGTGGCGTAAATTGGGCGGGACACGGGAAACCTACTTCCTGTAAATGACTGAAACGACTACCAATGACAGTAAAGAATACCACTGATACAATTCTTTAACTGATTGAAAAATGCCAAAGATAACACAGTTTAGCAGGAATAAAAAAATTTTGCACCAAGAAGGCACTTTCCAGAGAACATTAGCAGTGGCATATCTTGGCATTATGTGCACTGTGTCCTTAAAATATTGGAGAGTAGTAGACAAAAAAAAAAAAAAGAAAAACTCCAGGAGATGAACAGTAGCTGAAAGTTGTGTTTTTTAAGAAATAGGACATAATCTAGCAACGACTTGACACAGCACCTGGTCCTTCAGTCGGCTCATCTATAATTTAACAAAGACTCATCAGAAATGGTCACAGTGGAAAGCTGGCAGTCAAGAAACCGTTCTTAAGGAAGTGAACTAGGAAGAAAAGACCGAGGTATACCAGATCACAGAACTGGACTGAAAAATCAGTGGCAAAAGGTCTGATAAATCCATATTTGAAGTGTCTGGTTCAAATTGTTGTCAATATGTAGAGAGGTGGTCAGAATAAAGATACAGCAGTGAGAATCTAGAGCCATCTGTAAAACACAATGGAGGCTCTGTTGTGGTTTGAGGCTGAATTTCAGCAGTGGTGTTGGGGATCTTGTCAAAACTGATGAAATTATGAATGCAAAAAAGTCAGATTTTGATCAAAATTTAAAGAAGAGCTTTGGAATGTCATTCAAGAAGCTTGGAGAGCTAATCATGAGCTGCCTAAAAGAGTTTAGCCTGTGTAAAGATATCAGATATTGAATTATGTTTTTGCCTTATATACCTGATTTATATACATCTATTTATAAGTATATTTATATACCATATTTCCATGTATTCTATGTTTGCACATGATTCAACAAGTCACCAAACTGATTTCACATTTTTAAAATGAAAAAGGAATAAGGCTGGCTCGAGACTTTTGCACATTATTGTGTATCATATTAGTGTAAATGGAAATTATGTGACAGTATGGTCACCGGTCATTTAACACCTCTAGTTAGGAGCACACATAGAGTCACAGTCCTAGTATGCACAATCTAACACGCATGCTACGATTGCAGAAGAGCTCAATATTCCCTGAGAACTACTCGTGCCCTCTGGCATCAGCTTTTTTGTTACATTAGCAAGTCTGCTGAATTGATAATAGAGAATGTGAAATTGATGGTATCATTCCAGTCCAAGCAAAGCCATGGCAAAGCACGGTGCTGATAAAAACACCTCCGTTCAGATGTTCAGGGAAGATAATGATGAACACTATTTGTGACATGTCCCACAATAGCACAAAAGGCTATGGAGCAAGGACCTGATGCCAAGCAACATGTTACACTACAGAAATCTTAGATAGATAACAAGATGAGTGTGTCCCAAACAAAACAGTACACACTGCAAAAAAGACCCGTCCTCACAAGCAATTTCACTACATATACTGCTTACTGCTTTGTCATTGTGACACTGCTGATTTTTTCCTTCTACAATTACCTTTTTTCTTTTTTTTTATGAAGCTGCAATGTTTATTGTGCTCTGCAAAAAATGGATTTGCTTTAGGTTAAAAAAAAACAACAATAAAAAAAACAATAAAGCAAATATATTTGATTTTATTTATTTATTTTTTTGCCATGATTCAAAATAATTGGGCAATTTAAAAAAAGAAATATTTTTGTATGAAGTTAATTTCATCTCACACACAAAAGAGATAACTAATGAATTATTTTTGCTTGCAATTTCTATACACAATATTGCATAACTGTGTGAAAAATGTGTGTCCAATCGCCCTCTTAGAATTGAAACACCAATCAATTTCCATATAGTAGAGTAGGTTGGTCTTGGTGTTTTTTTTTTAAGGAATTTTTTTTATTTTACTTTTATTTATTTTTTTTTTATGATTTTTTTTAACTGAAGAAGTAAGAGTGAATATGTGAGGAAATCACTTGTTTTTGCAGTGTTAGCCATGTATTGTTTCTCCCTTACATAGATACACACATAATGACACGGACAGGCAAGATGAGAGAGGCAGAGGAGGCATTACCCCATGAAGCTCCTTCAAAACGATCACAGGATAGAAAAAGGGAGAGGATCATGTAAATTACCACACTGCACAACATCATAACACACTCACTCTCTCTTGCATACACACTTCTCACACATACATACACTTCTGGCTCTTTTCAGGTTTTGTTAAAGATGTCAGCTGACTATCATCAGCTTTTTTACGTTATTGTTTACGTGCAGTGTTTACAGTTATGGCCAGATGTTTTGGCAGTAATAATAAAAATAAAATCATATTTTTTATGTTTCAATGATACAAGGAAAAACAATCATAACCATTTCATACGTTTCAAAGACTTTTACTGACAAAGAAAATGAATTAAATTGAATTAATGCAAAGAGTCCGTATTTATGGTGATGACCACTATTCATAATTTCTCCAGTTCTCTGTGGCATGCTGGACATCAGCTTATGGGCTAAATCCTGAATAATGGTGATCCAGTCCTGCCTTATCAGTGCTCAACGTTGATCAGAGTTTGTGGGTGTCAGAATGGGCACTAGTTGTTTGAGTCTTCCTCTCCTGAGCTGTTTCCCTGCAGGCATTCTCTTCCCCTTGTTGGTGGAGTCTGGAGGTTCCACTCTACAGCCACATGCACCTGATGTACCGCATCAAAGCCAGTTTTAAAAGACTAGCAATGCCATCCACTCCTTGCCATATAGTTTGCCTCAATTTGTGATAATCAGGCCAACCTTTGTTCTCCTAAGACAGGTTGAGAGTTGAAGTTTGTTCTGCTTATCACACTGCCTTAAATCAGCTATTCCTTCATCCCCAGAACCATCCTGAACCCTTCAGTTATCAACCTGATCTCTCATTAATTCCCCAGGAATATTACAGTCTCCAGGTCATTTTCAGTAAGGACAAGGCCATGTCTCTCCCTCCACACCAACTCTATAACGGGTGGCTGTAGCTCAGGAGGTAGAGCAGGTCACCCACTGATCGGAAGGTCGGCGGTTCGATTCCTGGCTGCTCCGGGCCACATGCCAAAGTATCCTTGGGCAAGATACTGAACCCCGAGTTGCTCTCCGACGCTAGCGTCGGAGTATGAATGTGTGTGAATGTTAGACAATAAGCACTTAGCTTAGATACTTACTCATGGAAGTGCTTGTGTGAATGGGTGAATGCGAATGTGTTGTATAAGCGCTTTGAGTGCTCCAAGAGAGTAGAAAAGCGCTATACTAGAACTAGTCCATTTACCATAATTGTTCTGTAGACCTTCTCCCTGATGCTCCATTAACAAACAGTAAACTGTACAACTTTTCCTGCCCCAAAAGGGAAGCCATGGAAAAATACATAATGGAATCTTTAGTAGCCGGCATAATTCAACCTTCGTTTTTTAACCTTTTATATTTGTTTATCTTGATGATTATTCTCATTTTCTCCAAAGAGCACAAGGTTCACGCCTGCCAGGTCCTGCAGAGGTTGTTGGAGAACTGCCTCTATGTTAAGGCTGAGAAGTGTGAGTTCCATGTTTCTTCCGTGGCATTCCTGGGCTACATCTTTTAGGGTGATCAGGTTAAAACAGACCCCAAAATGATAAAGGTGGTCACTGAATGGCCTAAACCGACCTCTTGCAAGTTACACCAAATTGTTCCTCAGCTTTGCAAACTTCTACCAGTGGTTCATCACTCAGATAGCTGCACCAGTCACAAAACTAACTTCTTCCAAGGTCCCTTTCATCTGGTCTGCAGAAGCAGATTTGGCCCTCTCTCAACTAAAGGACAGGTTCTCCATCGCACCAGTGCTCATCCAGCCGAATCCCAAGCTACAATAGATCGTGTAAGTGGATTCCTCAAGCTCCGGGGTGGGCACAGTACTCTCTCAATGCTCTGGTCCTGAAGGTAATCTACAGCCTTGCCTGTTCTTCTCCCAACATCCCAGTGTCTGCTGAGCAGAGCTATGACAATGGGAACCAGGAGCTGCTTGCAGTTAAGCTCGCCTCAGAGCAGTGGTACCACTGGTCGGAGGGGACAACCATTCATTGTCTGGACAGCTCACAAGAATTTCTCTTACCTACAATCAGCTAAATGCCTTAACTCCAGGCAAGCCCGTTAGTCCTTGTTTTTAACCCTATCCACTGCTAATCTGATGGTAGAACATGTATTCAGGCAGCAGGGTCTCCCAGTTGACATTGTCCCCAGGGGTCCCCAGTTTGTGTCTCGGGTTTGGAGGACTTTCTGAACTGCTCTGGGGGTTAAGGTTAGTCTCAGCTCGGGACCACCCTAAGTCAAATGGGCAAACTGAAAAACTAAATCAACAATTAGAGGCTACTTTTTGCTGTGTCACTACTCAAAACCCTTCCCTTGTATTGGTCCACATGAGATTGAATCAGTTATTGATCCAACTGCTGTTCAATTGAAGAATCCAGCCATCCTTAGGATCTATCCCAAATATCATGTTTCCCAGATTAAGCATTGTCTTTCTAGTCCTCTGTGCCCTCTGACTGACTGCCAGGCTTGTGGACGACTATCCTGCCTTCTCTGTTCGTCAGATCCTGGATGTCTGCAGCCAGGTCCAGGCCGGGATCTTCAGTACCTGGTGAACTGGGAGAGATATCAAAATGGACATTGGTTGTTTGAGTCTTGCTTTCCTGAGCTGTTTCCATGCAGGCATTCTCCTCCCCTTGTGGGTGGAGTTTTGGTCCTTTGGAGGTGGTTGTTGGCCCACCATGCCAGATATTCTGCCTCAATTTGTGGTAATCAGGGGAACCTTTGTTCTCCAAAGACTTTCCATGACATCCATGACTTTCTGCATTACTCGTCTCTCTCTGTTCGTAGTGTTCCTCTCGTTGGCTGAAGAGCACTCCACCGCCAATCCCTGTCTTACCGCCATTCCCTAACACTGGATCTGCAAGCTGGTTAATCTGCCTTTTCAACTTGGATCCCTTTCAGCCAACCTGCCGCCAGCCTGCTCACCCTCCAATACTAATGCTATCCCAGACTCCGCCTGTGCCCTCGCGCCCATCTCTGGAAGGCTCTCCCACATCATTCAAGTAAACTCTCATACTCACTTCAGCACCACTAACACTTAATTCCTCACACTCCCAGTGGAGTTCCACCTGTGACTTGGACTCACTATTACTCCCATAACTCCTTTCAGTATTGTTCTTTCATTTGTGTGCAAATAAAAACTGTGAACTTTGATATTGTCTCAGTTGGTTCTGTATTTGGGTCCTCTTTGGTATCCAGCTCTCTAGCTGTGACAGTGGGCTTCTCCTTGTCCAGCAACTTTTTAAGGGTTAACCACACTAAAACAGACCAAGACCAACTTCTCCCAGTGATCCAGGAGACATTTGGTGACAGTCTGTGCATTTTTCTTAGTGATAGGCTCAGAGAGCATAAAATTATCATTGTGGATCTATGGCCAAGGAACTCCTCAGATGTTAATCTGATCGAGAATCTATGGTCAGTCTTTAAAAACAAGCAGAACTTATGAAATGCATATTATTGTTCTTCACTATATCACAGAAACATGTAAAAAGAAAAGTATAAGAAAACCACTATTTGTGGCACTCCCATAACTTATTGCCATGACTTAACATCTGTGATTGGCCTTCATTTATTTACAGATATTAGCAAAAGGAAATTATGCCAGTGATTATCACACTTACAGTAAGAAAAAAGCAAGCAAACAGTGAGCTGCAGTAAAGGCAAAGCTGGGTTATTGTTAACAACTGGACAAGCTGAAGTCAGTATCTAGTGGACTGGCACATGTGCTCACAGAACTTGGAAACAGTTTAATTATACACCTCGTCTTTCACCTAATGAACATTTGGCTGACCAGATGCTGTACACTACCATCTAAATTACATGTCATCTCTCAGTGTAGTGTGGTATTTGGTGTATATTACACGGCACACCAGATTAATCCAACAGATTCAGGATTAGTAATACACAAACTGCAGAGGTCTCATTTTATCACAGAAAGACAGGAGCTGTTGAACTTACGAAAATGCAAATGCCACCAGCGCCCCACTGACCACAATGAAGTCCAGAATGTTCCACAGGTCTCTGAAGTAGGATCCAGGATGAAGCAACAGTCCCAGGTCCACCATCTAAACCAAGAACAGTTACTTTATGGTCTTTTATCTATTTCTTTATTTTTAATTTCAGTCTATTAATATTATTTCAATTTCAAATTACCTTAACTGTCACATGGACCTCATTATTTATAAAAATTAATAAAATTAATAAGTCCACATTAAAAGAACATCAGTGTCCACAGTACCAAAAGAGGAAGGCAAAAGTTCTGCACTGCAGGTTTAAATGAATATTGAAATGTGTTTGAACCTGTTGTTAGGTTTGTCAGTCTGAGAATAGTGATTTAAATGACAATACAGTGGATTATGAATATAGGGACCATAGTGCAGCAGATATATGAGCACACTACATTGGTCACAGTGAGGTGAATTGCTGGCACTGACTGCCACAGTATCCTCTCCATATTCATTCATTAATTCTGCAAGTAAAAACTGAAATAAGTCACTAAATCACTTCTGATGAATTATAATGGAACACAATATAATGGAACACATACAGTTTAACTCTGAGAAGGAAAAGTACGGTGAACAGCAGTGATGTTCTGAGGGTATTACTGTTTACCTTGATCACCATTTCAAAAGTGAAAACACCAGTGAAGGCATAGTCCAGATATTTGAGCACCTGCAAAAGAGACAGGATTAGTACTGACAAAGACAACAAAATAGAAAAAATACAAAATAAACTGTAGATACTACTTTCAAATAATTCTACTTGTATAATAATCCAGTACTTTAAAAAGATTAAAAATTTAAAAATAACTGTGTAGATTCTCAGTCATTCGAGTTACAATAGTCTCAAGAGCTTGAAAAACGGTGACTGGACTTTTAGAACTGGCTTCTCCAGTTCTAAAACCAAGAGGTGGAGAGTCCCAGATATTTAAACCCCACTGGGGGTCGTCCCCTCTGGAGGTGGTCACTGACCCACTATTGATCATATGTGTCATCACATAAGCCAAAGTGTATAAAAAGGCATGGGAGACCTTGCCCCACCCTTATCATGTGGTTTATATAGGTCAGCTGAAGTAAGTTGTGAGTGGGGGTTTACACACCTGGGAAAGGATCTCAGCACTGCATTGTAGGTGGCTGACAGCTGTTGTCGTAAGCCACCACCTCTGTTCAATATGGTTGTTCACATCTGACATTGATGGCTTATTTTACTCCTCTTTCAAACCATCTGTCTTCCCGGTCCAAAATGTGAGCATTGGCATCCGTGAAAGAATGTCCTTTGTCCTTCAGGTGCAGAAGTGCAGCTGAGTCTTGTGCTGTTGAGGTGGCTCTTCTATGTTGAGCCATGCGTTTGTGGAGTGGTTGTTTGGTTTTCCAGTGTAGAGGTCTGAGCACTCATCACTGCACTGCGCAACATACACCATGTTTCTCAGCTTTTTGGGGGAGTTTTGTCCATGGGATGAATCAGTTTTTGTCTTAAAGTATGGCTGGGTCTGAAGCACACTGGGTTGTCATACTTGGAGAAAATTCTCCTGATTTTCTCTGTCAAGGGATGACAATGTTGTTTCGTTTGTCACTCTCTTTCTCCCTAGTTGGTGTCTCAGGGTGGGATAAGGTCTCACAGTGGTTTCACTTGAAGCCCCTGGTGGTAATGACCCACATTTTTTCACACTTTGGCTCATATGAAGATGCACATAATTAATGATGGGCCAACAACCACCTCCAAAGGCTAAAACCCATTAGGGTTTAAATATCTGGGACTCTCCACCTTTTGATTTTAGAACTGAAGAAGCTTCTTGCATAGGAGGTGAACAGCTTCAAAAGTTCTTTTCCAAGCTCTTGAGGAAAAAAATATTATTACTTAATGCCTGACACTGACTCACACTCACACTCACGAGAGAAAAAAACAGACTTCTCTCAGTTCTGTGAGTACAATGAGTATTGTATGCCTTTTGTTCAAGTGCACTGTGTGTCTTACATTGTTGCGAGGTGCATTAGTACAGACAGGGTCTTCTGCTGCCAGAGCAATACTGCTCATAGCAATGACAACCAGGATGGACATCTCAAAATAACGCAGACTCACAATGTAGTGACACAACCGCCTCACACTGAGGAGAGAGAGAAGCCAAGAATAAGTGAGTAGCTACTATCGCTTCATTGTTCTTCTCATATACTTTCTGGACATGAGATCTAAAATATGTTTTAAGGTCACACCAAAACCTCAGTCTCAAAGCTACAGATATAGCCACTTAAAATTGCCACTCTTACCCGGCTGACAGCAGCTAACAGTCGGCTGCCAACTGGCTGTCAGCAGGTTTCCAACCGCTGGGAGTCCCCTTTCCTTCTCCTGGGGTGTATCCACTTTCAACTATAGAAGCACCCCTTTCACTTTCAAAAAAGTGTCACCAAGAGATGGCACTTTTTTCACAAAAAATTTCAAATTGCTCATGCTAATACACACACACACACACACATATATATATATATACACAAAACCCATAAAAATTATGAACAGAATCAGTGACAACAGGCAGTCCTGGTGGAGTCCAGCGCCTACCGGAAATTAGTCTGACTAATTAAGAGAGAGTTTCATTGTTTGATCCCGGAGTTGAAGCTGCATCACAGCTGCTTTCACGCATATTTCAGGATGTCAAGAGGCAGTTTGAGTCACATCTGAGGAGGCAGAGACATCATTTCAGAGAGCCGACTGGCCCGGAGCAGCGTGCAGCTGTCTGTCTGAGATAAAATAGTATTTTTTACTGTCCATTTTTTCAAAATAAAATGTCGTTCAGACTCATAATAAAAAATAAAATAAAAAACGGAAATAATGTAAGTAATTTATTGTTTCAGTGAGGCCTAGTACGGTGGCCCAGGACGGTGGCCCAGAGGTGTCCGGTCAAATACAAAAGCCGCGGCTTTTGTATTTGACCTGACACCTCTGGGCCACCGTAGCCTAGTACCAAAAGACCTAAGGACCAGTACCTGGGTACCTCTGATTTAAAAATATTACCACCAGTTTTTCTAAATGCTGCTCAGGGGCATCACCACTCGTGATTGCAAAGTCCAAGTCACAGGTGGGGATTTTGAGGCCTTCCAATTTTAAGCCTCACAACTCCTAAATTATTTAAGATATTGCCACTAAATTTTCGGAGAATGAGTTTTACACAAAAATAACTCACTACAAGTACTTTGCTGTTGTTAGAAGTAAAAATTATATTGTCATGATTGGCCTATTCCAGGAAGCAGGTTTTACTAACAACTCTGGGTTTGTTAAGCCTAAAATGAGGGAAACTCGGGTTTTCAGTTCCAGAATGAGAGCTAACATCAACTTTGAGTCAGTTACCGGGGTAACAGACTCTGTGAACCTAACCTGCTCGCTGGCAGGTTTTATCCAGCATACTCTGAGGATCTTTCTGACTCCGCCCCTCCTGCTGCACCCGAACCACCTCTCCGATTCATTTCCTCACTCATAAAGTGGCTGCAAAGCGATCAGAGGAGCGCATTCATCTGCAGACTTTTATGTTTCTACAAACACTGAAATCCCAGTTAAGCGTTAGTTGGTTATTTTTGTGTGGAACATGAAGCTTTTACAGTACAGTCGTTCACTCATCAACTGGCTGTAAGGACAGAGACAGCGATGATGTCACAGATTTATAATGAGGCAGCTGCAGCTGTCAGACTGTCAGTCAGTTCCTCTGAACCATTTACTGTAGTTACTGTAGCATCACTGTTACACTGATCTGGATGAAGCTTTAGACACAGAACACACTTTGGATGGAAAAATGTCCGGATCCTGGAGAAGATGTGAATGTTTGGGTGAGACTTGAAAACTAAATGGATGTAAAGTGACTTAAATGATGTCATGTTGAAAGTTACGGTGTCAGGGTATGAATTTCCACATATTTTCCACTGAAAATCACCTAAATCAGTGATCAGAGGCTCTGTTCATACCAGATCAGGTCCAGATCCAGTTCAGGCTCCAGTCATTTCCCAGCTCATCCAGTCTGGATCCGTTCATAATGGATTCATTTTCCCAACATGATCTGCATTCTTTAATTAAAATGTCTCATCCTCCCAAACTGTACTGAAATATTTAAAATATAAAGCTAAAACATTTAGCATAACATGTTTGCCTGTATTGGTATAAGTGAAGCTGATCTTAGATCAGATTAAAACGGTTAAACTGGAAACATTAAAGTAGTTTTTCTGTAAATCTCATTTCTCATTTATATCCAGTAATGGCAGAAATAATAAAATTCTCAATTGAAAAAAAGAATAAAGTGAGGTTGCTAAATAAAGTGAGTATGCGATTACATTTTTACTGTATAATTATTTAAACAATTAAATGGTCATAAACTGAACTGTCACAAACTGCAGTAGTTATGGAGTTTGAGGGACGATGTACCTGAGCTAAACATATGATCCGCCATCTTAGATTTTGACCTTCATAATTCTATGTAGTCACCCAATTAGCATAAATTAGTTTAATCAATTACTTTAGTTACAGATGAAGCCACTTAAAATTGCCACTCCCAGCTGCCAACTGGCTGGAAGTCCCCCTCCTTCTTCTGGGCGTATCTACTTCCCAGGATGACCACACCCCTTTCCCTCACTTGCAGAGTGTCACCAATAGATGGCGCTTTCTTCACAAAAACTTTGATTTCTGTGATTCACAAATGTTTTCTTAACATTTCATGCTGAAGCATTTTCACTTTCTAAAACTAAGCTACAACCAGTGGTGGAACAAGTGTGTGTGTGTGTGTGTGTGTGTGTGTGTGTGTGTGTGTGTGTGTGTGTGTGTGTGTGTGTCTGTGTGTGTGTG
>JAVDPK010001936.1:0-30435 GCA_034780415.1 Cichlasoma orientale
GAGGTTGTGCACTGCACATGGCCTGCCAATCAAACGATGTGGAAATACAGCACTAATGATCATCTTCTTTTGATCAATCTGCAAGCTGAAATACGAACACCATTACACGCTGCAAAAGACGAGGACCTTCAGGGGCCTGAGCTGTACCTGTGCGCCAGTCTTGGCTGCTGAACTGTGATCGTGTAGGAGGAGTTTGCAAAACAAACAGATTGTGTGTTTCGTTTTTTTAATTAGTGACTTTGCGCTTTGATATGTTTGAACTGGCCCGCTTGCAAATGGCAGTATCAGAGCCTCCACACATTCTTTTAATTCAGTGTCCTCACACCCTTTTTGAGGCTAATCAAACAGCTCCAGCTGCTGGTAGAACAACCTGATCATATTGTGCATTTAAATTTTGACACTGATGTTAGGAATTATGCACATCCACAGGAAACGGGCATCTCACTGGCTGCAGATGCTTTTAATTTTTCTGCAAACCATCGCTCCATCTCCAATAAACAATCCTACAGCCACTCCTCCCAAATCCACTCATTCCTACTGAACACAAAAGAAAAAAAAAATCTTTAAAAGCAGCTCACAGGTCTCTAGTTTCATTTTTAAGAAAGGCTTTGAGGTTGCCTTAAACAGCTGGAGACTGTAGTTTTTAGCAAACAGCACTGATGTCAACAGTGCAGTGTTGGAGATTACTGTCAGCAGCACACATTCAGTCTTCATTACTCCTGAAGGAACATGCGCGAGAGCGTAGCCAATTACTGCCATTTTACAGTCTCGGACAACAACGCAGCTTCATGGCACTGATGAATAAGTCATATCAAGTTTTGGCTACTTGTTAATAGATAAACTCACTGCTGGTTTTAATGCTGCGTGTATTAATAACGAACCAATTTATCCTCTAAGAACAGCAAATATGAAAGATTTAATGAGCCAACTGTAAGGCATGACTCTCTTCCAGAAATGGATGGAATGATTAGTGCTGCTGCCGTTATCGCGACCCAAAATTCAACATCTTGACTGCTCAGTCCCCGACAACCAGCAGAGCAGGAGCAATGGAGGCTTTGCAGGAAACCAATTAAAACACAAGCGAAGAAAAATCTTTTATAAAAACAGCGAAGTCATGTCCTCAGAGGCAAGCTTAATCCACTCTGAGCTTTGGTGTACAAAACTAAACAAAAAACAAAATTCTTTTACTAAGCTAACATTTTATTTTATTTATTATGTAGACGGCATATTCAGAATATTAAACTAAATGAATTGCCTTAGGTTTGAATAATTCATTGTGGCACCTGTCTGGCCTTAAAATTTAAAACAAATTGTTGGTAAATCAAAAAAAAAATTTTTTAAATAAAAAAAAAAAAAATCATCACAAATAACTCGTTTGACAGCCGTTCTGAAGCAGGTCTGGTCAGGGTGACCGCTGGGCCGATCCAGAATCCCTGTCAGGCTCCGCTGGCTTGGTATTCAGTCACCTGGTAATCTATTTACGAGCTCCACATAGAGCGCAGGATTAGGATACTGAGCTAACTTGGCTGAAGATGGGGAGCATTTGAAAAAGTGACTGTGAGTGACGAATAAGCAGAGAGATAAAGAGAAAGAACGAGAGACAGATGGAGAAAGAATAAGAGAGGGGCACTAAGAGGGAATGGAGACAAATAGACTGAAAGATAAAATAATCTTTAAGGACTAAAATAATATCGCTCTCTGAAGGCCAATTCCTGTAGCTGCAGACTCAAGTCGCCAAGAACAGACGTGATGTGCCACTGCTAAACGTCTTTGATCACAGTCGTGACAAAAATGTCCCAGGATTCACCGTTTCAAGGTCAACGCTTCGTTTTTAAGAAAAGAATGAATTAATCCAAGCGCGTAAAATCCAGAGACCTAATCCTTGCTGCAGTATTATTTTCTTAAGCTGGAAGGCCAAAAAGGACCCGGCCCTGTTTCGCGTGGAGTGCGCGATGAGAGATTTATGGGTCACGCTGACATCACTGTCACACGAGCTGGGTGGTGCTCGAGCGGGTCAATATGCACTTTTCCAACCCGCTTCAATCGTGTAAATCAGATGAAAGCGTAGAAAAGTCCGATGCCCGGTGTGCGAGTCTTAAAACAATTACGAATTTAAAAGAAGCAGAAGAAACGCATCGTTTAAGCGCACACGTCCTTTTTTCAGTTGGCTGCAGAAGCTCAGCGGCTGCAGAAAAGCAAAGTGCAGTTTCTGAAGTCTAAATTTCTTTTCAGTTTAATTTTTTACAAAATAAAATAAATCTACAACACTGAAATATGAACCTTTATCCAAAAGTTGTTAAATTCCTATAATATAAATTCATATTTTCGATAAAACATAATGAGCTACAGAATAGAAATACATAACCGGAGGCACGTTTTAAGCAGCCTACAGACAGGGTCAGGGTGGGTTGTGTAAAACAGCAGAGCTCATCCAATCTAGTAGCAACAAAAGCAGACTCCACAGAAAACTTGACATTAGCTCTGAACCTGCTGGCCTGCCACATGCTCTCAAGCAAGCTCATAATCATTACCACTAATTATAGGAGTTACTGGTACCATTTCAGTCTTTTGTCTCATTAAATCCTCTCTACCCACACAGAGGCAGTATACAAGAAGGGTCTGTTGCCTTTACTTCCTGAGAAGGCTCAGATCATTCAAATAAAATGCTACAGATGTTCTATGAGTCTGTTGTAGCAAGCACCATCTTTTTTGCTGGGGTGTGCTGGGGTGCAGGCACCAAGACAAAGGACGCAAACAGATTAAACAAACTCAACAGGAAGGCTGAGTCTGCTGTCGGCTCAAAGCGTGCCGCTCCGGAGGTGGTGGCTGAGGACAGAATGCTGACAAAACTGAAAGCCATTATGAGCAATGCCTCCCCCCACCCCCCACCCCCCCCTTCACAACGCAGTAGACAATCTTAAAAGTAAATTCAGCAACAGACACTTAAAACCCCGCTGCTCAAAGGAACGATACAGGAAATGGTTCCTGCCCAGCGCAATGAGACTGGATAACTCGCCCACTCCCCACACATACACACCCGACAAATTCTGAGGACATTTGACCGGACTGGCCAAAACTTTATCATGGCACCTTAGAGACACGCACACACGCACGCACACACACACACACACACTCGCCCTCAGTGACTGCTCATTGCACAAATACTGTCTTGGTTTTTTGCAATATTGTTTCCCTCACTGTACAAACTGTCAGCTGTAAAAACAGGACACACACACACACACACACACACAGTACCAGTCAAAAGTTTGGACCTTCTAATTCAGTGGTTTTAATTCTTTTAAAAAAAAAAAGTGCCTACTTTAAAGAATCTGAAACAAAATATGTTTTAGACTTAACACTTTTAAGTTTCCTACATTATTCCTTCATAGTCTGGATGACTTCAGTATTAATTTACAATGTAGGAAAATAAGAATGAATGAGAAGGTGTATCCAAACCTTTGACAGGCACTATATATATAATAAATAGCATGTACATGTTTATGAGTATGTGCTGGTAAAATAAAGGTGATGTCACATTAGAATGACTTAACATCTTATTTATAATACCACAGCCAGAACTTGCCTGATCTTTCAGGCCTCCTGAAACAATTTCTGCTTTCCGTATCAAAAAAATAAATGCAGGAAATCTCCACTCTGTGCACTTACCACCAGCTACCTCCAGAGGGCCGTTTTTCTTCTTCAGCTCTTGCAGCGCATCAGTGAACTCTTTCCCTCCCTTTTTTTCCAGAGCCGAGCCTGCAAGAGGAGAGAGGACTGAGGTGAATGCATCCTCACACATACTGCAGAGAGACAAACAACAGGAAAGAAGAGCGCTGATTGGTGATCATGCAGACAGGCAGGCAAGCAGGCAGGCTCGGAGATAGACACACAGACAATGACGCTGTCAATCATTTCCCCTGGTCTCTCTCTGAGCTCACACTTCATATGAAACACACTCTGTTCCTGTTACTTTAACTGTAAGACTCAGGGGAAGTCTCCCAAATGAAGCGTAAGGACTCAAAACTGCCATTTTCAGAATGACTCGCTCTGAGTTAAACTAATGTATTAAAGGTTCAGTCTGCAATTCCTTTCCTCTGTCCTTCCATGCTGGCTTATATGCAGAGTATTTTCTTTCACTTTCAAGCTGGAGAAAAATGGGCTAGTACCATGGTATAGTTAGCAATGTAAAAGCTTTGTTTGCAGCGCTTACGCATACAATTCAAGTGAAACAGTCCTGGCAATTTAAATTTAACTCGGGTACTTAATTTCATGTGTATTCATGCCACTTTATACGCACTCAGAGCTAAAGAGAGAAGAGAGGAGGCGATTTAACGTCACCAGAAGCAGAGAAATGTTCTGGCTGCAGCAATATTAAAAGCAGGCAGGAGAGGAAAAACAACATCTGGAAGGAAGAGCAAATGTCAGCATTTTAAAGAAAACCTCTTCAAATCATTTAACAGTCATTACCAAAAAAAAAAAAAAAAGCAGACAAAAGATGATGGTTTTTGTAGGTAAAGAGGTAGTTAATATTTGTCCACTCATTAATTCAAATTACTGCCAAATCAACCCTCACGGGTTTTGATAAGAAGCTTCGGGAAAATAGCGTTTTAGACATTCTCTCTCTTTCTAACCATCTGAGGTGACAGCGCAGTCAGAAAGGTTAAATGTCACAGGAAATGAAGCGAGTCCCAGACTGTCCGCGTTTCAGTCGAGTGGAACAAAAACAACAACAGGCAGCGGCACCGTTTTAGGATTGCACTGAGGAAATGTGTGTATGCATTACCTGATGCACTCAGCTGCTCCATGTGGATCACATTTCTGCTCTACATGACTAAAAGAATTTAATCATTAAGGGTAACATGCGTGTTTTCTTTAGCGGAAATAACCGTAAAGGTCGACGGGGAGAGCGCGACGGCAAAATATGCACTCCCCAGGTTAATTATTGCACATTGTGCTGGCCAGCTGGAACTAATACCTGGATGATGTGATAATAAACTTGCAAAGGCTTGAAAGTTACTTGAGACAGTGAATATTTAATGCAGTCAGACTCAACGCAAGAGGAACAATTTAGGCAGAAGACGTGACATGAGTCTGAAGGCTTCTCAAATACACACACACAAAAAAAGGGCTTATAAAATGTTATAATGCATCACAGACCAGACACATCTCTGGAAAGCTTTCACAGAACTATGTGGCACTGTCCTGTGGCAGTTCAGCTTTTCATCCAGACAAACCTCAGACAGTGCGATCTGCTTCAATTCATGGTGCTGACGTGGAGCTTCCAGATCATCCAGCTAACTACATTAATGCTGGCACATTTTGCTTGCCTACTGGGTTAGATTTATGGAAAGCATAGCGTGCGAATACAGATCAATTATTGGCAGCTGACTTTCAAATCTTGGCAGCTCTTGTTTGCATTTTTCAAGCCTCCACAAGTTCATTTTCACCAATGATGGGGGATAGGTTTTTTTTCCCCCTCTCTCAATTTTCAAGCATTAAGCAATTATGAAGGTATATTCTGTAGTGATGCGTTCACAGTAAGATCATCAGGGAATTTGGTCGTGGTCTAAAAACCTCTTCGTTAAAGGAAAAAAAAACGGTGCCACTGCTGTGATGTTTGCCCACAGGCTGCAGCGCTGACCATCTGGATATGCAGAGGGAGAGCAGACAGGCAGTCGTGGTCTCTGCAGTGTCAGTGGTTCCTTTACCTACTTCACCACCTGTATAGAGGGAGGAGTTGGTCGGGTGAACGACAGCGTCGCTCTCCACGATGGAAATGTCGGCTTGGACAACTTGCAACTACAGACGACAACAACGACAGGCAAACAAACATGGTGGTAAAAAGACAGTGAGTGACCAGGAGCAATAAGATGGCAAGAAGAAGGGAAAAAAAAGGATGAAAGAGAAGAAGAAAAGAGACAGAAGTGAGCACGCTCCTTATTGGCTGAGGACATCACAGGGAACAAGGAGCCAACTGAGGAAATGGGTCATGTTACAGTGTGTAATTAGGAAGCAGGACTGCACAGTTGGCTGGATTTGCTTAAAAATAACGCACGAGTGCAGTAAATAATGCTAAGTGTCATCACTACATATAAGTGCATCCAAAAATATTTTTATTTCTACAGTTTCTATCAGCAGAAATTAATCCATCCAACTGCGCCATCCCGAGTCCTGAATTTTACGATCACACTCCAGGTGAACAACCTCACAGTCAGGCTGAAGCGAGCGCCTAACGGAGGCTTGTGTCAGTTTTTCTCGTGCTCTATTTCAGCACACTACAGTGATCTTCAAGCATTACAAAAAGTCCTGCAGCCCTTTGAAAAGGAGGACAACCTGGAATGAACCTCAACACATTTACACAACAGGAGGAGCAAGCAGGATCACTGCTCTGAGGAGCTTTGACAAAATCCTTGAAAGTCTCCACAGAAATCACTTTCTTCTCCTAGAAGCCGAGTTTCATTCGTGATTTTCTATTGATTTGCAAGAAAGGTGGAAACTTTCTGCTCTATATACAAGTCAAAGAGCAGGAACAGCTCCTTGAGGAATCAAAGGATCTCATCAGTTATTCACACTGCGAGCAGTTCTTTTATTTCCGAAGGGCTGATTGTCCACGAGGCACCGAATAAGTCTGCCAAGGAAAGCTTACAGGAGCATTAACCATATAGATTGTACGCATAAACAAAAACAAGATGCAGTTATTTAAACCCAAACCAAAGAAAAAAGAAAGGCTGCATCTGCATCATTTTGGAATTTACTAAGCTTTAATATAACTGAGCTTCTATTTCTATTAAATACAACATGATACAAATTATTTCATTTAAATATAATTTAGAAAATCGTATTACTTCAGCGTTTTCACACCATTGCCACAAACACTGCGTCTCCCCATGAAACCAATAAACAAAATGAAATAATTGATTTTACTTTATTCCCCTAATTTGTGCGCACTTGATTCATTTCAGTGCAGCGTGAGTGTCTCTGCCGCATACTGCTGTCCTTTAAATGCCAGTTCATCTCATTCAGTTCTGTCTTGTGTGTGCATGAGCCAAGGACAGAAAGGGTTTCTGAGAACTGTTAGACACTATTTTCTGCTTACATTAGGCTAAGTGTTAATTTGTCCCAAACCAAAGATGAACAGCCGGTGGCTGATGCCAAACAAATCCAAGTCTTATGGCAGGGAAACTAGTTTCAGCTCTGCCTTTGAATGACAGCTGAACTACCCAGCAGTGCTGGGGTAACCGCTGCAGAGGACCGCCCGCCACATCAAAGCAAACAACCTCGGGGGCAACACTAACAAGATCTTTTTCTTTTTTTCCCCCCCAATTAAAGTTTTACACTGTGAAACTCATCGCCATGAATGAAATACAGAAAAAAAAAACCTTTTTGCAGCAGCCTCAGCGCACAAAGCATCTTAAGGAACAGAAAATGTACATATTTTAATGCAATAAATGCCTAATTTATCTGAATCGAGCTGCCCACAGTGTGAAAGAACGGATGGAAAAAGGTCCTCTAAGAAGCCTGAAACTTTAACTGTGATGTTTTAACTCACTGAGAAGTCAGAAAAAGCTGTACTGTTGAACCTTCAAGGATTCTGAATATCTACGCCCACAGGGACCAGAGGGGATGGAGGAGAGCACAGGGTCTGAGGAGCTCACCTAGATCATCTTTAAGTTCAAGTTCAGCATTGGTGGGGTTGATGACCCCCTCCACGTCAAAGCCAGCCAAGTTACTGACCTCACTGTGGATGAGGTTGAGCTGCAAAGGAGGGGGAGGGGGAGAGCAGGGGAGAGTGAGGGGAAGGGGACATGCCGAGGAGGAGGTGGAGCAAGAAGGAAGAGGTGAGGAAGCAAAGCCATTAAACCAGAGTCACACTGCAGCTCAGCAGGGATACCTTGACTTTCTGATAAATTACAGAAGTGGACACAGTGCACTTTATTTTCTAAATTTAGACTCTCAGCCAATTTGGCACAGGGCACACAGGAGAACACAGTAAAGAAAATTATGTAATCATTTGATTGATTAAAGAAAAAAAATGTATCCACTTAAACACCATTTTAAAGTTGAATGCCAATTATGTCCTTTGCACACTTTCAAATTTAACACCTAAATTATCTAAATTGTTACTATTGCCCTTAAAAAAAAAAAAAAAGTGTCCAGAAGGCATGCAGCCTACGCTACATTTATATGCAATGACTTTATTTTTAGTGCCCTCGCTGCATAGCAAGCTGATATTAGTAGAAGCTCCTCATCCACATAACCAGCTGAGAGGAACTGAAAGCTACATGTTGCACTCTCTGAGCTGTGGGATGTGGCATCGTTCTCCTCCTCCTGCCAGTGCTGTGTGGCTGCTGCACTAAGTTTACAGATGTCCTTAATCACATGTGAAGTAGAAGTCGCAGCAGCTGAAGGGCAATCGCAATCCCCCCCTCGCCCCCGCCCTGCATTTCGATATCCACGTCAAACAGTTTTTCGGAGAAATTATTGGGAAATTGAGATCTAATTTCTAAAGAGCAGTTGGAGACGCTTGTTCATGCTTTCATCTCTTCCTATATCGACGTCTGTTATTCTGTTTTCGGCTGCCCTGGATCACCTGCAGGCAACTCAAAATGCTGCTGCTGCTAGGCCGCTTACTAGATCAAACAGATGGTAGCTCATCACCCCATTTCTAATGTCCCTTCACTGACTCCCTGAATCATTGGAATAGTAAAAATAATAATAAATCCTGTTACAACAAAGTAATTGATTACTCTAAAAAATTATTTTGGAAAGCTTTAACCAATTCCTACATGTTTTGTAATAATCTGTGTAGATTTTATACTACAAAAGAAGAATTCGACTATATTTACTGGACAGATTTCCTTTTTTGTTGACTTGTGTTTAAGTTTTATTTGCAGCTAGCAGTGCCAACGCTTTCCAGCATCCAGCGAAGCGACGCGGCACAAAGAAAACTGATTCTAAATGTCAAGGTATTCCTCTGAATGTTAATCATTTCAAATAGACATCCAGCATAAGATTCATTAGTCAACTGTATTCTTCAGACACCGTATTTCAGCAACAAGCATTTGAAAGCAAGAGTTGATGATAAAGGCTCAGATCATCCCAAAGAAAAGAAGCGAGGACAGAAAAAGAGAAGCCAAAGGATCAGAAAGGACAAGTGTAGTTACACCAATTGAATCTTAAATAACACACAGAATAAAAGCCTCGCTTTTCTATTAATGGGTTCATTATCACTGTCAGTGGGAGTTTATCTGCATTCATTCATCTCATTCAGCTACACAATCAAGCACTGCGCCTGTTTGTTTGGTTTTTTTTTTAATACTCTGCTGCTGCTTAGTTTAACCTTTCCAATCCACGAATCAGAAGCTGCACGCCTTTAATAATATTTTCAGCATCTGATCTCTTTACGCTACACGGATCATCAAGGAGCGCAAGCACTTCTGTGTTCTTTGCTCATTGTTACAGCTCATAAAAGATTCACGAGCACGGTGCCAAGAGTCATTACGCTTTTAAAGTATCAGAGGTAGCAGAAGACGGCAGCTAAACCCGGGCAGAATCAATTCTGATTTACTAACAAGAAAACGCCGAGTTAATTAGTATGAAATAACACATTAGCATCAACATACGCAGGGCAGAACAAAGCACGCAGAGCCGCCGACTGTCACGTGACAACTCGGGCCTCGGTCACGCAGGCACAGATTTTTCTCTTGCAACCAGTGGTTGGCAGACGGTGGCTGACTCGTCTCTAGGCCGTGAGACTGAGGCGTCAGCTGAAACCTTGAAGTCAATTTTTCTCCACAAGGGATTTTTTTTTTTTAACTTATTGCATTACAACAGCATAATTTGTCACTTTATGATTCAAGAATTTGTAAAAGTTCTACACTCACTGGCCACTTTGTTAGGTACACCTGTTCTGCTGTGATGTTCAGATTGCAGGGTCAGAACATGCCTTGTTTCAGTGATTCCGGCTGGAGGTGGTGGTGGTGGTGTGGGTGATGTTTTCTTGGCACACTTTGGGCCGCGTACTGATTGAGCATCATTCAAACACCACAGCCTACCGGACCATGTCCATCCCTTTATGACCACAGTGTACCCATCTTCTGATGGCCGCTTCCAGCAGGATAGCACGCCATGGGTCCAACCCATACTAGCAAGGTGTGCCTAATAAACTGTCCATATATTCTTATGTCATTACAAATTTGTGTTTAATTTGTAATTAGACACCACAGCTTTAGTGAACGGTGACAAATCAGCTCGGTGTTGCCCAACAGCAACGCTGCCCGTTTCAAATGCTACATTTTCTGCACACATTAGGAAAGATTTTAGCACAAGAGCCAAAATCATATTAAATCAGCAATTATCTTCAATTACCATTGTGTAAAACTAATAAAAAGGAACCAGTGGCAGTTATTGCATCATTCTTGAGTCACTCATTCTCTAGCACACAGTGTCACTTCAGTGCCTTTTATGTTTTTTTTTTTAAGCCTGCATTGATTTTCACGAGCGTCTGATGTCGACAGTCTTATGATCTTGAAATATTTTTAAAAGAGACTTTGACGGCATTCTGAAAAGGACTTAAGCAAATTTCCTTCCAGGTTTCAGCTCAACAAAAGGGTTAAAAAGCTCTTTTTACTGCTCAGCAGGACCAAAGCAATGGGAGCCAACACATCTGAGACACACACGCGCACACACAGTATCACAATCGCAGTCGCCGCTACTACAAATGAAGCCTATTATTAGACCGTCGCTTGAATTACAGTAAAACCATCGCGATGTGCGACGTGAGGAAACGTACGTTTATTAAACAGAATATCAGCAGCTTCCTTTTAAGAGACAAACTGGATGGCTTAGACATTATCAAATCATCTTTGACAGATTCCCCGTGTTAGATCTGGTTCAGTCATAGGGGAGCAGCACAGATAAAAGGCTGCATGAAAAACAGTCGGATGTAATATGGAGGCAACAGTTTGTAGTCTATTGAGTCTGCTGAGACCCTGTGATACCCCGTGGCAGCGTGCGAAGGATTTTTTTTTTCTGCTTCTTATCTGATCTGAGTTGTCCAGGCTGAGCATTTGGTTGCTAAAGAACAACAGGTCTTCTCAAAAACACATCTGGCATTTTCCATCCTTTAAATGAAGAACAACAAACACCAGCCTCAGCAGTGCCTTTTAGCACAACAAAGTCCCCTAAAAAACACACACTAGCCTTTAATATCCGACCTGTGCCAACAGCATGGCTCTATGTATGTTTTCCTGCCTCATAAATCAACACCTAAAACTTCAATCACTCAAAAGCGACTTGACTCTAATAATTAGCTTTGACCTTTGTGGGGTTAGTGCATGTCTAATTTGACAGAGGACTGACCTTCTGACCCAGGAAGAGGCTCTTGGTGGAGAGCACGGTGAAGCTGTCAGATGGAGATCCCTCTGTAGTGCTGTCTGCTGACGCCGCCTTGCTCATCTCACCCTGCTTCTGTTGAGGACACAGAATACATGTCGACATGTGACACGTCTGTCTGCAGCAACAGTGCTCTCTTTCCGTCGCCTTCTGTGGGACAGTCAGAGATCAGCTACCGTCTCCTTGTTTTTGATTTACGTCAATATCTCAGTCTTGTGTCTTAAATTGCATATATTTCTGGAAGATAAAACACAATAAATGTAGCAGTGCCATCAGTTTCTGATCATTTGCTGATGCTACCTGAATGTAAACTTATACAGCAGACCCCCAAATGTTAAATCTATTGCAGACATAACTGGCGTGAAAAGGTTTTGTGTAAACACTGTTTTGTGGAGGGGTGCTCTGCCCCTACTGCCTTTCTGATTTGATTATTCTCAATGCGCTGTGTTTCCGTATGGAACTGAATGAGTGTAAAGAGGGTGCATTTCCTCTCTGACAGCCAAGACGGGTCAAAGCGTGTTTGTGTCAAGTGCTGCAGCTCTACCAGCTACCAGCAGGAGAACTGCAAGCACTCTGGCCAGGAATATCTTCCCTGCAATCAGCAGCACAGTTTCTAGCATCTGTTGCCAACGTAAGGTTGGATGCAATAAAAAAAAAAAAAAAACAGCAATATTTTGGGCTGCTTTTGAGATGTAGTAAAGCAATAATGAAAGTTTAAAGTTTAAACAGCTGAACTGAGTCATACTTGTTATGAAAGTCATCATAAGGCATACCTTAGCCTTGCCTCCTGCCTTTTTCCCACTCAGTTTCTTAGCTGCTGTTTTCTTGACCGACTTGGGTTTCTTCTCGGGGGCAGGTGAGACGGGCGTCTCCAGTTTCCCCTTGGCGCCTCTCTTCTTGGCCAGCAGCTCTGGATGAATGTTGGGCAGGACTCCACCTGCTGCAATGGTCACACCTTTCAGCAACTTTCAGACACACAAAGATGAAATTAGAGAGAGCGGACAGAATCCACGACGTCCTGCGCCACCTGGAAGGTAGGATTCATCATTTACGCAGCAGCTCACCTGGTTCAACTCCTCGTCGTTGGCGATGGCCAGCAGGATGTGTCGCGGTGTTACGCGACCTTTTTTATTGTCTCTGGCTGCATTACCTGCCAGCTCCAGGATCTCCGCTACATGGATTAAAATAAATAAATATGAGAAAACATCAGGGGAGCTTTTTATAAATAAATATTATACAGCTTCCCAGTGCTTCCTCATCTGTATCCACAGTCTTCTCTCTAACAGTAGCTGAGAGTAGCTAATCTATAGCACTTTACTTTCTTTGGACTGCTTTCTTAGGATCTCAGGCGCAATTACTGAATATTATAAAATATGTAGATATCATATAACATACTTTGCGTGTAATATGTGCTTGTGTTGCTCTTTGTCAGAAATCAGTCTCCTCCATTCCAAAATACATCTCACCAGTAAGATATTCGAGGACGGCAGCCAGGTAGACAGGAGCTCCCACCCCGATGCGATATTTAGGCAATCCCCTTTTGATGTAGCGGAGCATGCGCCCCACGGGGAAGATGACCCCGGCCTTGGTGGACCGGGAGGTCTTGGTGGACTTCTTCTTTCCTCCTCGGCTGGACATGGTGCTGTCACCGCTACCAGTGTCAGGCTCTGCAGGGGCACAACAGCCATGATCCAATGACAAATCGGAACAATACTGATCTCCTTTATTTCGACTATTAATTTGGTGAATGGGGGAGGGGGGGTATATCCATTTATCTTAATGAGTCTCTTAAATAGCTGCAAACATAAGCAGTCTGCACATACAGTGTAATCCTTTGACAGGAAAAAAAATATCCATGCTTTAACTTTCCTGTGCCTGGAGCCCTACTCTTGGTTTTAAAGGCTAATAATTATTTATAAATACATAGATAAAGATTGGGTGGAACAGCCATAAAATTTCAGACATAAATGAGGTCTGATGTCATTGGGAATCATGAAGAAAGGCAGTTTTTGAGTATGTACAATAAGCTATGTTCCCTCGGGACTTCTACTCCTTGAGCATTTGGTGGGAAACTGCCCAGGATCCAAATTAGGCTTTCATTTTATGTCACCATGGGGGAAATGCGCAACCTAAATGTGACATTTTATGGTCCTGACATTCTGAGAGAGGTCATTTAATAAATAGCAATGCCTAAAGCATGCGGATAAGTAACAGGACGTTTGTTTGTTATTTAAGTCAACCCCACTGCTATATGAAATGTAAAGATTCCTGGGACCGAAATCAATGCTGCTGCACCAGATGCAGACACCAATTAGCTGTGTGATAATCAATTAGCCCCACCACAGGCCACGCTATTTCCCCAAGCCTGCTCCAACACAAACACTCCACGCGACATTGTATCAAACCCACCGTTTACTGTGGTTCTTAAAGTGTTTTTTCACTAACACGTTTCATTTCACCTGCAACATCTGCAGCATTTCTCCACTCCGGCCAGGTGTAAGGTGAACTGAACCGCCACTGACAGCGATTTCCGCGTGTCAACAGCCCGCCGGATGTCTGGCACGCGTATATTTGTTTCCTCCACAGTCCTTGCGTCTGATCTAACGCCTAATATCGAGCTGTCAAACGACCTGAGGACATTTTTATGTTCGGGTCTGGGGGCTCTTGGGTGGAAATAACCCCGGTAGAGCGGCGGCAGCTGCCCGCTCCTCCTTCCCTCCCCTTCCTGCCCGTCAGCCCCAGCAACACGGTCTCCCCGTCGGCCTCCATGCCCGAAAAACACGAAATGGCAACGTGAACGTCTCAGCCGGGGGAACGGAGACCGGCTCGACCGATAGGAAACGACCATAACAGAGCTGACACAATGATGTGCAAACCCGGTGGATTACTTACAAAAAACAGAGCGCAGCGGAAAATTTCCTCTCGGTCTCCGGTTACAATCCTGGGCAGTACCCTACCCCCGTCTCCCACAATCCACAGCGAGTTGAAATATCGGAGCGAGCCAGCGCCGCTCGCGGAGCGCGACAGCTGAGAGCAGAGAGCAAAGCTGCTGAATCCTGCCGAGATTAGCTTTAACCCTTTGCACCTTTACTTTCTTTGTCAAGAAAACACGTGGTTTGAGCAGAAATGCTCCCGCGCAGATCGATGTTTGGAAATTATAAGCTATAAAGCTGATTCTTTCCCCGGGGGGGCAGATCCCTTTAGGTTGCCCACTATGCCCCAATTAATCCACTGTACCTTGGGTATTTTTAAAGGTACAAATATTTTTCACCTAGATTAGACTAGAATATATTTATCTTTAATTAATCCTTTTAAGACTTTGGCCCCATAGCTGTAACATAATTCCTACTGTCCTTCACGGACATCCTTCCTGGACTTTGCAGCTAGGATGCGCTTGTTTACCTGATTACCAAGGTGTGAAATCTGCTGCCCCGTGTACAGTTGGTTCCATAATCTTTTGAGCAGTTACATTTGTATCAATTTGTCTCTGTAAATCACCACAGTGGATTTTAAATCGATAAATCCAGATGTGATTGAAGTGCAGAATTTCAGCTTTAATTCAAGGGTTTAACAAAAGTATTGATTAACTTTTTAAGAATTACAGCCATTTTTATACACAGTGCTCAAAAGTAATTGGAAATTTGACTGACATGCAGTATTATGTCCAGGTGAGATCTGTTCCTTCATTATTCCATGATAAAAAAAAATGAAATGTAACTCTCAATATGGGGTCCAAAGAAATGGCACTGCAAGTGAGGGAGTCTTAAACCATGCCAAATCATCAATCTGATACATTCTTTTAAAAAAGAATGATTGTACTGGCCAGCTCAGCAACACTCCAAACTGCTCAACCTGAGCTGGTCCTCTGATCTAAACCTGTCCATCCTGCTCATTCTCAGTGAAAAGCTTAACATCTTCAGCTCAGCCTCCTGTCTTTTTGTTAGTGCCACCATCTCAACCTATTCATCATAACAGGTCTCATTACCATCTTGTAAACCTTCCCTTTCATTTTTGCTGCTATCCTTCTGTCACACATCAGCCCCGACACTCGTCTCCACCCGATCCACCCTGCCTGCACTCCCTTCTTCACCTCTCTTGTGGACTGTCCGTTGCTTTAGATAGTTGGACCCAGGTCCAACCATCTTGTCTACCTTCCAACTTGTCTACCTTCGCCACCTCTGCTCCTTATAGCTTCACTGCTACACCCGTCTCCCTCTCATTCACACACATGTATTTCGTCTTACTTCTACTGACTGTCATTCCTCTTCTCTCCAGAGCATACCTCCAACTCTCCAGGCTCTCTTCCACCTGCTCCCTACTCTCACTACAGATTACAAAGACTCCTGCCTGACCTCATCTGTTAACCTGTCCATCACCACTACAAATAAGAAGGGGCTCAAAGCTGATCCCTGGTGTAATCCCAACTGGACCACGGAGCAATGGAAGAAGATGGACTGGTCTGATGAATCACATTTTCTTTTACATGGACGGCAGGGTGCATGTGCATCGCGTACCTGGGGAACACGTGGCACCAGGATGCACTATGGGAAGAAGGCAAGCTGGCAGAGGCTGTGTGATGCTTTGGGCAATGTTCTGCTGGGAAACGTTGAGTCCTGCTCTGCATGTGGATGTTACTCTGACACGTACCACCTACCTAAGCATTATTGCAGACCATGTGCACCCTTTCATGGAAACAGTATTCCCTGATGGCTGTGGCCTTTCAGCAGGATAATGCACCCTGCCACAAAGCAAAAATGATTCAGGAATGGTTTGAGGAGCACAACAACAAGTTTGAGGTGATCGGTGTATGTGCATATGCTCCATTGACTTTTAAATTTATAATTTAAATGTGTGTCAAGCCCATGATAGAGTGCAGTCCTCAGCATATACCTGCAGAATATTTGCTCACAGGACAGCTCATTGGTCTGCTTTGTCAGAAACGTGAATAGCAGCGGATTTGTTCTCATCGTTGGGAATCAGATTTCTGTCACTGTGATTAATTAGTATCTTTAAGAGTTCAGGTTTTACCTGTCAGACCTAAAGCTGGCCCTGCTGTTACCTCTTTGAAGGTCACTGAGTGTATAAGAAAGGATTTCTTCTGTGGATCTGGTTTAACTCACTGGGTTCAGCAGGTGACCAAAAAAGTAAAAGCTAAAAAGCCCTTAAAAATTATTATTTTTTATTCTTTCCATTTAGTCAGGTAGGCCATCAGCTGCATTACCACCACTGACTATTGGAAGGTGGACCAAAGTGTGTTGCTTCTTGATCTCAATAAATGTGTGAAGAATTTTGCTTTTCAGCCCATTTTTTGAAGTTTGTGGTACCAAATATACTCCTAGACCAAAAATCAAATTTGTTCAATGTGTATGAGCTACCCTCTCCGCGTATCTCATGGTGCCCAGAAAGTTATGCAGCCTATCTGTAGGCAGAAGTGCTAAATAAGATATGGCATTTATTAAAGCATTAATAATCAAGTGGTGTAAAAAAAAATCAACCCACGTGATCTGAATAAAATGTTTAAGCTGTAGGAGAAGCATAAAAAAAAACACCTGCCAGCCTTCATCCTGTGGCAAAGGTTTTACCAGCTACTACATGACTGTTAAAAACTATTAAAAAAAATTTTCTGACATTTATATTTAAACCACACAGATAATATAACACAAAGCAAAATTAAAAAAAAAAATGAAGGGTAAAATGGACATCCAAAGATAGTCCAGGCTGTGTGCAAGAATCACATCTGATGGATGCGCGCAGCATACTGATGCAGTGGTTGCAGCTTCTCAGCAGAGGTCAGACCTGAGCCGTGCAGCCGTCACTCTATAAGCAGTCTAACCTGCCTGCTGCGTGACATACAGATTGCATAAGTATGTCTCTGTGTGGAAATATGCAGTGGGGACTGAATGAAATCAGATCTCATTTAGTGTAAAAAAGAAAAATTCAGACTTCACTGATCAAATATTCAGATTAACGTTTTTCAGAAGGAGTTGAAGTTTGTCGCCCCCTCCTGGAGTAACTGAAACTGAAAATGTAGACTGATCTGATTTGATAATCCAAATTAAACAAAATAAAAAAACTGCTGAGACTGAAGCTGTTACATAGTTCTGGCTAATTGATGGCAACAATAAAATTGTAACAGCATGTCAGCAGACTACACTGTTGATACAGCAGAATAATCCATGCAATATAATAGTCATCCAAAGGAAATTATGCAATTGCCTAGTCATTCTCCATTTCATCAGTACAGCATATCATAAAATGTGCCATAAATGCGTTAATTAAACAATTTAGAATTATAGGAGCCACATGTTGCAGACAGATCTTAAAATCATGTTGGTCAGGGTGATAGCTAATTTAAGTGATAACTACACAGGAAAGTACAACCTGTAACCATTCATATCCTCGTGCTGTAAAGCTGAAGTGGTTTTATGTGTAAGTGCAGTACTGCGGAAAAGTGCTGAACCACTCATTTGTTCATATTTTGCTAGGAAAATAGGTTTATTATAGATTTACTGAAACAGGTGCAAACATTCATGGAAATCCATATAAATTCTAGCAAAAAGAAAGTTCCAACTGGTCAATATTTGGTGTGACCACTTTTATTCTTCAACACAGTCTGAACTCTCTGATGCAGCTTTCTTGTCATTTCTTTCACTAGTCTTCACAAATTGTTCTCCGGGCTTCTTGAAGGACATTCGAAGCTCTTCTTTGGATGTCGGCTGCCTTTTGTTCTGTCCTCTGTAAAGATGATCCCACCCTGCTCCAGTGATGTTGAGGTCTGGGTTCTGAGTAGCCCAATCCATGTCTGATAGTGTTCCACTGTGTGTTTTTCTATCCAGGTACACTTTTACTGCATTGACAGTATGTTTGTAACAGCTATTGTATATCATATGATTTCTAGCATGGTGGTTCAAAATCTGACCGTAATCTTCTGCATTCATAATCAGGATCAGGATCAGAAGAGTTTATTGCCATATGGGTGAACAGGGTCACAACATCAGGAAATTGCTGCGGTACTTCGTGCTTACATAAAAAAAAAAAAAAAAAAACAAGTATAAAAACTATAACACACTATTACAAAATATAACTACATCAGATCCCCAACACAGGTCACCAGTCTAACACAGACTCACATTCACACCTATGGGCAATTTACAATAACCAATCAACCTAAGCCCAATAACTACACGTCAGAGTACCCGGACAAAAACCCGCAGACACAGGGAGAACATGCAAACTCTATACAGAAAGGCCCCAGCTAGAGAGTGGACTTGAACCAAGTCCAGTCTTGCTGTGAGGCAACAGTGCTAACCACTACACCACCATGCTGCTTTGTGCATGAGAAAGAAATGAAAGAAACCTGTCAACACGGATCTTTGGGCTTAAATTGTAAGAAATAAATGTGGAAAAGGTTTTGCTAGATTATTTTCCTATTTCTTAAGGACATGGCTTTCAGATACTGTTCAGCTCCTGTAGTGTAGATAGTTTTTTTTAAGACACAACACTGGTTCAACCCTTGAGTAAGATGCCTTTTTTTATGCTTGAATAGTTCAAAACCTGAACCCTCTGACCAGAAAAAAAAAACAAAAACAAAAAAAACAAAACAGAAATTGCTCTGAAAATGGTCAGGTACAAGGCCTGCACTGAAAAAGCAGGCAATGCGCAAAGAAAAACTTTGCGAGACCTTCAGAAAGGCTGGTCCATTTTAATAAATTATAAGAAAGGCTTGGAAGCAAAATTGAAAGAAATGCAGGTTGGCTCAAAACCTTCGCACAGTACTGTACACTGTCTCTGCTAAAGAAACTAAACAAACAAGAAACAGAAAAAAAAAAAGAGAGAGAGAGAGCACCCCCCAGTTTTTGTTCATGTTTTCTGTTAGGCTTCTGTAATTTAACACCAGTCTGCAGACATGACTGTACTAAGACAGGTGTCCAAAAGTTTCATCAGTTCCAACAAAGTCAGACAGAAGGGAGGCTGCAGCGTACGGCTATTTTGATCAGTGATTAATTTAATTAATCACTGATCAAAATAACACATCGTGATTTCCTGAAGACTACAATTTTATTGTGCTGAACAAAGAAAAGAAAAGTATGCAAATAAAGTATTCAGAGAAGTCTCATAGCGTTTGCAGGTATTCGTTTAATGTAACAGCTATCTAATGTACCGGCTGTTTTTCTGAAATCACACCAACCCCTGCTCCGCTTTAACCTTCACCTGGCTCTCACGTGGACTGCAGGAAAAACACGGAGAAAGGCTGCAGCCGCATTTTCCGGGCTTAGGTCAGCTGACCAAGATTCAGCCAATGAGAAGTCGCAAGCTGTTGTAAATAAACTGCTGCCTTCCAGAGCTGCTGTACAGAGGCGGCCGGAGCGGGACTGAGAAACTGGGGCCAGTCATGAAGGTGGAGACAGCAGCCAGCGGTAAGTCAGCACGTGATTTGACCGTTAACGTGGGGTCGGGTATGGTAAGTGTAAAAAGCTTTTTGTAAAGCTGGCCACACTTTACTTTTTCTGGTAGGCCTTGTGATGCGAAAACAAAGGCACCTGGTGCGTTCAGGGACACGCAGTACAGGTCCCAGTCTGTATATAAACTCTCTATAACACTTTGAGGTGCACACCGTGTATGCAGACCTGAGCACTAATTTAGCTGAACTAACCACTGTTTTTGGATATTTATTATTAAACTACATGCCTGTTAGTTTTAGTTAAATATGAATGAAGTTATATTTAGGTCAACACAGTGCACCTGAACTTGGACGTTCAGTCTCATGAGCAGTCACGAATAAATAAAAAAATCATTCTACAATCATTAAAATACAGATTAAGCACAAACTTTAATATCCATTTGGCATGTCTAACTTGATTAATAACACAAAAGATACATTTTTGTGCAGAGAGAAAGGGGCAGAGTGGAAATAGGGCAGCCTGATCCCCAAGAACTTGACTAAAAAGGTCCACACTCGAATAATAGGATTATATTTAATCCTCCTGTGGTACAAATTTGCACAAGGCTACACTGCATTCAGATGATTACTGTACAATGGAAAGACAAAGTAGTAGGAGTCAAAAATGTATGTGTTCATTTACAGTTTTTGATGAAAAATGAGCAGAGACAACCTGAGCTTTATTTATGCATTTATTTTTATTAAATGCAATCATAAAAATTAAACACCACCTTCCTTTCAGAATAAGCAGATTTTATTCTTTAATCTTTATTGTTCTTTGATTAGTTATTTTAAGATGGTACGCCTTCTTAGGATTTTTGCTTCCAAAATCATAGTATGACTTTGAATTTTAAAATGTGCTTTATTAGCAGTTTCTCTAAATACTTTCTGTAGTATCTAAATGTTTTTTAAATGTTTCTGTATTTTTGTGTTTCCAGGTGTGAGGGAACCTGAGGAGAGAGGAAGCAGCAGCAGCAGCCGGCAGGTAAGAACAGGTCGCCTCAGTAGAAAAGATTCACAAGTGGCATATACAATACATCGAGGCGTTGACAACACGGCCTGTCATGCATTACACTGTTTCTTGTCTTAGCCTTTTTTTTAGGGGAGGGGAGGTTGTCATGTGTATGTTGTAAACAACATAAAAATATTGCAGATATTTTGACGTGTGCGAAGCTTCAAATGAAACCTGCCTCATGTTGCCCTAAATTTCTCGATATTTCTTTTTATGTACCGTGTCGCGAGGTGTGACTTGTATGTTACAGCTGCAATCTGATGTGTCTAATTAGGAATCTTTCCATCTGACTTCATTCCTCTAACTGTAACTCCACTGAGACTTGTTCTGTTTCGCGTATGTTGTTTACAGCAGGCTTGACCTGATAGACAAGTTCCATTTTTTTGAACATTTCTGCAGGCAGCATAGAGCAGGTTGGCAAAAGCAAATAATGTATTGTGCACAAGACGGTGAGAAGAGGAGTGTTTTGATCAGTGAGGAGGTAGCGACGGTTTTTGCGGTCACGTGGGCACAAAAGCAGATTGAGGGTGCACCTTGCAACCTTGCACCTTGCAGCTGCCTTACTTGATTTCCTGGAAAAATTTATGGGTAATAAATGTAGTAAAGAAAACGTCCTCATCGGGATTGACACACAAGGAAGCATCTATTTGCATCTTGATTGAATCTCTAAAAACAACTAGCCGAGGCCTGAGACCAGCATGGCATTTGTGAAACATTGTTCTCTCAGTTGCCATGGCTTGAACGAGGGCAGCTGGGGGGAAAAGCTGGCATTTTAGAGGGTCTGGCGAATGTGACATCAATCCCTGGGCTTAATTCCTGCTGAGTGAACTGACCTGCCTTTCTCAGTGCCACTGCCTCATATTTCACTTTTATTAGTTGCACTGTTAGAGCCATCGTGCACACTGGCTGATGTTAGGATTCAAAGTTAAATAACTACTCGTAACATTTCATTGAAAGACTTTTAATAGGATTGATGATTCTTTTGCATATCTACAGTATTTATTTATTTTTTTGCATGTTTAGTAAGTACAAATTTTGCTATACTTTTGGCCAAAATATTCAATTTGATGATTGAACTACACTATAACTATAGGCTGCAAACACCTGAATTTGAAAATGAATAATGTCCTATTTTCATTGTGGTCCTCGATCCACACAGTAACCTAAGACACACAGAGAAGTTTCAGGGTCTCGTTGCTGTTTCCCTCCTGCTGCCTTGCACTCTGGGTTATTAACTTTAGGGAAATCCCACACTCACCATGAAGCGTTCAGACCCACAGTGTTCTCATCCTCCTGGACAGATGCTCTCACAAGTTTCAGTAACAGCCTTTCTGTTGTTTTTGAGACATTTCTGCACCACGAGAGGTTTCTGTGGGAAATGCTGATGGAGCTCATGAGATTGCACTCTTATCGTTGAAGTAACAGAGGGGTTCAACACAATGCTGTTTCTTTTTCTCTGCCCAGGAGGGCCCTGGAGGACTGTTGGACTCCGTGAAGAAAGCTGCGTTTGTCATTGGATCTGGAATCTTATTCTTGGCTGCGTTCGGAAACTCACTGACATGGTATGATGTCGCATCGACAAATCGGGTTGTCCTGACAGAAACCCGAGGAGTGACATTGCCAGGTTCTTTTATTATGCAGAGCAGAAAGGGCAAGAGTGGCAGGAGAAGGAATTAAACCAAACAGATGAGAACTGCATGGGAGGAGCAAGGGCAGGTTGGTGCAAAACAGGACTAGACAGACAATAGCAGGGCAGGACGGAGTGTAACTTAAACACAACATTACATGAAATTACTAAATGACATCACCTGAAATGATGTAACATATACAACCTTTCTGTTTCTTTTTTCCAAAGATTTATTTTTGGCTTTCTGGCCTTTATTAAACAGGATAATGTGGAGGGTTAGCAGGCAAACAGTGAGCGGGTGGGGTGGTGGGGTGGGGTGAAATGCAGGAAATGGTTTAGGGTGAACTTGAACCTAGACCCCTGCGGTAGACTTCACCTGCTCAACCATGAGCTATAATGGCACCACCCAGTATTTCTGCATCATTTCTTTGGTGGTTAGATTTTCGTGTGGCGGGTAGGCCTGGGCTGCTGGACAGGACAGAGCATACGCGCACAGTGTAAGGCAGGAGAGCACAGTGTGGGAAAACTCAGTGTGTTTAACATGTAATTAAAAGAACGTTTCTCCTTCAGGCACCTTCAGAGATTCTGGGGAGCTTCGGGAGATTTTTGGCAGAACTTGTGGACCAAGTTGTATGTGGCATATGAGGGCCACGATGCTGCTCTGTTCTTCTTGGGTAAGAAATAAAACTGTAGAGTAACATCGCAAGTGACTGCAAATACTTACTGGTCTTTCATGACTGCTGCTTCATCAGAGCAGCTTGGTCAGTGCGTGCGCTGTTCTGTTCTGGAACACTTGGGTTTCGGTGGTTTCGCGGATCTATAGATTCGCTGTTTTCTGCGTTTTTTGGAATTTGAAGGTAGCCAGACGAAAGCTGCCACCGCAGAGGAAACATCATGTTTGTGGAGCGCTGAGAACAGTTATTAAGTTCAGTCATGATCGCTGTTGTCAGCTTTCTCGCTAATTATCTCTCAGCTGGCAGCTTTTGCATAGTGGAAGGTATTCCTCATTCAGATATCATCTACAGTACGTAGGACATGAGATGCATGCAGGGTAGGGTATGTATCTGTTTGCAGTGAAAGTGTGATACGAGTTACTCTTCGTTACATTGTCATTTTAGAAGATTCTGCCATGGATCTTTTACCTATGTGTGTAATCAAATGAATGCATAATGAAGGCCCAGGTTGAGTCCGTGGTTCTCTGACAGGGACCTTGTTTTTCTTAATAGGGACCATGCTTGTTCCCAGTCTGGCATTCTGGCTGTCAAACGCGCTCCTGCTGTTGGTGGACGTCACTGGTAAACCCTCCTTCATCACCCGCTATCGTATCCAGTTGGACAAGAATAACCCGGTAAGCCTCAGGCTCACACTTTGAGTGCTTTTACCAGTTATTTTACCCGTATCTTATTTCGATTTTGTTTTATCTGCACTGGCACTTGTTATTTTCATGCTGACTACATAAAATGGACAAGTATGCTTTTTGGGGCTTTCATAATCACGTAATAAATGAATGTAAATTTTTTAAAATAAAAATAGGGCATACTGCTCTACTTAAAAGACCACGTAATGTGTGTGTGTGTGCGTGCAGATGTGGCTGATAACATCTGTAAATGAGGGGGCCCTAAGTGCTCTCCATATCCCCGTCTGACCAAAGTCCTCTAACTGTGTTTGATTAACAGATGTTGTTGGACAGCGCAGAGATAAAGAGTGGCATTGCTGATAAGTAGGGGTTACTGTGAAAAGTGTCCACATTAGTAGTTCTTCTGTCAGTTGAGGCTCACTGTAACTGAACAAAATGCTTCCTGTCGGTTGTTTTCTCTGTAAGAGAGTGTGTTATCCCTCACTCCGTAGAGTTTGCCACATTTACAGCCTGACATAAATTTCCACAGAGCTAAAATGTTATATCTTTAATGATGATGTAATCTGTAAAAAGCTGCTGCGGTGGTGTTTTTTCCCGACTCCAAGCAGAAATACTGCCGGTCAATGATCGGGAATAGCTGTCTCAGCTTGAACTCTAGTAGTCATAAACAAACCAGGATGTGCTATTATCTAGCAAGATTATAAATTAGGCAAACGTGCTCGTGTAATTTATCAAGCAATATAACTCGTTATCTTACATTATCTGAACGGTGTGCCAGAGCCCGTGTAATGGTCACATTTATTACAACGGAGACTCCGCACGATATGGTCAGAAACCAGAGAAACAAAGCCTGCGACTCTGAGGGTGCTGTGCTTGTGTTCTGGAGAACACAGTGTTCTCACACTAAAGAAAGTTCATTGTGGCATGACGTGCGTTTGTAGCCCGGTTCCAAATGTTGGCAGTAAAAGGGTCAATTCCACCACGTGGATCGAGTGGTGTGGAGTGAACCCACGATTTGAACTTTGTGACACGGTGCCTTATCCTGCTGCGAGCAGCCATCAGAAGATGGGTGCACTGTGGTCATAAGGGGATGGTCAGCAACGGTACTCAGGTAGGCTGCGGTGTTTGAATGATGCTAAATTGGTACTAAGGCACCCAGAGTGTGCCAGAAAATATCCCTCACACCATTTTACCATCACCAGCAGCCTGAACCCTACCCATCCACATGTCGCAGCAGACATGGAGACACATGAGTGGATATTTAAACCCTAGATCAGCAGTTTCTGAAGCACTCCATGCCATATTCAACATCACTTCAGTCACCTTTCTTCCCCATTCTATTGCTCAGTTTGAATTTGGCCACGTCATCTTGACCATGTCTGCATGTGTAAATGCATTAAGTTGCTTTCATGTGATTGGCTGATTAGATGTTTGCATTAATGAGGGGGTGAACGGGTGTACCTAACACAGTTTGCCCCATAATGAATAAGGATAAGACATGGGGGGAAAAAGTGTGTGTGTGTGTGTGTGTCACTAAAAAAGGGGAGCTAGGTAGTTTGAATACTTTTTGAGAGTGTGTCCCGCTTTAATGTCTCCTCCATTTTTCCTCCAGGTGGATCCAGTCAAGCTGCGCGATGCCTTGAAGTGTGTCGTCTTCAACTACGTGATAATCTCCGGGTCCATGGTGGTGGGCGTTTACTACCTCATGAGCTGGAGAGGAAACCCCTGTGGCCCAGAGCTGCCCACCTTTCACTGGGCCTTGATGGAGCTCACCATCTTCTCCATCTCGGAGGAAATTCTCTTCTACTATTCGCACAGGTGGAGAACGTTCATTTTTACTTGAAACAGCTGTGACACATCAAAACGGACTACACAATCAGTGGATAGTTGCCAGCAGATAACCTTTCTTCCTCATTTCAGAGATGGTGGTGATTGTGACGCTAACATTATTCTGATGTTGTGCTTCTTTCATCTCGTCTGCCACAGTCACTCACTTTTATAGTTACTGTATTTGATTCACCCTGTTAGATTATGAGTAACAGGGCGTGGACGTGTGCTGAGATCCATATAAACATTGCTCGTAGACTCCTCGTAGTCTGCGTAAAGCAACGCAACCTGCAGCCTCCTCTATCGGCATTATTCAAATTTTTCTTTTGCGAGCTCAGAGCCCGTCCCAGCACATAGTTAAAAACCTTGCAGCTTCAGATAGGCTGCAGCAGTTTTGCGCATTCATCTTGATTCTTTGGATTTCCTCAGGCTGTTCCACCATCCCGGCCTCTACAAGTATTACCACAAACAGCACCACGAGTGGACCGCTCCCATCGGAGTCGTCTCCATTTACGCTCATCCTCTGGAGCACGTGGTGAGTGATCCTCCTCCTGCCATTACATTTTTCTCTGACACGCTCTCTGGATGTGAGCATTGTATTGCTGACAGAAATGACAGTGCAGTGCATCCCTGCTATGGGAAACTACAGATTATACGTGTTAAATAAAATGAAAGTTCTTCCCTCCTCACTGAGAATCAACCAGACAGAGCTATCTCAGATAAATCAGACTGATTTAATTTTCATATCTGAAATCAGGACAAACCACATCCTGAAAGCACTCATTGCACTCTAAGCATGTGACTTTGGATCCGGATTAAAGTTTAGCACAATTAGAGCTAAGCGGATCAGTCCCTGAAGTATCTCTACTACTGATTCAGTGCTTGTTTTGCCAAAATATGGATCTAAATGTGCAGATATGGATCACATAGTATCTCCTTTTGCATGCTCTTAACCAAAAAGGGTGTGTATCACCTCTTAAATGCGACAGCCGTTTGCTGCTGCTTAGGATAAGTTTGTGTGTGTTTGCCGGTTAAACGTGCGGTGTTCTTCTTTGCTCTTAGATCTCCAACATGCTGCCGGTGGTGTTCGGGCCGATCCTCCTGAGCTCCCACCTGTCCACGACCTCCTTGTGGTACTGCGTGGCTCTGGTCAGTACCACTATCTCCCACTGTGGATACCACCTTCCCTTCCTGCCCTCTCCTGAGTTCCATGACTTCCACCACCTCAGGTGAGCTCACTTGTCGCTTTCTTGAAGGTGATATCTAAGGAATACTTTTAGGCAATTTGGACTCAAAGATAATTTGGTGGTCAAAGGTAAAAAATAACTGTGACCTCACAGAGCACTTTTTTGGTCATAACTCTAGAAGTCCTAGGCTAATTGTGAGGAAATGTCACACGAAAGTCAAATGGAAGGAAAAAATGATGAAGTAATGACTTTTCATATCCACAAGGTCAAAGATCGTGGCTGTAAACTTTAACCTAACTGGATAGAAAGGTGGTGATTCTAGTTTTATGACTTTCTGTCTGGATGCTGGTTCAGTTATCTTGTTTACCACAGGCTGCTCTGATAAGCATCTTTTGAAGGTACAAAGAACCTGCTTAGAATCGGACGAAGCTATTCCCGACCTTTTAAAGTTCAGGGATGAAGCTGAAGAAGGTATAGCTTTTAAAAGGCAAGGTCATTGTACTGCACTCTTTAGCCAGTGTTACTCAAACAGGAGGAAATAATGTGCAGCCTGGGAACTACTTCTCGTGGGATAATACAGATGGGATTAACTGTGTTTATGTAACTGTGCGGCTCTGATATGTTTTAATAGCAGCGGAGTTCTTTGACTCCACGCAAATGGCTCAGACAGTAGGACTGACTCAGACTGACAGTTAAAAATGCAATTACTGAATCAGGAAGAAAAAAATAGCTTTCCATTAATTAATCAAATCACAGTCGAAGCTGTCAAAACAGTGTGTGAGAGCCTTTAAACAACATCTTGTTACTTCTGCAGCGCAATTTAACAAAAAACCTGTTGTGGGTCTGTGATTTGGATTGGTTGTGGCATATTGTGTTACCACTGGAGAAAAAAAACATTATGTGCAAATTACATGCAAATGTGAGTTTGCTTCACAAAGTAAACCTTCTGCTCTTCAAATCAGCATGAGTTTTCACTTTGAGGCCCAACAGCACTCAGGTGTGCTGGCAGCGCCGTGCAGCACGGTAAGAGGAAATGTGCAGGATGAGACCGCTGGGAAATTAGAAGATGAGAAATTTAAGTGTATTATTCTTCAGAGAAATATTCATTGATGTTTGACTGAAAGCTTTGGGGTGAGTTGCAGACTTTTGTAGGTTGACTATAGTGGTACTGCTACATGTATGAGATGTTTAAAGAAAGATAGCATCTTTGTTGCAGAATAACGGAACAGCTGCTCGCACTCGTTTCCGTTTCCAGGTTCAATCAGTGTTTTGGTGTCTTCGGGATTCTGGACAGGCTCCACGCCACCGACACCAAGTTCCGGCAGACCAAGCAGTACGAACGCCACGTCCTCCTCACCAGCTTCACCCCACTGAACGAGAGCATCCCCAACACACCCAAGAAGGGCCAGTGAGGACCTGCGGCCACCGACTCTGTTTCAGTCTTTAAAAACCAAACCAGACGCTGTTGGACTGTCAAAGTCTGCCCAGACTCTGCAGTCACACTTTTATGTGGTCACTGCACTTTAACATACAGGTGCCATTTAGTTTAAAATTGTTTACCTGTAATTTTTTAATAATTAAAACAAAAAACAGAATGAGTCAAGATGAGAATGTAAGCTTAACATATGCAACTCTTTCCTTTTTTCTTCTATATCGTCTTGAGATTTGTATTTGATATCTGTATCATTTCATGTCTTTGAATTACAGGATTTTGGTCTGAACTAAAAGTATATTTCACAAGTGTTAGTGACTTAAGCTTTACCATATTCAAAGACTTTTGTGATTGACGGGGTGAAAACAGGAGTGGACTGCGCTCTACAGCCTCACTGTTTCCTGGCAATCATTCCGATTGTATTTGCACTTGTGCCCACCTTCTTAAACGTTTAACAGCTTGAGGAAACCACAACAATCTCACACAGTCTGAACCCCGAGTGCACCCTCGACGGGTGTAAAAGTAGAGACTTGCACCGTGAGAGCGTGCAAAATGAAAATTTCAAAGATCATTTCAGTGAGAACATTCTGATTTCAGCAGAACTTAAATGTTATGGTAGCAATATAACCGCAGCATTTAAGTGGCAACATATCCCCACGTGAAACTGTTGCATCACGGAATGTAATAGAAACTTTTGAGTGGTCGTGCTGCAAAAAAACACTACAAATGTTCTGACTTTTCTTCATGAAACTGATTAATGTACTCTACTGTACTTTTAAGGGCAATTATTAATTCTTAAAAAAATAGATCTGGCTTTCAGCTGGCCCATCCAGAATCTTCTGGTGCATTCACTGACCACTCAGACAGAAGAGAATCTGTATTTTGTGGCAAAAGACAAGCAATCCACTTGCACTTTGCACATCGGTGGCACTCGTGCTTTCAAATGTCTTTTTTTCTAGTACAGAAAAGCTCCTTTATAAAAAAGACAGGGATTAATGCAATGTAAAGAATGCACTGATGTGATGGTTTAACATTAAACTCTTAAAAATAATAAATGCACGTGTTCTTTCTGTGGGTTTCAGAGACGACTGAAATAATCACATGACAGCTGGTGTTTGAGGTTTTTTTGTGCGTTTTGTGTTTTTTTTCTTTATTAAAGGAAAAAGCATAATTACTACAAATTACAAATAACACTAATAGCGAATCACGTCAGCCTACAAAGCAGGTATTATGAATATTAAATGTTATAATACAGGATCTCATTCAAGTATTTTACATTTTTCCATTTTATATATTTTTTTGTTCCTTTTTCCTCATTTTCATCTTTTTTTCCTCATGACAAGCCTAGGATACTGTAATGTAATGAACTATTGATGGTTCATATACAGTCATTTCTTATTCATATGGCTTTATGGAACTTTGTCCTGTTTCCCCCCCCCAAAGTCTCCAGACATCATAGCTAGCCATATTCCTCTGAGCAACAGCACAAACCCAAACGGGATTTTGCTCAGTTTCCTTTCTCGTTTTCTGCTCCTCCTCCTGCACGTCCATCTTTCATCTGTGTCCGCACAGCTGGCCAAGTCTGTAAAAAAAAGGACTTGAGCAGGGGGTAGGCGGTGCCCCCTAGAGTTCATAAGGACAGCAGCAGGTGTATGCTGATAGAGAAGGATGAAAACTCCCAAACCACCTGAATCCCCCAAATGTCCAGAGACAGGTGATGATCACATTAGAGGGAGGATTATGTGAAGAACTGCCCCCTCCAGTGGCAGTCTGTCATGTCTGCAGCCACACGCCGGCTCACCAATTCAAAGGCTTCACCGGCTTTGGGAAATGCTAGTTTTCAGTTTTGAATCATTTCATAGCTCTTTTATTTTCTTCTTTTTTTTTTCTTTTTTTCCTCAGTAAACACTCTGATGCTTCAACTGAAACTGATCCAAATCTCCCTGAAGATAAACCAAAAAAAAAAAAAAACCAAAAAAAAAAAAAAACCAGGAGAGGAAGGAAAAAAACAAAAACAGGAAGTACAGCTTCAAGTTGCATTTTCATACAACTCTCAATTTAGAGGAAGAAACTGAACAATGTAACACTGATGGGACAATGTGACACACACCTCTGGGAACATCAACCAACAGGATGAATCTATATAACGGTGCAACACC
>JAVDPK010001936.1:30811-50779 GCA_034780415.1 Cichlasoma orientale
TGTAAAAGTCAACCCCCCCCCCCCCCAAAAAAATTGATTATTTTTTCTTTTCTTTTTTCTGACTTTGCACACATTCTAACTGTAGAAAACCTGAAGGCTGCAGATTTAATAATTAGAGTAATGTTAGAGTCATTTCATCTTCACTAAAAAGAAAATATCAAATTAACTGATTTCAACATGAAACACTAGAAGCTTAAACATTTTTTTCTTTTTACACTGAAGACCCGTTGACACCCTGATGTCAACTTTCCCTTTTGTGTTGTGAGCTACTTTCCCATTTCTGAAATCCACAGATGTTTTTAAACAGCCCGACACAGACCGCTCCTCCAGCAAACATTACAAACACTGCAACTGAAATTAAAATGTATTAAAAGATAATCATGAGACCATTAAAAAAAAAAAGTTAGAGTACGTACACGTGTAAGGCAAATATATATCTGTTCTATAGACAATAAAACAAGAGGTGGGGAGCCGTAATCATCTCTCTTCATCTCTTTAGTTCTGGAGCCGGATGAAGAACTGTTCATCCGCACAGCTGACTGTACAAAGAGTGACGACTCAACAGGTTGTGAACAAACAATCCAGTTTGAATTTTTTGTCCACAGCGAGGCAAGACATCGAGCTGTGTTTTCTCTGCTGAGCAGGCCCGCGCTGCTACATCAGTACCTGCATGCGACTCGGCCTGTCAGTGCGTGCCTGCAGCTGATGTTTGTATCCGTGTGTGAAACAGGGAAGCGGTGCCAGGCAGCGGGTCGGCTCGCTTCACCGGCTAAACGCCTTAGCCTTGTTAGTGTCTCCACCCAGAGCACCTGCATCAGAGGACGACGGCCCTCCTCGTAACCATCGCTTCTTCAAGTAATCCAGATCGTAATGATTCCAGTCCTATAGCGGTGCTGATGGTCAACTGATGGATGGATGGATGTCCAATGGATGGACGAACGGATGGATGTAGCTCATCTGACGGGGAGGTGGAGGAGGACAGAAAAAGTCAGGCAGCACCCAAAGGAAGGTCAACTCCAACTGTCCATCTCTTTTAAGTGTTTTTTTTTTTTGTTTTGTTTTTTTTGGAGGGTGGTTTGGGGTTGTGTGTGTGGGGGGGGGTGCTGACAAGCTTCCATCAGCTTGACGTGTTTCAGCACAAAAAGCCACAACTTGCAATCACAGGGAAGAATTACAGGACTTGTAACAGACCAAATGACACTTGGAAGACAGATGACAGAAGAGACTGAGGGAGGGATGGAGAACAGTTTGGCAGACAGAGCACCACCTAGTGGCCTCAGCTGGAAATGGTGGCGAGACATATGGGTGACTTCGATGCTATACAATCAACAATAAGGTGCCGGGCACAACTTAGAAGCAGTAAAACCATTAAAATAAGGCAACTTTCAATGAACTTGTCCATAGCGAGGGGTTGATACAAGTCTTTTTTTTAACTTTCTTTTTTTAAATAATTTGCTTCTTTAATATTTTCCCCTCGATATGCAGCCATAAAGGTAAATCTTTTTTTTCTTCCGTTAGCCCCACGACTGAAAAATCTCGGGGTACTGCAGATGGTAAAGTTAGTTGCTCGGTTCTAACCACTTTGGTCCAGCTGGATGTTGGGAGCAGTACAGCCTCCAGTGGGCGCTAACGGGACTTCTTAGATACTCGGTCTTGTTCAAACTATTTCTATGTCTCACATTCCACCTCATGCTGAAGAAATAGTCATCATTAAACTGAGATCTGGATGAGGAATCAAAGATCAAAGAGGGTCCCAGTGACCGGGGTGGTTTTTGGGGGGGCTTGGTTGGGGGTGTCAACAACAGGAAAAAAGAAAAAGGTTTGTAAAGGAAAGTCATCCACTGCTTGCCTCATTAAGACAAAGTTCTGAAAAACTTAGAAGTAATCAATAAACCGAGCCATATTGTTTACTGTTTTTCTTCTTTATCAAACTTTTCACAGGCCAAAAAAAAAAAAAGAAAAAAAAAAAATTCACATGCTTGAATGAAGAGCTGGATGCCCCTCCCCCTCCTGTGGCGCAGAGAGAACCGGCGACTTGCAGACGTGGTTAATTAATTTAATCTGTGCGGGCCAGTGTGTTTGTGGAGTTACTTCAGTGTTTTGGCATCTGGTGCGGGATCAGCGGTGGCTTTCTGGCTGGTAGGTTTGGCATCATCCTTGGCTGTGGGGGCAGGGGTGGGGCCTGAGCTGGCCTGACTCTGGGGACGGCTGGAGGGCTGAGAGGGATGCCGGCGGCGACCGTCCCCGCTGGACGAGTGTCTTCTGCGACTTCCTTCTTCCATAGGTGGCTAGAAGCAGAAATAATCACATTAGAAAATGTGTTGGCCTCATACGCCATCACTTCAGATACTTGTGTTAAACTCTACATTTTAAAGGCACCTACATACAGTGCTACATGGGTCTTATTATCTTGGGTAGGACAAAACAAGAACCAGGTAGGACTGATGATACCTAATGAATCGGGACCAAGATAGTATTGGTTTCCATGGTGCACCTCTGTTAGTGAGGTCATGGTAACAGCTAGAGGACAAATCATACAAACAGCTTCCACTGCCCCGGCTCAACTAGATTTTCATCTTCGTTCTAATCCCCCCTTTTTTAAAAAAAACATCTCACTGTGAGACTGTCATCCTAAATTGAGTCTAAATTGTGTTCTTTGCCATCTTCATTCACGAGACACCCAACTTTGAACCTCTGTCACTGTGTGATAGGACCACACTTCTTTCATGCCTGCTTAGACCTACAAATTTTAAACCATATTCTACTTACATCGATTCTGAAATCTTCCAGGCGTTTAAACTTGCTCAGGTACTCCTGCAGCTTGGGGTCAATCTCCAAGCTCTTGGCTTTGGAGTATTTAAGGAAGGCCCAAAACTTCTCCAGTCCATACAGCTGTCCTGTAGTCAGGACACAGTGGGGGGGAAAAAAAAATTGTTAGGCATGCCTGAAAGTGGCCCTTAGAGTACAGAAGAGAAGAACTTAAGAAGAGAAACAATAAAAAAACAAAACAAAAAAAACTGCACAGGCGCCCCCGGGCTGAGGGATCGGTGATGTTTTGTCTCCTCTGATGAGCACAGAGTGTTTTAATGTTTTCTCACCAGCCTCGTAGTCTTTAATGGTCTCCTCCTGGAAGTCCTTAAAGATGTCTGGTCTGAACTTCTTCTCTAGACCGTAGCTGTAGTACCTGAACAAGCACTCTAAACCGTACCTGCAACACACACACACACACACACACACACACACACACACACACACACACACACACACACACACACACGTGTTAAAGAAAAGGGAATCACATACAGTGAGCTTTGATGGAAGCTGGATTCAGAAACCTTTGCATAGAGCCAGATTTTACACGAGAGAGGCTTTGATCTTTTACTGTAACACTTCACGTGCTGCACATCTGGTACTTATGAAAGGTTTGAGCCGCTTTTCTTCTGCCAATTATATCCAACCTTCAAATGGTTATGGTACTGCTACGCACTGTATATAAAAGTATCAAAGCAGAGGTTACAGCGCCTACCTATATCCTTCTTTCCCATCCTCGACCACCAGCTGTCTGAATTCCTCATACATTTTTCTGTTGAAGTGGTCCCGCAGGAAAAACGACCAGAATCGGAAGAGCGTGTTCATCTCCTGTGACTGGCCAATTCCGAGCCGCTTTCGCTCTGTGATGGAGAAAAAGTGGTCAAATACAAGATGGCTAAAACAAATCGTTCCAATTTGCTTTGAATAATAATGCCAAACGGTCTCCAAACAGAATTTTAGGGACGTTTAAAAAGAGGAAAAGTACCGTTTAGGCAACGCCGGCGGTACTTGTGGTAAACGTGTTGTGTGAAGCCGTTCTCCTTGAGCAGCTCGTGTGATGGGTGCTGGAACTTGGGGAGGGACTGGGGAGTGCAGCCGATGTTACCCAGGGCAGGTGTGCCCTCCGATGGGCTTGCATTAGAGCTGATAGAAAGAAAGGTGGAGGAGGAGGTGGAGAACAGAGACGGAAGAATCACATTAAATTTTAGATCTACTAAAGTAAATCAGTCTTTAGTTAACCTTTAGTCTTGTTGTCATTTTCCTGTTAAAAAGCTCTAATATTAAATTAAGCTGCACACAATGAAGACACTTCAATACCAAAGAAAAACCCTTTAGAGGATTATATGGTAACAGTGAGGAGAGCAGAGGTTCTCACCTGACGGAGGCAGTACGGGAGCGATGCTCTCTGGAGTCCATCACCCAGCCAACGTGGCACTCCAGGGGTGGGTTGGAGCTATGCCGGGTCTTCCTCTTTCTGGGCGTCTGAAAAAGTGGAAGAAAAAAAAAAGAAAAAAAGTTGGTCACTGAGGTTTTCACGGTGAAACCAGTTAAAAACAAGTTTGGGGGCCACTAATAGACATTTCCAACAGAGCTGCGTCGTCACTCTGATGCCGTCTCACCTTGGAGTCGACGGGCCGACTTTCCTTCACGACTGGGTAGAAGCGAGGCGTCATGCCCGGGTCCTTCCGGTGAGGTGTGCGAGGCGTGCGGGGCGTCCGGGCACTGCGGTAGCTGGGCGAGTCAGGCACGGTAGTTGGCAGCGAGCGAGCCGTTGAGGAGGGCTCGGGGGCACCGAAGAGCTTGTTTGCCAAAGCGTCTGTGGGGACTGAGGACGCAAGAAGTCAGATTTGGTAAAGAGAAGATCAGAAAAACTTTACAGGCAACTCTTTGAGACGTTTGGTTTTTTTTTTTAGCTCAACAATCCTGAGACAACACTTAAGTCATTAAGAGAAATCTAATGTCCCAACATCAGTGATCTTATAGCTTCATTTACTTCACAGTGTGAGGACACAGTGGTCTACAGTGAGCAGTAAAGCCGCAGCTGCTACCACTTGAACAGAGAGAAGAACATGAATATGGATTCACAGCTTCTTAATGTCTATTTAATGCCAGTGAGACTGAATGAAAATAATCACTGAATAAAACTAATGAGCAATATCAAAACCATATTAGAGTATAATTGAAGACTGTAATCTTTTTAAACTGGAGACCAATAACGGCTTCTACAGAGATTCTACAGAGGACTAAGTTGCTGGAAACTGGGTTGCCTCTCACTTGGGCTCGTTTGTTATAAGGCAAGACCATATTTTAGTCAATTAAGACCCACCTCTGGCCAAAGCATTCTCAATTATTTTCCACAGTGCTGTGGAGTGTAGGAGCTTGTGAACAGAAGATGTTTAATGGGGAAGTGGTGTGTAGTTCCATTAAGTTCTCAGTCAATTTGCTCACTTGAGAAATTTGTCATTGAAACAAATCAAAGTATCGAGTTGTTTTAGCACGAGGAAAAGAATTCGTTACTACTCGGTGTGTCGTCATTCCGTCTGAACTTCAAGGACATTTTTCTCTCAGGAAATTTTTCCAAAAAGAGTTTTACAGGTACTTTCGGGCCATTATTGGCACAGGGTTGTGTCGACATGTGAGCGTGTTTATTCGTATTTTGGAATGTAACCGCTGTAAAACAAACTAAAAATGTGATTACTATGAATCACTGCTTTGTTTTCGCTAATGCTACTTCCTTCTCCTCATTCCATTTTGTAACTACAATCAGTTTGACAGCCCGTCACGCCAAATCTTTACTTCAGCGGTGATAAAATAAAATGTCTGTGCTGCATAAACAACACATTTATTTTTATTTTTAATCTGGCTTCTGCTAGGTTGCCTGGTTTTTGAAACCGGCGTCGTCTCAGAATTGAATCCCATTCTAGGAATTTTTCTGGTCCCTAAAAAGCACCTACTCCAGATTAGGCATGTCTACACAGAGTCCTACACGGAAAAACACACTTAAAGCTGTAGAACAGCCAAGTCCCCACACGACTTCCTCAAAATTGACTTTAAAACCAGTAATTATTTAAATGAATCCTCGCTTTGTGTGTTTGAGTCCTTACTCTGCTGGGGTCGTGGGGGGCCAGGGGGGACTTCCTGGTTGGGGTCGACAGGTGGCTCAGGGGTCAAGCAGTCAAACTGTTCTCGGCTGATCAGGTGAACCTTCTTGAAGTTCTCCACTTCTTGCTGTAAAAGTGAGAAAAGTCGGTTGTTAATGAAATAATGTGCGAGAAAACATCTTTCACAGGACTCGGATTATTAACAGACCTTATCTGCAGCAGTCTGGAGAGTGAGATGCAGCAGCAAAAGACTGTTGCCAAAAACACTCTTTTCACCTTCATATCTGACATCTCTTACTTCTCTGACATGAACACAGCAGCCAGCATGTGTACAGCAACACAATAACCTGGATTTTCTGCATGTGAAAACCTCCCTAAGACACATTTTCTTATTCCTTCTACAGCAAAAGCTAGTTAAAAAAAACAAACTATAAAACACACGACTTATCTAACAATCGCCCTCCCTCCTGTTTCGACATTATCAAGCGCGACTCACACTTGCCCTTTTATCCCTCCATGTATCCTCAGTTCTTTGGGCTTCCATCTTTAGCTCCCATGCAGCCCATCAGCTCCACGCCTCAGGCCGAGGCCTTGTATGTGGGGTTTATTTATAAACCACCACACTCTGTTCCACACGACACTGGATTTGTGCCGGCGAGCACGTGAAGGTCCCACAAAGAGTTCAACAATGCAACAATGGGCAGCAACGACAACAAAAAACAAAACCAAACCAAACAAAAAAAAAGAAAAAACAAAACTTTCTGTTCAGTGTTTCGATTCCATATCCAGAAACAGCTGAAGAATCTACTCATCACCAGGCTTCAGGCGGAAACGTCCAATACACAGCATCACTGTCAAAACAGCTGATCTTAAGCCACGCATCAGGACATCCTCGTCTCATAACCCACCACACATTAATGGCAGAATCAAACGTAACATTCTCACCTTGATGGTGGCGTATTCGGGCTCATACGTATCGTCCCACAGGTCCTGCTCGTAGTAGAAGAGCCCGTCGTTGATCACCTTGACCAGCTCGCTGGTCAGCTTGGCGCGCGATGTGTGGTGGCCCGTGCGGTCGCCCCCCGGGTGCTTCCTCAAGTAGGGCGGCGTCTGCGTCACGATCAGGATCTTGTTGACGTCACGGTCGTCAATCTCACCGTCCGTGTCCTCGTCGGACCAGTCTGTGAAGGTGTTGCGGCGTCCGTCCATCTGCTCCATCTCCTCGTCAAACATGAAGTCGAGCTCCTCGGGCTCGTCTTGCTCCGCTCCGATCTGAGTGACAAAACAAAGCACCAAAAAATAAACACATTACTGATTATGTATGTTAACCATATATCACCACTTATTAACTGACAGATTTAAAAGCTGCAGATTTATTGCTGCTTCTCTTATATATATAAAAAAAAAAAAAGAAAAGAAAAATCTCAATCTCAACAAGACTGTTTAAATAGCACAAATCCATAATATAACATATTTCCTCTCTCACCTTATTTCCTGAGGTAGCAGCGGAGGGCGAGGAGCCAGGCTGGGGCACCGGGGAGCGAACCGAATCATCCTTATCCTTCTGCTGCTGATGCTGCAATGAGGAGGCCTTCATCAGTCAACCGATCAAACAAAAAAGGACGGTGGTGGTGGTGGAGGGTACGGAAAGTGATGATTAAAGAATGAAGAATAATGTGAAAAGAACACAAAAGGACAGTAATTTAACGGGGTCGTGCAAAATTATATGTTGCAGTTAAAGAAAACGACATGCTGCATGCATAATAAAATAATACATGTACACGTACACAGCAGTGCATGTTGCTGTGAAAACAATGGCCTGCTACTTTCCAGCATAAAGCTGCTTTTCCAATAGTACCTACTCAGCTCGACTCAGCTTTTAGGGTTTTTTCCATTAGGTGCCAGCACCTGGTACCAGGTTCTTTTTACAACCTACTCAACCGCGGCTCCAAGTGCGCCGAGTCGATCTGAAAAACGTGACGTCAACAGAATGCATGCCAGGCAGCAGTGTCACTAGATGAAACATGAGCGATTCCTTCACAAGAATCAAACCCTCCGTTTTTGAAACAAGGGAAATGGCTAAAGACAAACCAACACACACGTTTTTGAAGAGGAAGCTAGATGGAACGACCGTTTGTGTTCGTGTCGCATACAAATGACAGCACTAGACTTTCGGGCCGCCTTCCTGCGGCAGCACTCAATTGTAACGGAAAACAAACGAAACCGAGCAGAGTTGAGTCGAGCCAAGTAGGTACTAGTGGAAAAGAAAAAACACAAAATAAGCCCTCATAACATAATGACAAAATATTAACAGAGGACGACTTCAGAACAAAAACTACACATCACCAAACCTCAGTTCATTCTGCCTTCTTAAATTGTTTTTATTAAACATCTTGGTTGTGTTTTGTCCTGAATTTCACCTTTTCTGAGCTGACCTTGGGTCTGGCCGGGGAAGGTCTGGGCCTCTTCTTCACCTCGATCCAGGATTCTGAGTCCAGGTCGGGGAGGCTAGCGGAGAGGCCCTTGGGCATGGTCTTGAGGTTGGAGATGTCTGGTTCAGCCTTGGTCTGTTTTACTGGTGTGGAGGCCCTAGGAGACCCTGCAGATGACACAGGAAGGTTACAGGCAATTACCAGGATCTTAGTAATAATCGTCCTAAGTGTTTTTCTTAATGTAAATGGGGGGAAAACGCTTCAGACTTTTCAGGGATGACGTGGAAATATGAGTCAGTAAATACAAAACATTACAAAATGAGCAGCTTCAGGTCAGATTGCTCACCTCTGGGCTCCTCGGCCACCTGTCTTGGGACAAACTCGGGGCAGTTAATGAGCTGGGAGAAGTCGGTGTGTGTGTGGTTTGGCACAGTCAGGCCTGGGAGCGGCCACTTCTCTGGGTCCACTTTGCGACGGATCTTCATGTCAACAATTTCCACTTCCTTACTGTCCTTCAAAGCCTGACAGGACAGATGAGGGATCAGTCAGCCGTGTGATTAATGGAACTACAGGAATATTCTTGGATAACAGAAAATGAGAAAGCTACTAAGACTGGCCCTGTCCAAAGGCAAAACTATCCTAGCAGCAACCCTAAAGCTCACCAATTAACAAGTTTTTTTGTACAAAAACTAAATGTAAAAAATCATTGCCAAATATTTCTTGTTCAGTTGCCTCTTGGGAGTTTCTGACTGGCCCTGGACAGAAAAATGTGGAAGATAATGACCAAGGGAAACTTCTGGAAGTTCACAGTTCAAGCAACAGCTAATTTATATTTATTTTGTTTATGCATTGTACCTGGAACTGTACCTCACTTTGTTCTTACTATATTTTATCTAATTTAATTGCCTGTTTTTGCTCTCATAATTTGAGAATACATTATCTTTGTCCAACAGTTGATTCATTCATTTTTCCATGTCTTCACTGATTCTCAGATTATTAAACCAGCCAAAGAATCATGCTCACATCCAGAATGAGGTTGACGTCAGTAGTGAGGGCCTGCACTCTGTGGAAACTGGCGATGAGTCCGATGGGCAGGAAACCCTCCTGATCCATCTTCCTCCGCAGGAAAAAGTCTCTCTCCAGGTTATCTAGGCTGAAGTAGTACTCACTAAAAGGTGTGGGAAAACAAGGAGACGTGGTCAGCATCATCAGCATCCACTGTGGTATTTAATGCCATTTCAACACAAGTTTCCAATCTTTAACATCAGAGGGACAAAATCTGAAAAGGGCACAAGTAACGTGAGTGAAGAGACAAAAACAACTAAACAAAAAACATTTAGACAGGAAAAGATGGAACTGAAAAGTCAAATGTGTGACGCAACACTGACTGAATGTCAAGTATGTCACATGTACATATAAACAAATACCTTCCAGGGAACTCCTGATCCACAGCAGAACATTTAACAATGTTTCACAGCACGAGTTTAAACCGAAGTCAGAACTGGCTGCACACAACAAATATTTATGCTCCTTCAGTTTTGTGCCAAAAATCTATTGTCTCAACACACTCAGTGTCTTCACATGCAGGCGTTTGCCCAGCAGCAGGATATAATAGAAATGTGCTTCACTGGAAAATATCAGATATGATTTGAACAGCTTCACTAACGCTGAAACGTTTGTTGTGTGCCTGTGTCAGATTTTGTGAAACATCTTAATATTTAGTCACCCACGGCCTCTCTATCATGTATCAAGAAGAAACGCGGACATTTAGTTTTATTTTTACCTTTTAAATAATAAGAATTTAAAAACAGCTCATCTATACTAAGCGTCATACATGGAGACCGGGGGCCGAACGCGGCTCTCCACAAAGGGTGAGAACTGCAGAGAAGTCATTACTGACTTTTATCAGTGAAATGCACTGTTAGTCGTGCTGTGGGGATAACAGCATTAAAACACAGGGGCATAAAGGTATGAAAACTTTAAAGTATTTCTAGATGTCAAGTTGAGGTCTGGATCTCCTGAGATCAAACTGGGCCCAGGTAGCCCATCACCAATCAGTTTGACAGCCCTGGTTTAAAGCAGCTGACTGTAAAGGTGGCACAGATGTGATGAAAGCAGTTTCTTTTTCATCCATCATAGTTTGGCTCCTTTTCTTTCTTTTGCACAGAGAGCACGTCTAAAATGAAATCCAGAATATGACACAATGAGACAGCACAATAGCTGTTTAAATCCAGTGCCTCTCATTATTTAACCGTCCTGTAAGCATTTCTACCTCATCTTCAGGACCAGCTGAAACCAGCTCAGGTGACATTACTTGCAGCAATTCCTCAAACTAACCACAGCTCTCTCTGGAGCAACAAAAACCGTTATACACATCCAGCAGTTTTCCCCAACGTCTGTAAAGACAGCTTGAAAAATATGAAATGTACATCATTTAAGATCTGCTGTCTCTGCAGTGAAAATATTTTGCAAAAGCCAATCAGTTTATCTTGTTCTGCTTCAATGCTGAGATCAGAGTTGTGAAAAGTTCTCTCCATTGAGATTTAGTCAGAGAAGAGACATGAAGAGCTCATCACTTCTACAGCACATCTGCATGCAAGATCTGACTGCAAACCGTCAGACAAACACTGCCCTCATATAACAGTGACCATGTTTATGGTTTTATCCTTGGCCTTGAGACAAATGCTAAACTCACATCTGCCTCTTGATGTAGTCCTTCAGCAGGTCCTGATCGAGAGAGAAAAGATCATTGCTGCTCATGTTGTCATAGTAGTAGGTCACCGAGTTGCTGAACTTGGGTCCATAGTGCCCGTCTTTGACATCGTAGGTCTTGTAGCTGTAGTGATAGTCGTAGTGGCCTTGACGAGAGAGAAACAGTCAGTTAGGCAGACAGAAACTTGCAGCTCTGAGTGCATACATGTAAAAAGTGGTGCATGAGAGCAGCGAATGTGCTGTGAACCTTCTCAGTTTATTTATTGATCACATTAACTTTTCCTTTACTATTTAATCCTTGCATGGTCAGCCGAACAGGAGACTAAAATCCTTCCACTTGGAATTAGTAAGCAGTAAATTTGATTTTAAAGCGCCTCTGTTTTCAGATCGCTGCATTCTGGTGTCTGTCTCTCTGTCTTATCTGTTCCTCAGGCCGGGACTGAAGATTACACTGCAGAGCTTCTCTGTGGCGCTGAGGATGTGTACCTCAATTAAAGAAAACCTAAGAGAAAACTTGCTCTTACCCTGGAACTTTCTCCCAAGTAATAATTCTTATTTAAGTACTGTTAGTTTTGTCTTTTCCACACGTCTGCAATTAAAAATCCCTTATTCGGGGGGCCCGAGGGGCTCAGTGGTGAAGCAGGCGACCACCACGCCACGTTGTGGTGCGGGCAGCGCAGGTTCGAGTCCCGGCCCGTCGCTAGTTTGCCCGTGTGTCTTCCCCTGTCTCTTTCCCCCATTTCCTGTCTCCCTCTACTGTCAATAAAAGCTGCTGTGGCCCAAAAAAAAAGCAAAACCCTTATTCTTTATAATGTTCCCATTTCTTGCATTTATCTTTCTCATCATATTGTTACTCTGCTAGTGATGGTTAGGGAGTGAAAATAATTGAAGGTTACAGCAGGTTTCTTTTTTAAAAATAGAGCATAAAAATATCCATTTAGTAAGCAGAGTAGATGTAACTGATGAAATAAGTCTCCTGCATGGTGCCTGTTCGATTCAGAAGCTATTCAAGAGACAGCTAAGAAAAAAAAAAAAAGTATAGAGATGCAATCAAAAAAAGAGCAGAGAAGAAGTGAAAAAGTAGCGAGCCTCTCAAGATACAATTACAGGCTGTGTGTGTGTGTGTGTGTGTGAGAGAGTGTGTATTAGAGCAGGAGGGCACACAACTTGAGAGCTGAGTCAATACACAAAAACAAAGTTCATCTGCACAGCATTAATGGAGCGTCTCTTCAGCGCTGCTCAAAGTCTAAAGCCTCACAGAGCCGCACAACACTGGCTTCTCTCACACTTTTAATCCCTGTTATAGAGTTTAAAAGTAGCCAGGGCTCCTGGGAAGGGGGTGAGGGGGTAGGATAAAAGAAGGAAAATGAGTAAAGGAAGAGCGAGGGGAGGGGCGGGAGTAAGGGAAGATGGTATGTAAGAAGAGAGAAAACAGGGAAGTGGGAGGGAGACTCCTGCCAAAACCAACAAGCCTTCGGGGAAACCAGTTTCTCCTGCTGGAGCCAAGGCCGGTCCTCATTCCAGCATTCTTTGGCTGTTACTGCACTTTTTTTTTTTTGTTTTTACTCTAGCCTTAGTGGGGGCCAGATCAGGGTCACCAAGCACCCAAAACACAACCAAAAAATAGACAAGGCACTGAAATTTACTTCTGTCAGTATCTCAATCAATACACTAAATCCTGCTGGCCTACGTCTAGAACAGAATAGAGAATAAAAAGAAAAAAAGAAAAACAAAGTTACTGTACTCCACTTTTAAAAATTAAAACTGAGTAATAGAAGAAGACTGCACGGAGTCAGCACTACAGTTAACAGAACAAGTAAAACGATATTAAGACGAGTTCACTAAAGTTTATGAGGAAAACTTTTTACAGCAGCTGTGTGTAAAACTGGTTTGTTAACGGACCCAAACGCTGAGATCGCCAACCAAGCGATAGATGTGCCAGAAATCCATCCAATAGCCTACAGGCTCAGGTTCTGACCCCCCCCTCCCAAAAAAAAACAAAACAAACTAAAATGCCTTTTCTAAAATTATTTTGAAAGGAATTAGCCAGGCTGGGTTGAATTCAGTGCTGAGATCAGAGTTGTGAAAGTTCTCTCCACAAATGTTTAGTCAGAGAAGAGACATGAAGAGCTCATCACTTCTGCAGCACATCTGCAGAGCAAGGCCGACTGATGCATCCAGCTTTGGTTTCACTCCATCAACCAGCTCAGGTTTATTATCGATCGAAATCTGTTCCTGCTAAAGGTAGAAACATATTTCACCATTTGAGGCACAAAGCACGCCGTCGAGTACAACTGGTGCAACTCAGATGTAAAATGACTCAACCAAGCGTCACTAATCGCACTCCATACGACAGGAAGAGGAAACTAGATGGAAATTACTGCTGCAGTTCATGGCGGACTGGTTAAAAAGCTCAACTCAAGATACAACATCCCAGGAAGAAAATATTTTGCAGCTCCTGAAGAGTTACAAGTTTAAGTTACTTTAGTTCTTGTTAAATTCAAGCGTTGAGCAGACGTGTTGTACCTTTACTTAAAATCTCTAGAGAAAACACTACCTAGGCTACTTCTGTGCTTACATTTGATGTGTGCTGTGTCACGGCTATTGCACTATAATGCTGCTGCTGGCACTTTGTTTCAACAGACTTGCATTTTAAATTAGGAAGTGTGTCATATATGACAGCAGCTCTTTGGACAAAAAGGTCTGAGCACGCCGTCCATTTACTTACAGTTATAAATGCTGCTGCCTGCAAGCATCAATAAAACCTTTTTTTTTTCTGTATCCTCAGAAACATCTTATCGCACACACTCTGCGGTAACAAATGGAAGTGTATTGGTGTAATTGTACTTTTGGCATTTTAAATCTGTCTGTGTGCGTGTGACAGAGACATACCTCTCCCAGCACCTCTGCCTCGTCCCCGGCCTCTTCCTCTTCCACGTCCTCGACCTCTGAACCCTCCGCGGAACGGTGCCCCCTCGCTCTTCACGCTGGACACTTCATCATGGTCGTCACGCCACTCACGCTCATACTTTTGGCTATGCCAGTCTGCAGGGAATCCAACCATATTCCTGTCAGTAAACACTAAACTACACTCGATAAGTAGGTCCCAACAAATATCAAATGAGGGAAACTAATTCGCTTTCTAGTTTTTGAAATTGTGATAATACATTTTAATACTCTACAGCCTCTTAACAGCGAGCAAATTTCATTTCCTCAATGAACACAAAGTCATTTATGCAGTGTTCAGCTGAATAGTGAAGCTATCAAAGCAGAAGTATAAGATTAGCAGGAGAGCACGCGCACATGCGCGCACACACACACCCTTCCACATCCTGCTGCTGAGTCATGCGCACTCTCAACCAGCTAAATGCAGTAATATGCTCTGTATAATTAACAACAACAACATCTACTGTCACATGCAAGCACCAGAGATCACTGTCTAATAACTTCTGGCATCAGAGGCTCACATGCAATAAGATGGTATGAATTCGTCACATCCTTTTAAACATGCTTGCATCACAGACTAACCTCTGAGGTCGTTCCTCGTGTTGGGAGGCAGGCGGGGGTTTTCATTCTGTCTGCTGTTGTTCCTGGAGGCCGAGCGCTCCCTAGGGCCCTCAGACTTCACCTCGATCATCAGAGGAACCCACTTCTGCTTGTTTCCTGTATTGAATGACGTGTAAAGGCAACACAGTTAGAGGAAGATCACATCAGCGTTCTGTTTCACATCTTTTCATAAAATGTATTTTACCATAAACAGACTACCAAAGTCCACCAAATTAATATCTTAACTCCTTGATTTGCATGTGTGTTAAGAAACGGCACATCTGTATGCTGAAGGACCGACTGCTTGTAATAGCATTTAGTGAGTACATGCAGTAAACATGCAACTTTTATTCTGGCAAAACTGATCAGAGCTTCCTGGACTTATATGGATGATAACAGCTCCCGCAGTACCCTTGCTGTCCAGCAGGTTGCCTCACAGAGCTGCTGTTTAAAAGGGCCTCTGGTTGTCAGTGTCGCGGACAGTGTGGGTAAATTTGCTACAGACACCACTGTGATAGAGAGAGTGGAAATGACAGTTTTAAGTGACGTGGCCCTGCATAGGTAAGGGATGTGGTCACATAGAACACTGTACAGAGAAAACTACAGTTGCCACAACATGTAAAATATATTTACATTAAAACAAGGTCACTATATAGTTCTTTTGGATATTTTGACAACAGCAGGGTGGGAAATCTTTAAACCTGGCCAAGAGGGCAGCAGTTACTGCAATAGCATTTCTCGATCCTTTAAGACGGGAGCATTTAAGTTCATTTTAAAATCAAAAGAAAATTGTCCTCTTGGTAATGTGACTGCTTTTGAAGTTGCGGCATATGATTCAGATGTTTGTGTTCACTTGCCTGGAATAAATGTCCAGTTTCTTATATCTGTTGCAATTTCTGCTGCCCTCGTGGTCAGGTCCCACCTGAACGTGTGTAAATGTACTTATATTTTACATGCTGTGGGACCTGCAGTCTTCTCTGTAGACCAAGTGTTATCCTTGGGTCCACATCCCTTACCAATGCAGGGCCACGTCACTTAAAAGTGACCGTCATTTCCTCTCTCTCTCTCTCTCTCTTTGCATGTGGTATCTGAAAAGCATACCCACGTGTCCACACAACACTCTGATAACCAGAAGTCCTTTTAAACAGCAGCTCAGAGGCAGACTGCTGAACAGCTTGAGTGAATTAAACTTTCAATCATAGTCCTGGAGATTAACCTGTAGAGGAAAACCAACACCTTTGGTGGGCACCAAAAATGCACTGCAATAAAGTTTTCATTTGCTACAATACCGTGATCAGAGTTATTAAAGTTCTCTTTATTTGGTCATTTTTGGTCAGAGGAGAAACTCGTGACTGAAACATTAAACTCAGCACCTCCACGGCACATACATGTCAAAATGAACTGATGCATCTCCTCCAGACAAAAGAGAAGTTATTGACTTGCTGTTTCAAACAAACCTGCTTAAAAATTGGTATCAATACATAAACACGTGTGCTCTCATGGATGTGCAGAGTACATACAATCTTACATACTGCATTTCAGTGCATGAATTATTGTAAATTCTTAAAGTTTTTTATTCAATTAAAAAAAAACTGAACTGGCAACAACAACAAAAATAAATCCCTGTGGTGGGAAACAGTCAGCTCAGTGGTAGAAACCTTGCCAGAGCATTTGTTGCCAGTATGTTTTTTTATTTATTTTTTTGGCGGGGGGGATGAGTACACAACACACACACACACAAATTCAACTTTAGCTATACACACACAGAGTAGCTATGTTGTGAAGGTCAAAACAGTCGCTAGCTGCCTGGCCAACACAGTTCAAACCTTTCACTGCAGCCAACCACCACAAACCTCTCCTAAATTATCTGTTGTGGGCATGAATTTAAAAGGCAACTTGTATTTGACTTCAAGTGTTACAACCTTGTACTGTAACTGACTTGACTGTGCTTATGTACATTTGCTCACACAATGCAAACATGTTTATTACAATTAAAAAAAGCTTTAAGAAGCCTTGAAGGTACGGGAAACTAACTCAGCTTGCACTCACTTTACACGTGGAGGGGACATCTCTCAACGTATCATCATTGATGGTATTTTTTTTTTAGATCTGCTTAACTAACATCCTAACACCTTTCATTTGTATTTGACCACCCTCACTCCTGACTTTAGCTTTAGTGGTTAGGATTAGAGACTAACAAAACCAACACGGCGTCATCCCCGCAACAATCCGTTTTATTAAAGCACTGCAAACAAGCAAGTCTGTGTAGGTAGCGTACCACAAATCATTCAAGCTGCCTCACCAAATACCCACACAAGCAGACGCTACCATAAATCTCGCTTTAGGCAGCAGTGCTCATCATGATGTGAAGAGACCACAATTACCTCTTTGGCTGTGTCTCAATCTAAATGCCTATAATAGGCATAGTGACTATTAATTTGTATTAACATGTTGAGGTTTTATAAAGAAACAATTTCTGAAAGACAACATTAGCACGTGCTAATAATTAGTATGATTTCATTTGTGCTAACATGTCAAATGTCTGATCGATAGTCACCTTTTTTCTTCGGTCCGTTCTTCTGGGAGTCGTCGTCGCCGTTCTTCTCCTCTCCCGAGTCGTCAGACTTGGCCTTTTGGTTCTCCTTGCTCTCTTCGTTGCTCTCTCTTTTCTCCTTTGACTCCTTTCTGGCCGCTGTCTTTTTGGGGCCCTGGGTAGACAGGAAACACATTCAAACTGCTATTTAAAAAGGAGGTGCAGAAACAGGCATTTTCATATAAGACCTGAACAGCGGGGCACCTGTTGTAATCAAGTCTTACTACAATGTTTTAAAAAAAAATGTTAGCTTTAATCCAGGAACTTAAACTGGTTAAAATTGTGCCCAATTTGGAATTAATTTACACACTGTTGCCATCCGAGTTCTCAAATTGAATTCGAGCTGAAAACCAATCACAAAATCTTTCACTAACCCACTAAATAAAACATGCTAAAGCTCTTTCCCTACTGTCAAATCCCGGCTTAGCAAAACAACTAGCAGGCAATAGGGTGCAACACTATTACATGGAACTTTAAATTTCTCACTACCAAATATTGGGGTGAGAAATCAGAATTGGGGCTGAGCTAAAATACCTGGAAGCTTCAAGTTTGGCGCCTTTATACTACCCTGTTCATAACCACACACTGACTTTACTAATCAGCCACATTAGTAGCCACAAGTGAATATTCAAAATAAAAGGTGTTTGATAGGACGACGGGATCACTTTTTGTGAGCAAGAGCTCGCAAATGTCAATAAAAATTACTGGGACAAAGATGACTTTGCATGTAGTTTAGATTTTTCATTATTTTAAAAATACATTCTCCTTCATATTTGCCTGCAGCAGAGTAACACGAGCACTACCACTGCCCTACAACCAAGCCTAACCTGGCACAGTGACAGACAGAGGGTAGTTCACCGTACATAAATTGGCTCTGCTGGTTATCTTTGTTCACAGAGCTGATCTAGTAGTTTATTCAAATCAGCCCCTCCTCTGCATTACGACAGCTCGGCTATCAGCAACACGCATATCTGCAAACTCTGGCACTCCTGAGGGGTTTGCATAAGAGTCACATAAAGGCATTTGTCTGAAGCGAAATAAATAAAAGAATGTCAAGTTTCATGCCGAAAACAACCGTTTCCGCAAACACGATAATGTGCACAATCTGCTTTTTTGATGCGAGTGCTCACGTCAAATTGATCAAACTTTACTCTAAGACCACTCCAAACATGCAGTGTAGTATTGCATTATATTACAAGATGTAGGAATTTTTAAATTAAATTACACCAGAAGCTGAAGGAACACATTTCAAATCTTGCTACAGAAAGCATTTGTACTTCGCATACTTGGCTTGCAGCATTAAGAGGGATACTTTGTAACGTTTGGCTTTTTAATTTAAAGCCCCTTTAAACTCTGCACCGCAAAGATAAATGAGAATCGAGCAAAGCTAAAGTTTTCACACAGCTGAAATGAAACATTTCAAATGCATATAAACCGGATTATTCTTTTAGTTCTTAATGAGACTTCTTACGCTGTACACTGTGTGAGCCTGTTTCAGACATGGAATACACAACTGGCTTTATCCATTGGTTAAAGTAATTCTGTTCAAATATAGACCTGTCAATGAAACTTTGACACGTGCTGGGTCTAAACATTAAAAAAAAAAGACTCACCCCACAACCATTAAGTTAACTAATACTGCATTAGCCTACTGATCCCATTAAACATGTGTACTCATGTAAAATACCTCCAAAGAAAACACAACTATAAAAGATGTAATTCGTAAACCAAAACCAAACAAATGTTAATGTTTTACTTTAAGTGGTTCAGATGATATCCACCACTCAACCTCTGACAGCAAACAACAATTTTACAATATGGAGACCACAAATAAGCACAAAGGAAATACGTCTGGCTTTACTGGGCTCTCTTTATAGTACAACAGGTTATCCAAATTCAATTGTAAAGAGACAGATAATGCCTGTTCATTGGCATGCAGTGTTTGGTCTGAAAATCACTTTCTTTTCTAGCATATCTAGTACTATTTTTTTTCCCCCAGTCCCAATTCTTAGTTAATACACTGTCTGGGGGAGGGGGGGAAAAAGGACATAAAGCCCATTTGCTTATGATTGGCTGCCTCTCAGCCGGCTTCTGTAAAGAGAACCCAGTACTTTAAAAGCCCCACCTCCTCTGACATCAGTTCATCATAAATTAGAAAAAAATGAAATAAAATCTACACACACCGTTACATGTGTGACAGAAACCAATGAAAAGCATAGCAGGTCTTCTTTAAAAACTTCATAATGAACTGAAAAAGCAGTGCCAGTGGCTGTCACATGACTCAGCAGGTGATGGTGATGATGACGCCAAATGACGCTGATAGGCAAAAATTTAAAAACAATTCAATTTACTGCTCAATACTGAGATGTCATTCTAGTTAATGAGAAGGAAATCCAGAGGAAACCATTGGGACTTTATATGGTGAGAGGCTGAAAGTTTGTCTTGTCGCAATGGCTGTGGGATACGGCCCCAAAAGGCCCAAAGCTTTACCCAGCGTCTATACAAGGGAAAAAAATTTATACACAACAGCCACAATATCACCACAGTATATATTTCATGAGGTAACTGGATTTCAGTTAGACTGGGAAGAAAAAGTTTTAGTTTCTAGAGCTAGCTTTTAGATGTTTAACCCTTTATAGGGCACTCATTGAAATACTTTGAAATTCAAAATTTCATGTATACAGTGTTATTGGGGCACATAACAAAACTTAATTACTGTTGTGACATTTTTCAAAATGTTTCATTTTCATATAGAAAATCAAGGTTGACGAAG
>JAVDPK010001936.1:50879-71485 GCA_034780415.1 Cichlasoma orientale
AAGTGTTCAAAAACTACTCTAACCTAATAGGGAAAAAAATTATACACAACAGCCACAATATCACCACAGTATATATTTCATGAGGTAACTGGATTTCCGTTAGACTGGGAAGAAAAAGTGATCTTTGAGTAAAAGTTTTAGTTTCTAGAGCTAGCTTTTAGATGTTTAACTTGTTACTTGTCTGAAAAATCAGATTATTGAAACTCAGCAGGTAGGCAGGCAGCAGGTTTCATGGGTTGAACTTACAGTGAATTTCCATGAGTCTCTGACCTGCCTGACAGTCGGCGAGCAGGACACGGTCCGTGTCACTGCCTCGATCTGAACAGAGGGAGGGAAGAGCAGTTTAGAGAAGACAATGAGGTGGACCATGATGCACAGACATACACATTTGCACTGCACGTAAATAAAGTACAAAAATGCTCTATTGCTAATCAGTTAAAATGGATGAGAGCTTTTTAGCATCAGCCCAATTAATCAGTGCGCACATCCAAGCCTCTGTGGTTATAATCTGGTAGTTTTCTGCTATCGAGCAGATCACAATCATCAGGCCTTTAAAAGCCCATGCTGTGCTGCTCTGCTCCAACAACATTATGCATTATGCTTTTTATTGGTGTTGTCAAAAACAATGAAAATGCCAAGTCAATGTTGCACAAGCTGTGGATAATAAGAAGCATCTGCTGCAACTATTAGTCGACAGAGCTCCCTCTGGGCTTTCCACAGTAGATCCAATATCATCTCAGTGGATACGAGGCTAATGTGTGTCATTACATCAAAGAGGTTTATTGCTTTGGAATCTGCACAAATTTGAATAAGAGCAGGGTTACTTTTAGCAATGACAGAGTGGTGTGAGATAAACCGTTACAGCAGACAACCGCGTTCAAGGCTCAGGTGTGAGTGGCTTAGTGCATTTTCTGACTCAATAACAATGTGTACCTGAAAATGCCATCAGCTAAGCTAACATCACAAGGATGCTGAGTCATTCTTCTTCCACTACAGGAAAGTAATGACGACATTCTGTTACAGCCACTTTCATAATGAAATACTACTGAGTATAGGAACTGATTACATGGGTGCAAGAACCCATCCAAGAAATCAGCACTGCCCTTCTATTTATGGTGGAGGAAAGAAAAACTGAATGGCAGGACACACATGAGACAAATAAAAAAGAAAAAAAAAAGGGGGGGGGGCGTGAAAACTGAAAATACAGTTATATGCTGTATACCAGAATCTGTTGTACGCCTATCACTGGACTGAATACAATCATATGCAGGTATGACTTTTTCCCCAGACTGCAGGCTGCCAGGAGGGGCTTTATTCTGTCTGTATGAGTCAGACAACTCTTTATTAGCCACATGTATAAAGAGCTGCTCATGCTCACTAAGAGGTGTGGAATGGTTCAGACTGTAATGACACAAAAGGTCGGATAATATGCACAATGAGTGGTAGTCAAAGTCAACATGTGACTTGGGAATTTTACAATCAAAAACACATTTAATTGATCTAGTTGGACTAGAGAGATTTTTGCATTTCAGTATTCAACATAATTTATCCCCACTGAGCACGTGAACCTGTACAATATTTATTGACACCTTGCATATTTTTACACGCCATCAACCTGAAGCACAGTTTACAAGAAATCTGACAAATTTTAAGATCCAGCAGTTTATCTCCATACAGTCAGCTTTCTTTTAGTGGCTTCTTAATTTAGCTGTGCTGCTGCTGTGTTAAACTGGCCGTGGATGTGAGCAGCTGAAAATACAGCATTTCTTCATATTTAAACGACCCACACAGGAGGCTGTAATAGACGTTCAGTGGTATTTAAACTATTGATCATAAGTGGGGGGAAAAAACAAACAAAAAACAATTCAGTCAGTTTGCTTCAGAGGTGAACCGATCAGTCGAAACACCATCAGTGACTCAAACAGGAGCAGCTGCCCAATCAACGTAGTGCCATTTCCAAACATTTCCTCCAAAGCATTTGTGTCTTATTAAAAAACTTAAATAAAAAAAAGAGCAACCTAGTTTGATAAAAGGATTACGAAATTGCTGTTAAATGTGTGTGCAATTTGTTCATCTATTAATTGTTATGGTACAAAATGTAACAAAAGCCTTCTATTTCTTTTTCAAAGATATCTTGAGTGTCAGCTTTTATGTTTTTTGGTCATTTTTCCATTTTTTTCTTTTTTTTAAACAAAAGTGCAGCACGCTTTGTCTACATGTGTTAATGTATTGTGATACACCTCGAATTTCTGCTGCCTACAACACAAGTGTAAATTAAATTCTGTTTGCATTACTGTGGTGTATTTTATGTTGTATTATGGAATCATGAGATGAAGCTAAAACTTTAAAAAGCAGGTTAGCTTGATGCTTACCGGGTTTGACTTTAACCACAGCACTAGAAAAATTAAAGCAGACTACCTCCCTCCACCTCCTAAATTAAATATCAGAGTCCATTTCCGAGCATGAATAATCTCTGGAATTCTGTGACTGATTTACAACTTTGAATGTTATATGATGGATGGTGAACTTCAGTCCCCCCCCCAACTAAGAATAGAACCAGCACAGATCCGAGCCTGGCTTCTTCAAGGGGGGGATCCCTAAAAGGACATCCTTTCCCAGGCCTTGGCCTACCTCCAAATTCCACTCCTCCCACCGGTCCTGCGGTTTATTCCTAGCACTGATGATGTGACCCACATTTTCGTGCTAGGGGACACGCACTCTCCATCGTGTTCCCTCAGACCTGTCTGCCTAAAATAGGGGAGGTTACCAAGGTTGCTCGCCCAGTGACATACTGTCATCCAGAGACCAGAAATAGAAACCAGCCCTGAGAGGTGACTGACTGCTAGTGCTACTGTAAGAGGACACAAATTAGACATATCCCCATTTTGACCAGCAGCTGTAAGGGACAAGTGGATAAGTTTAGAGGGGAGGGGCTTAGCATGCCATGGACACCTGAGTAGAGCTTGTATGCAGGTCATGTTTCAGGATGAGAAGTTCTGGCAGGGTAGAGCCTTTTAATGCACATTAATTTATTTTAAAGTAAAACAAAGGGTTAGACACCACCATCTAAACTGATTATATCTGTATTTCTCCCCACTTGCTCAGAACATGTCTGCAACATGGGAGACACAGCATTGGCCCAACAACTCTCTAAGCTTGGAGGTACACAAGAAGGTACAGCAGGATCGACAACTCATTAGGATTTTTTTTGTGGGCACTTATAGTATAGATGCTGAAAGTAGCCAAAAGGGCAGTTTGAAGACCCACAACAGTTCGGGTCCCCGCCTTTGGGGGGCAGAGCCCACTCTAGGGTTAGCCATCTTTGCTATGTCTACAGAGACATGGTGGTGATTCTTGGATAACCAACACCTTAAAAGAAACATGCAGTCCTGGGGACACAAAGTCGGGCCAGCAGAAGCAGACTGCTCTGTCTGGACGTGCCGTTTAGCTCCTGTGTAATTACACCCACAACCACTAAAATACCCATTGTAGAAAGCTGCAAACATCCACTACAGTGGAGCGTAGCAGTCCGGGCTCCTCATTTCAATTGTTTGGTGAATATCATCATTTATAACTTCAAACTTTTAAGAGGCTACATTAATAAAAACCATCATCTGCTTCAGACTCTAAATAGTTCAAATCTTTTTGTTTACACGTATCAGACTATTACCTGAGTAAGCGAGACAAAATCCTTTCTGTAGTCACCTGTTTGCCATCATTATAAGAGGATTTTTTTTCCAGACACCATAACACCACAGCTTGTTTAAACTTAAGAAAGTTCCTGTCATACATTTGGTGGAGGGATCAAACCAAAACAAATGTCAGCATCCTTCTTTACCCTGCAGACATTTCTGGCTCATATTTTTAATAAAACAGGAGGACAACTCCCAGATATAAATAAATTTAAAAAAAAATAGATTTGTCCTCTCATCTCTGTGGGAATAGGTTTAAAGGACCAATTCAAAAAAAGTTCTCTACCCAGAATGAAATGATCTGCTATCTTATCTTTCTGAAACCTAATCCACCAGCTGAGAGAAAGACAGAAAATGCAAATCAGATATGTCATAGCATAAAAACCTGTTGTGCATGTATTGATGTTGCTGCTTCAACTGAAACACCTTTAAAATAATGTAGTCAGCCCAAACAGACCTTCAGCTCTCCAGTGTATCTTCTACATCTACCAGCCTATGATTAAAATTTTAAATATACACACGCACACACGTAACACCACCACCTACCTGCATGTCCTTAGTTGCAATCTCCCCTGGAGTTGGCCAGCTGTTCGTGTCACCAAAATCTCCAACCTGGGGATTACAAAATGAAGAGAAATTCAGGAGGAAACAAAAGTTTGTTTTTCCTGTTTATAAACATCAATTTCTTCATAAAAATGGAGGGAAATTTTTGGACAGACAGTACCACTTTAGCCCTTACATGGCAGAACGATGTCTAATCTGGTAACAAAAAGACTTTCACAAGTTGTTTTACAGCTTAGCAGTGCTCAGCAACCTCCTGTTTTTAGCTTTAGCCATGTGTTGCCTGCAGATTGTTAGTTTCTGCCTTTTGTTCCTGTGACTGTAACCAAGGTGGCCATAAAAGGTTTATGGTAGGGGTGTGGCTACCAACAACCAACTGTAGAGTACTAGAGCAGAGTCAGCCAAAAGAGGTGGGAAGTTGTGAATGAAAGGCTTTATCTGCCATGCCACTGGCTCACCATGGGCACATCTGCATTCCAGCATGTGTTAAAGGAGGTGACTGCACACTGCTTGAGGCGTTAAAGATAAACTCCTCCTCTGACTGCAAATACTTTCACTTGAGCTGTCAAGTGAAAATAAAATTTGCCCGGGTTCATAATGACATAAAATAAAGATTGTCTTCTTAATTTACACTCACTTGACATTTCATTAGGTACACTTTTCTGGTACCAGGTTGGACCCTGCTTGTCTTCAGAGAGGTCTTTGTGGCATAGATTCAAAAAGGTGCTATTGGATTGAGATCTGGTGACTGCAAAGGTCAGTTGAGTACAATGAACTCACTGTCAAGGTTAAGAAACCAGCTTGAGATGATTTGAGCTTTGTGACACGGCGTGTTACGATGCTGGAAGCAGGCATCAGAAGATGGGTACACTGTGGTCCTGAAGAAATGGACACGGTCACCAGCAATACTCAGGTAGGATGTGGTGTTTTAACAATGCTCAGTTGGTACCCAGGGGAACAAAGTGTGCTATGAAGATATCCTCCACACCATTATACCACCGCCATCAACCTGAACCATTGATACAAGGCAGGATGGTTCCAGATTTTCATGTTGTTTACACCAAATTCTGAACCTAGCATTGGAATGCTGCAGCACAAATCAAGACTCAGAGCAGGAAATATTTTTCCAATCTTCTGTGTGACTTGTAACCTCACTTTCCTGTCCTTAGCTGACGGGAGCGGTGCCCAGTGTGTGCTTCTGCTGCTGCAGCCCATCTGCTTCAAGGTTCAACGTGTAGTTTGTGAAGAGTGATTATCAGAGTTGCTGTTGCCTTCCTATCAGTTGCTGGCATGTGATTAGTGCAAATATTAACATCAGCCAAAGAGCAGTTTTACAGGTGTACCTAATGAAGCATCTGGTGAGTGCATGTCCTTAAAGAATGCCACCCTAAAATATTTAGCTAACAAAAAGGAATTTTGACAAAGCAAAAATCAGCTCACCTAAATTTTAATAGCACACTATAAATATTTGTTTTTGATCTGTATTAAAAAAAAAAAAAAAAAAAAAAAGCTTTAGTGTATTTTTCCCCCAGGAGCTATGTGTAGTAAGCATTTCTTGGTTGGGAAACTTTAGTAATGTGACGTGTTTTGCTCTTTTGACAAAATACCATGACTGCAACCAGCATTTTAAAAGCCCAGATGACAATATGAGGAGCTAAAGTCTGTTGTAATTGGCCTGGGATTTTATTGGCTGATGCATTTTTTGGATTCACCACCCCGCACAAAAGCGGCAAACCTGATAGCTACATTTTGCATGTGCTGGTTTTTAAAGTCTAAAGGGAGCCATATTAATACTGTTGGACCTTGTTATCATTATACAACTGTAAAAAAAGACTGCTGCTAAACATTCAATCTAAGCACAAAAAAACATGGAAAATATTACCTTGCCACCACGTCTCGTTTTGGGGGGATTGCCTGCTCTCACCACCTTGGCAGGCCCGGTAGACTCTGTTGGAACACAAAGATGGCTGATATTACAACTTGGTCTGCATACGTGAAGACAGAGTCTCCCATCTTCTGCAGTGTGTAGATAGGAGTGCACACATTTATATGGATTTGTTAAAAAAAAAAATTATTAAGAGTCTTGTGGAAAAGGAAAAAAAAAAAAAAAAAACCAACCATATGACAAACTTGTTTTATTCCTCCCACAGGTACTTGCTCGTCTTAGTTCAACTTACATTCTCATTACTTGTCTTATCTACCAGGAGCAGGCAGGCTCTCAGTAAATAATCTGGCTTTATGTGTCTTATTTCCCTTTGGTTAATAAACCGCTGTGGTGTCTGTTTTCAGATAAACTAAACTACAAACCAACATCATTTTTCTTTTCCGACAGTGTTGTATGCAGCTACACTCACTGCAACAGACCGAAACACCACAACCACTGGAATAAGGAACCAGAAGGGGAGAATAGAATTCAAATTGATCACAAAGTCAAAGAATTGTACTTTGAGGAGTACAAGAAGCCCATCAAGTTTTAAGTGTAAAAAACAGCAAATGTTCAAAATTTCCTTTAAAAGCAGGACAAGACAGTTAGCAAGTTTAGTACATAAACTAACCAATAAAACAAAAATATTTTTAAAAAACAGTCTAAGAACCTCCCCTCCCCCCAAATGTTTATGTACTAAAATAGCCTGGCAGCTAATGTGGCGTTTATTTTGTTATCTCGACATCTTCCTCAGATCCACATGTTAAAAGCTAAAATAAAACACTGATATCATGATGACAGCAAAGTCTAAATTATTCCTAAAAATATATCAAACACCTGGTGATCCCAATATAACCCAACCAGATCAACAGCAACACCCCCCCCCCCCCCATTATTAACAGGAATGCAAATTACTACATGCAGAAAGTAAGTAACATCAAAGAAGGCAATTAGTAACCAGTTACTGCAAAAACACAATCATCCCCCCCAATAACACAGCAGCCTACTCCAGTCATACCTGCTCAAAATTTTCACGCTTTTGTCGCCTGGCTCATGTCCTAAAATCAAAGATGTTTCCTCGTTTCCATCTCTGGCTGGGCTGTCACCAGCCACAGTGATACAAGGGAGTCAATGCGGCTCACAGGGAGCAGTTTACACCGAAGAGTAAATCTCAGTATGCTCCTTAAGGACGCTCATGTCGTGGAACATCACCAGAATGTAAGAGGGAGGGGAATAAATGAGAAAAAACAAAGAGCAGCAGCACGCCAGAGTTTCAGTAGAGATGTATGTATGTACGCGTTAATGAGAGCAAGATATTTAGGGTTTGAGGGTAGTTCAGCCAAACAGGAATTTCTCTGGCTGGGAAACCTACTCCCGTTTCAATTTTCAATGCATACACCCTCTGAACAACACTGCCACATAACACGAATTGTTCATATCTTTCCTTTCCACTGTTCCCCAAACAGAAATATTAAAAAAAAATAATAATAATAAAAAAAAACTGCCTCCAACTCAGAAAAAAAGAAGAATAAAAGTATAAAATCCTGTCATTTAGTAAGGTCAAACCAGATAATACTTAGGAATGATATCAGTAAACTGCATTGTGCATGTACTTTCAAGCACCCAGTTTTGCTTCGGCATTGTTAATTCATTCCATTGTCGCAGAGTTTTTTTTCCTAATTCTTAATTGACCTCCAGTAATGACACAGCTGCTGGTGTCTAAAGATTAAGTTTGCATATATTGCATAAATGTGTGTTTAACACCAGTGATATCAGGAAACAATGACATTATCCAACAGGTTTGGCTGCTGTAAGAAAGACTCTGATGCTGATGGGATTTACTATACTGCTAGCCTCCAACTATCTCTCTCACGTCAAGGTAACCCACCACAGTGTTTTAAAAGAAATCAACTTGGGACATGGCCAAAGTTGGCATCAGTTTCTGATACTGATGTTTGCCATAAACTAGCCAATATCTGTATTTTTCATTTTGTGTTAGTTTTGTTGAATTTGTGCCACTACACACACTACAACTAAGAGTTTTGCCAGCAGAAAACTGATGAAACAGCCTACTGATGAATAAGGTTTGTGAGCACAGCCTAGACGTCTGGTATCAACTGATACTGATGTTCTGATGATATATTTCTAGCTTAAAGGGACTTGTTAAAATCTAATTGGTGCTATATAAGCAGCAGACAGGCAGATACCAATCCCATTCTTAAAATCGCAGACCACTTCACAGGTTAGAGTGCTTACATTTCCATGTGTTAGAAATAGACAACCACATTATGAATAACAAAGGTTGGACTGGGCGAAAAACCTACAACTGCTGGGCAGAAACTGACCACCAACTTCCCGGGATGGGAATTTACCAGCACCAAAGAGTTTCAATAATTGGAGAAGAAACCCAAGTCAGTAGAACTGAAAGCTACAACAAATATTAAAAGAAATTCATGTCACACGGGGCAAGAAGCTAATTCAGAGGTATACTGAGATTAAACAGCCAGTTCTATACCCCCCCCCACTCAATAATAAATGTGAATAGTTTATGTAACAATTTTAAAAAAAAAATCATGAATGAAAAGGAGCGGAAAGAAGTATAAACTTATAATATCCGCCCCATATTCACATAAAAAGAAAATTAGAAATATTTCAGGTACACAAAAAAATACACATCAGCTTATTCAATGCCATAATAATTTTCAGATTTCTTTTAAATGCATAAAGAGATTTAGATTGTTTTATCTCACTGTCAAGATTGTTCCATAAACTGACACCTTTAATTGAAATGCATCTTTCCATCGTCGCCGTTCTGAATCTAAATTTTTTGAAGACTTTAAAGAATCCTGAATTAACTTTAAATGGACACAAATTTACAGCTTTTTATTATTCAGCTCTGTTTAGAAGTGCAGTAAAAATGTGCAAAAAGCCAACCAACGGTCACATTTGCAGAAGGCATGACCAAACTTGGACCCAAAAAAACAAAACACTGTTCCCTAAATGTCACAGAGAAACAAGATGCAGAATTTATTCTCAGCTTGGTTCTTCTCTAGTTTGGCTTTCTGATCATGTTCTCTCCTCTGAGTGTTTGCTGCCATGTATTTTCGCTTGCCCTGGCTGGCTACAATGTCATAAGCAGATTCTGAGGCATTTGAAGTACAATTGAGGACAAAGAAAATCCTGAAAGCCACAGCAAATGCTCTGCCACCTAAAAACGTTAAATTTAAAAAGAAAATATTTTAGCTGTGATTACATTTATGTGTGTAGTCATAGGTTTAGCCACACTTTTCACCACGGTTCTGAGACCAGTATTATATATAAAAATGCAATGTCTACATTACCCATGATGCATGTTTACCACCAACAGCTTGGTTAGAGATTCAGGCGTGATATGCTGAAGATAGCCAATTCAGACCTAAAGATGTTCACCTCAAGTAGACAAGAAAAGCGAGCAGCAGAGGTTTCCTTTTTTAGCGTCATTCTTCAGCCCAGACCGTAGCCACAACAATCCTTATACACAGGCTTAATAATTAGTAGAGTTAACCTTTAAATCAGTTGTTCATACCAAACAGTGTGCCACAAGCTGAAACTTGCACCTTATGTCTCTTCAGTGTCCTATAGTATTCCAGGACTTCATTTACATGATTTCTGGACTTCAAACTTAAACTGTTTGTTTAGTTTTGAGTAAAAGTTGGCAGATGGTGCAACACTGGTTTAATTTGAGCTTTGTAACACTACAGCTTTAATCTTTGTTTAATTTTGCTCGCAGGCCAGTGTAAGAACTGTTCATCCTCTAGAGATTTTTCAACAGTAGATATGTGGTAAAAAATTATTTCTTGGAAGAATCAAAGACAGGACGTAACTTCCGACAACAATCATGCAACATTAGCCAACAAAAGGGCAAGGGTGTGGCATCTTTCAGAATCACTAATACATTTTGTGAAACGCCTATTTAGAATAAACAGTATGAAGACCATTTAAAACCACATTTTCTTTTTCCATTTCTACATTGAGTAAGCAGGAGAAAACACAGAGCAACTTGACTGAATAACTCTTATTTAGAAACTATGGTGCAAAGACACACAGGGTTTCTCGATCATAGTGCAGAGCTCAGGTCTGTAGACCCCAGTCTATTCAACATCTAAATGTTTGCTTTGTGAAGCTGGCAGTTTTATTTTGTTAGCCTGGCAACGTTTTACTCTTAAAAGCTTCTTACAACACAGTGACGTTTCTGCTGTTAAACCCAACAACTCACACTTAGCAGGCATGAAGTTGCTTCATCAGTCTGCTGCTTACACTAATCATGGCTGATAACGTCACATGAACCTGCCATTCTGATAAAACTCACTAATGACAGGTGGAAACAAGAGGATTTCTCCAAATACCAAAAGCAGGTTGGCTCAGAATCAGATTCCTATTTTAAGCTGAAACTTCTGAACTAGTTTGCTGGGCTTTTACAAGCAGTAACCCTCCAGTATTAGATGGCCTTGACCCCCGGTCATGACCAGGATTTTTATTCTCATGGCTCGTAAGACTCCAAACACCAGCCATTCATTTTACCAGGAAGGTCAGGAAAATTATGACAGATAAAATTCAAGAGACAAATGATGTGATGTAAGGAAATCCTTTAAAACTGGCCATTTGTTGCCTTGCTTGTGTGCTTATATTCCCCGGAACTTCAAAAACCATTTGTTTTGTCATAACAGAATTTAAAGCTGCAAAACTACCCAGAGAAATCAGTGATTTTCACTGAAACTTCTACAATTAAGAGGTTTACTTCTTTGTGTCATGCTCAACTTTGGTTTACCTTGACCCAAATGTGTGCATTATTGTTCGTGACCTTCATGGAAAACTAGAAACGTAAAGCCAAAAAAATGGACAAGGCCTTTACCACTAAACAGGACTGAACACATCCTTCCAGAAGAACACCTCAGATATCTCTTAGCTTCCACTTTATCTCCAGCCACATTTGGGTCAGGTTAATACATAACTGAAACTCCCTTTTTCCTCTCAGACGGATGTTGAAACCCTGGCCAGCGTAACAACTCTGTGCTAAATTAGTAAAAGGAATCGGCATTAATTCCTCAAGTATTTAGCCCTCTCTTATCTGCTTAGTTTTCTAAATGTGGAAACAACACTAGCTCTACTCAGGGGGCACGAATGTTCATTTTACATGCAATGACAGTTTGATTATCAGAGCTTTGAAAGCAAGGAGTTAAAAAGCACTGGCTTTCTTGGTATCAGTATGTACGTTCCTCTCTTTTTCTGTGTCTAATCACAGGAAGTGGGACAACAGAGGAAACACTCAACTTTCATTGAGTCTTTCTGCCTCGTAACTGTGACAGAGCACTGACAGGTTCTCCAACAATCAGAACTTGAGCTGATGAGGGAGAAATACTACAGTTTTCTCCACAATCACATCTTATTTACTCTTTTATTTTATTTATTAATTTGGGCTATTTTATCTAAATCAGCAATGATAATGAAAGGCATGGCTTCAGGGGTGCCAGACCTGCTTTTTCCTGGGCAGACACCAACTTTCTAAGTGTTTTTTAAATCAGATTTGACTTCAAAGCATGCAGTTGGTAGGTCAAATGTAAGTACTAGTCCTCTGTGAAAAGGGTCACTTCTTCCCTTTTTTTTTTTGCTATGCCCTGTATTGCTTCTGTGGTTGATCCCATTTCCTGAGAAATCATCTGCTTTCCTGGGAAATCAGATGTTCAGTGGTATAAAGATTATTAAAGATAGATTTGCGTAAGCATTAGGTCAGTGAGTGGAGCACTGAAGCAGTAAGCAAGGAGATATTTTGTAGCCACTGACATTCTTTGAATATATGGACATACAGTTTGTGTGTATACATTACAGGGACTCATCTTTAACAGTGTATAGCATCAGGTGCAGGTATTGCTGCTATATAAAGCAAGACGGCTGCAGTCAGCCTTCAGGGAGCTGCCCGATTTAAGCATCATGTCAGACCAAGTTAACAGTTCATCTGCATATTTTAAACTTCTTTATCTTTACTGTAGATTTTTCGCTGTGTAAAACAAACGGCGGTGGATGGAGCAGCTACAAAGTTCTCTTTTCTTCACGCTGACACTTGTTGATCAGGTGATTGATGAAGGGCTCCTCCAGCTGTTTCCCAGTGAAGGTTTTAATGGTGGTTACAGGAACAAGCACTGCTGTTGTGGACGCTAGAAAAACATTTTCTTTCATTCCACCTGAGCTCACCGTCTCAGTAAGGACTCCGCCTCTTGTGTGTAGACAGACTCCACATTAAACGGACTTCAACATCTTCGGTGCTGCTGTTGTGTTATCAGTCTTTCTGTTAAAGAACAGAGCTGCATGCGCTTAATGTGATACTTTGTATTCACACGGGTCCTCCTAAATAAGTTTCTATTGCAGGTCTATTTTTAGTCGCTAATCAGAGATTAAAGCATAAAGAAATCTTTTGACGGAGCCCCTCGGTACTGAACAGGTGATTGGGGTGTTCCGTCGGTACCAAGCGACTGTTAGTGCTAATGGCTGCACCCGCTAGCAAAGCTGTCGTTTTTCCAAATGACGTAAATCCATCGCAGTGACAGAACTTTAATACTGCTAATGTGGGAGAGACGCATGTTAACACCAGAATGCTGCATCGTTTAAATGAAGGATCAAAGCAAAAAACTGTGTCAAGGATTTTTTATAATCGAATTATTTGAGGAATCATCGCAGCCCTAGTAGCAACATGCTGACGTTTTCTCAGACTAATGCAACTTAATGATGCCACCAGTTCAGATAAGTTGTAAATAAATCTCTATAAGCAAACAAGATAGCCATAAAACTTTTGTGAATAAACTGCTTACATAAAGATGAACTGCTTCTGCGGTAACCAAAGACAAGCAGCACTTCCTATTTTAGGCTACAATGCATCTGCAGTTAAATCAGAAGAGCACTTCAACACTTCAATGTTATTTACAATTCCAGTCTTTGGTCAGTTCATACAACAAAAGTGGATACAGATTCTTTACAAAGACTTCAGACCACTTCTGGGAACCCAACACAGACCACCAACCAGACTAGTTCCTGAAACTGTATCTGACTAGTAATTACATTTTATAGTCCACCAACCACTGCAACAAGTGGACAATCAACTGTTGTTTAATAGTAAAGAGCAAGTTGTTGACTTCAAACACCACCTCATGACCATCTGAGCCGCATGCTACAAAACCTCCTAGAAAGACATGTAAGCATTACTTACAGGGCTACTCAGTGTTCAGAGCACGTCACATGATGATAGCAGATGATAGTTTTAAGGTCAGAGGAGAGCCTCCCTGGGCCAGGATGTTAGCCAAACTATAAGCCAATGCTCCTCAAGCAGTCACACAATCGGTGGGTTTATATAAGACGCTATTTGTGTATTTAAATGCCTTTCAGGGCATTTAAGCAATGCAAGCAATGACGGATTATTGCAGCAAAACTTCACGGTATAGCCATTACCATAACTTCTCTACTTATTTAGTACAGTCCGAGAGTCCAAACCAATCCAACATTTCACACATTTCCGATTATTTAATGATACTTTTAGAGTTGTATTATTTATTAGTTTAGAAGCCAAAACAGTCTAATTAATTGTATTTAGGGAACGCATTTAAACCACAGCAATCCATCACAAATCTGCCCAAAAAAAAAAAAAAGTCCCCTTTTTACTTTACTACAAATGGATCATTAAAGATAACTGAATTATTTTAATACATTACCAGTCTTTAACTGACTGATCTTCACTCTAGACAGGTCAGCAGTCTGTCACAGGACTAACAGAGAGAGACCACCATTTGCCCTTACATTCATACTTATAAAGGAATTTAGAATCAACAATTAACCTCAGCCCACTAATTGCATGCCTTTTGACTATGGGAGCAAGCCGAAGTACCGGGAGAGAACCCATGCAGACTCTACACAGAAAGGCCTCGGGCACCAGGCCCACTGCACCACCATGCAGCCCAGATTAGTAAGGGTTTGCAAATAATTTATGTCTAATTTATAAATGCAGACAGATTGAAAACACACTGCAATTGATGTGACTCAGTCTGTGCCGATGAGCACAGCTCATCTGCGCCGAGTTTCTTTTAAATAGGAGACTCGAGTCAGCTGGTTGCCGACTAGTTGCATTCTATATAAAGGCAAGGTTGCTGAGCGCCTATCATTTTGCAGTTAAATTGCCTTTCTGCAGTAACTTATAAGTCAGTAATTTATAAGTAGTTTATAAATAGCAGTTCTGTGTATCTAGACTGGAACAAAAATTTGCAATATTGGCTGACTTATCAGAAACAGATTGCACATAATTGCCAACCTGATACCATTCAATCTCAAAGTGACAGACCAATAGCAGACTCCATTTTGTTGTCACTGAATTGCTTTCTTGTCATTGCATCACTTTCAGGACAGACTAAAGTAGCTTTCAAGTTGGCAACTCACGAGTGATGGTAGACCTGGTCCCAGTCCTTGAAGCAGCCACAATGAGACTGAAAGTTCGGTATAGGCGGCTGTGCTGCGGTCTTCCCTATCATGATTTTAGCATAACATATACATGTACAAATACTTGGTTCAAGCTGATGACCCTTCAGTTTTGTAATTTTCTGTCCTGATTGCATCATAATCCGCCCTTGTTTGCATTTAGTGAACTTCACTTAACTTACATGTCTCTTCTCCTAAATGTCTTATTGATACCTCCATTAGTAACATATAGAGGGCATTGCAGTGATGGTGGGAGAGATCACAACACAGGAAACCTAAATTGCAATACGAGACTATGGACTGTGAATGAATGAAGATATACAGAGGAGGGAGGAGAGGGATCAGCAGGATGCTGAAAATTCTGCAGCTTTTGCAACTTCAGGAAGATCAATTACGCCCGACCACAGGGTGATAATTTATCCCAACGAATAATGAGCAATGTGAACAAAAAAGGTCAGATTTTTAAAAAGCCAAATGTTGCACATAAAAAATGTTTAGACCAACAGCAGCAATAATGCCCCATAATCAAAACATCCAAAATGAGAAGGAAGAATCATTGACCTCATTTTATGCATCGTTTAAAAAAAAAAAAAAAAACAACAACTTTGAACTGGATGCCGTTTGCTGATCCCTAAAATTGGCTGTGTTTTAACTGTAGCTGGACATCAGTGCAATTTTGAATTATTAAAAACAGCAGAGCTGAGAAAGCTACATCTTAAACACAACATAAAAACCCAACAAATCAACGATGCAGCACTCACACGTAAACAACAACGTCTTGTGACTTGCCATTAAATCAAACAACTGCAAACCCCTTTGTTGGCTCCATTCTTGACATGTTAACTTTCTTTCTACTTGTCCAATGTTGCTGATGTAGTAAACATAGAACTGACCAGACCAACTCCATAGATCAGCCGATTACAGATATCCAATCAGGCTTTTTTAGTCGGTTTTGGACCAATAATCCAATCCCTAGAGTTTATGTCACTAAACAGGCTATAGATATACAGCACAATGCTAAACACGAAGCTTATCATATGCTGGAAAATAACACAAATTAGACAAATAGCTAGAAACCGATTCATCATTAAGCTCAGTAAAAATTGGAATATCCTTAAACTAACTGAGCAAGAGTGAAACAAAGAAATTCAGATTTAAACAGCATGTTTATTTTATGTCGCAAACAGCTAGAGTTTCTAAAAAAAAAAATAAAAAAAAAGATATCCAAAACCTTGAAGGACAGGACTGCTAGTTAGCTAAAACCAGATCTCATGGATGCATTTCTTATCTTGCATGTTACAGATGATGCAAAAACAATGACTTGAAAGGTGAGTCTTCAGAGTCAGGTAACACGAGGTGCTTTCAGACTACAGGAACTAAAGAGTTCTAGGAAATAAACTCTTAAAACGTACAGTGAACTCTTAAAAAGATAGCACTTTTTTCTTCTTTTTTAGGTCCTACTCTGGTGTAGATACTTTCTCAGCTTTTGTCCAGACCTAAATGTACATTTAATAGGCCAACAAAAGTCTAAACATTAGACACATAAACAGCTCTTAAGGAAGCTTTAAAGGCAACAATGGAAATGCATGATATTCACTCAAAGCAAAATATAAAAATCCTTGTTGGCAATTTCCCTCAACTTGGTACTCAGCATCCACCATGAGGAAACACAGGGAGAAGATGAAGGGGCTGAAACAGGATTACAAGAAAATAAAGAATTATGGTAACAGCTGACTGGATATTAAATCACTATATAATTTATTAGTGATTTGGCTGTAGTTCTCCTTGGATCTTCCCCGTATTCCGTGCAGGTAGTGGCCTTAAACTGTTTGCTCCAACAGCAGCTCATGAGTTTATAACAACAAAGTATTTACAACTGCAGAGACTCATGTGGCCCATTACTAATACAGAAATATTCCCTAGGTGTATAATGCTCGCACTCTTCATTTAACTGTAATTTGCTCGTGTGCTAAATGTAGATTTCTTCAAGACAGTTTAAAGAGAGGGACGCTTTAATTCTTTAGGACTATTATAAGATTGCTGTTGTAAAAAACTGCACTTGCAGACATAACAAAATGTAATGTTATTTACATACGAATGTGAATGTTTGAGAAGAGCTCTAGTGGGGATTGGGGGGGGGGGGTGGTGTCCATTCATTGCTTAGCTGCTTCACCCTGACCAGTTTGCTCCTGTCTAAACACATTAGTATGTAGTGACTCTTTTCTCAAGAGCTCATTCAGCTTCTCATTTCTTTCAGTTCTCTCATTTCACCCACTCCTGCTCTTCTTCTATGTTTATTCCCCACAGCACTCACATAAGGTTGTTGCAGCCTGTTGTGCATGCCAGATTGCCAGAGGCTACTATTAACATTAGCCACTACCAACCCCCACCAGTTCACATCAACCATTGTCTCTCTTAAAGTCTCTCCAGTAGCACTGGAGGCTTCACATCTGTTCATTTCGTAATTCAAATGCTTCACTGGTATATACACACATTTAAATTCATTTTACAGTGGAGTGCTCCAACTTGGGAAAACACAGCTTTGTGTACTGCTGAAAAGCTCTCCTTCTACATGTCATTCTTCTTTCTGCTCGGCATCTTTGATTTCACCATCTCCAAGAGTGCCCATAATAAAAACACCAAAAAAAAAAAAAAAAAAGTCTCCAAGCACACATGCCTCGTGGGAGGTTGTGTTTGGTCTCCACCTGAATCTTACAGTATGCATCAGCTTCAGTACCTGCTCTAAAATCCCACGGGGTATTGCCGGTGAATCCTATAAATAAACTTTGTGCCACGTTGGCTCTGCAGTCTTAGACAAACACAGTCACAGTGTTGGGAAACAGGCCCAGTCTTCAGCCAACTGCTGCTTTTTTTTGGTTGTCTAAAATCACATAGGTTTTTCCTCTACTCCCACATGTATTGTATCATCACTCTGAGGTTGTATATTTGAAAGATTTGTTTATTTGAGGCACGATTTGGATTCTGGAATTTCCCCCATGACCGTCGCATTCTTGACGTATGAAAGAAAATGTCTTCAGAAACCAGGGCTGAACAAAGAGAAACCCATCATAAATATATTCATTTGAATTTAAAAATTTACAGGCATTGTTTAAATGTTTGAGACACACCACATTTCCCAAAAATGCACTGAGGACTGCAAATGCCCATCACTGGCCAGATGAAGTCATAATCACCTTAAAAATCACCAAATACTGGTCACAGTCAACATTTCACGTGCTATGTGGGGTGATGAGTAATAGGCATCAAGTGAAGTTCATGTGAGTGACCTGGGCTCTAACATCACCTTTAATTCCCATCCCTTTTCACATTGAAGACTGGTTCTGGTTGAAAACAAGCACAAAATTGTCCAGTCCACTAGAATATTGTGGCTCCCATGAAGTCAAAAACACAGCAGTGGAGATTTTCCCACCTGAGTCACATGCAGGTAGGATTGTTGCTACATATGTTTGTGATGGATAATAGAACGAAGGAGAGACACGAGAAGAAAACGTTATCGAAAGCTTTCCAACAATGTTTAAACTGTCTAAACCCAAAGCTGTGAAACTTGGGGAAAGGTCTCCTGAAGTGTGATGATCAGCTGTGAGTGAGTGATGAGCACATGACACCATCAGAATTCAGCTCAAAAAGCACTGCTCTGTACAGCATTTACAAACCTTTACAAAAGACAACCGACTTCCTTAACCGCCTAAAAAGCAGTAGCTACTTTATGCATGTTTGACAATGATGTCTACAACTCAGTCTGCTGTGTACAGTACTGACCGAAAGTCTTGAGACACTCATTTCTTTACATTTATCTTCCAAGGACCCAAACTTAGACTTTTTTTTTTTTAAGTGGTCTTGAGCAATAGCTCTCCAGGCTTTCTGAATGTCTTTCAAAGTTTTTCTTTGACACTGGCTGCTTTTTCACTCCTTGGTCCAGTCCTTGTACCTTACCATTTTCAAATAAATGTTTTGTTTGCCAGTCACTAAACACTGACCTATCAATCGCTCAAGCATAAAAGGTCACCTGACTCAATCACCAATGTTGTGGCTACACAAGGGAGAACTTAGCAAAGAACCTATTAAGACACTTTTTTTTTTTTTAAACTAGCAGCTAATTTTTTCCCAGTTCTCTAGAAAAATGACAAAGATAACAGAGTTTACAGGCACAAAATATTTTTGCACCAACAAGGTGTGTAGTGAGTCCTTTAAAAAATATAAAGCTGGACAAGCAGAGGACAAAAGTGTCTAAAATAAATAAATAAAATGACACCTTAATTAGTTTCAATAAAGTGCTATGCCTATTTTCCTACTAAAAATAAAGAACTGAATAATGGCTGAAGGCTTTTGCACAGTACTTTAAATGCAAAACAGTGAGTCCAAGTATGTCAACATTCATATATTTCCCCCCAAAACATACACACTTAATTAAAGGTGAAAAATAAGTGTTATTTTTTTTTTTTTTTTAAACATTACAAACAGGGAAAAGCAGAGACGCAGACTCCCGGCCCCCTCGCACCAGTGAAAAATACTGAGGAGCTAAGTCACATTTCAACATACCACCAACTGGACATATCCTCAATGCAAAAGGTCCACACCCGAACCCCCTCAGAGGGATGTGCCACTATCGCAAGGTCCAGACACAAGCTGGAGACAGATAAAAGTAACTCGAGCTGGACGACTAAAGACAAGAGATCCAGTGTGTATGTGACGAGCGGGTGTGTGTGGTGTGTGCTGGTGGAGTAGAGTGAGTACAATAGACACTAGCTGCTACCTAGCTTGACATTTCTACCCTCAGATTCTGAATTTTGATATCTGGCAGCTTTGAACAGTAAAAATGAAGTAAATAAACATATGAGATTGCTTATGTTTAAATGGTTATTCTACATTATATGTGGCTACAACCCCATGTTATTTCCATTATCACCTGCTGGGTTTTGATTCCTTGTTAAGACAGAAGAACGTAAAACCATGTGTCTTACAGCTTTTTCAGAGTCCAAGAGGACACATCAAAATGTCTGTTTTGTCCAACCAGAATTTTAAACAGATATTCAATATAAAATAATAAAATGCCTCAAATTAGAGACAATGTTATTATATAAATGTTTCTGCCAGTTAACTCGTTATTTTATTACTATGGATAACAATGAAGTCTTTAGGAAAAAAAAATAAGACTCACCAGCAGTAGAGCATTAGATTCTTTCTGTGGGTCCAATAGAAGCTCACAGAAGCTATCAAATGTCAAACCCCCAACACAGCCTCATTTTCACAAGCCGACTACTCAGCTGAGTTTGCATCAGCACATTAAGCACCCATTGAGAAGCTAAAGTATGTTGGCAGTCTGTCCTGCAACTGTAGTCCCATTTTACCCATTCAACAGTTAACACTCGTTCACGAATGGCGACCGTCACCAGGTCCTGACACCTCGTAAAATTCACCACCAAACAGCTCCATGGTGTCTAACGACAGAAGGAGAGGGGGCTGCTTGTTCACTAATGGTAACAAAGAAGGTGTGAGCCACAGGCTGAGACAAATGCAGGAGACAACCGAGTTGTCCATGCTAATTTTAAAACGGCAAACCCCTCCGAAGTGCTGAGCAGGTTTGAACAGTCACACACCAGCCCTTCAAATTTACAACTGAGAAGAAAGCAAAACAGAGCAGAGCTTTACATGCTAAAGAAACAAAAAAACATGGCAATTAAGTTGTAAGTGCATACACTTAATTTTTGTACTTAAGACCTAAAGCACTGGCATTTAAAATTAAACGATGTTATAGGAATGCTAATGCATCGAGCTAAAACTGCATTTACATGTATTCTGCAGAGCTGCCAGTTTTTCTGATCCCCTGACCAACACAGGGTCACACCTCAGCTACAAGAAACCATGTCAGCCTCATTCATCACAACAGCAAAAAGAAAATGGACTTTAAAAATCAG
>JAVDPK010001936.1:71499-98145 GCA_034780415.1 Cichlasoma orientale
AAGATAAAAATTTATTTAAAAAACAAAAAAAAAAACAAAAAAAACCCCTCATCTCTATACATAATGGGACCCAATCCAAAAAGAGACCACAACTGCTCGGGCCATGCTTTTGAATGCTCCACTTTTCAAAAACACAAGAATGTTTGAGTAATTAAGGACAGTTCTCCAAACTATGAATAGCTAGTGTGTTCATATAGCATGACTTCTGCTTACACGAGCAACATAACACACACTGCAGCAGATGCAGAGCACCTCCAGTACTGCATGAAGTAAAGGTCATATGCACTCATTTATCAAGGATTAAAAAAAGTCATACAAACCTCCACGTAGCAGGAGCCCGAGTCCTAAACAAGCATGTGACCAGATACCCAACTAAATTTGGACTTAGTGGTGCATTCAGGGGCCTGTGAGCACGTCTACTGATTTACTGGTAAATCTATCAATGATCATGCTTAGAGATTTGCACAAATTACTTCAACTCGACACAAATACTATTTCAACTGAGATGTCTGTTGAAGTGTAGCCACAAGTGTTAACAATGAAGATAAACATCAATGCAAATCTCAATTCAAACAAACTTTACTATAGCTGAAACATATTTTGAGTTCTGCTACAGAAGCCCAAAAGAACAAACTATAACTAGTTTGAAATTAATTGGATTTTGCCATCTCCAAACCTGCTTTGAGACTTAGCTGAAACACAGTTTTTTTTATTTAACACACACAAAAACATGCTATAGATCCAGGGAAGACAAAAATGAGCAGTGACTCAGCTTAAAGCAAGAAAAGAGATGTAAAGGTCAGACCAGCTTCAGCTCTAGTCAGATCTCACCCAGTAACAGTGAAGGCAGATTGGATTGTTTAAATTTACTCAGCTAAACAGTCAAAAAGCAAATAGGACAGGAACTAGGACTAAAGGAGCTAATGGGGCTAGCAGTGCTAGCAACAGCAGGCCACAAAATTATCACATCCCTCCTTCTCAATTTCACATGCTGTCCAGTTTTGCATTTACATAATTAATCATCATTTCCAGGATAAAATTACGCCTATCCCTTAGTTCAAATGTTCTTGTTACAGCTAAATTTCCCACAGACAGTCTACCTGTGGTGGGGTACAGGGCCGATGTGCATATATGCATGCGTGCGCGTGTCGCAAATAAAGCCTTCACCATGTAAAATATTTTATTTGCCAACTAGTTTGCTACAAAAATCAAATATAATTAGCCATCTCTTAAATTAGTTTCTCATCCCAGAGATAAACTGCAACTCCACCCTGTCTTAGACTGCAATCCTTGTTAAGCCACAGAGTTTCCCATAGTGGCTCAACCAGTTCACCATAGGCTGCAGGCTCTGGTTAGTGTCCCTCAGGCTCACAGTGGATCTCTAGAAAATACAGCCTACCACTGAAGACCAAGGCCGCAGAGTCATTTGTAACTTGGTTATCAATCCAGTTGATAGGGGGGGAAAAAAAGACAGGAAGGGCTGAGCTAACAGGTTGGCAGGGACTTAAGTTTCAAAATAAGAGTGAGCAGCTTGCCCAATAGTAAAAATCAACTGCGGATGGTGGTATTCCATCATATGGATAACAGATATTAAAATGAGCTGCCACATACCAGACGGGATACCCAAGTAAGAGCTGTGTGGGAAACACTTCCATAGTCCCACCCTCCCCATACAAAAAGTGATGGGAGATCAAGATCCAGTGTGACCACACCTTAAAAGTACTCCATAGGCGATTTGGCCTGCAGTAGATCTACAGAGCAGATACATCATATATGTGGCCAAAGATAACATACAAAATTCTGCTGCTCTTAAAAAAAAAAAAAAAAAAAAAAAAAACACAATCAAGAACAATTCCACCAAGCAAATACAGATGAAAATAACTCACAATTTAAATATATTCAAAGAGTCATCTTTGCAAATGATTAATGAGGAATGAAATCCTTTCAAAATATTTGTTATGTTTTAAGGAGCCCAACAAAGTGTTTTGGTAAACACCTGACAAACAGAATTTTTGTTTTCATGATAACTCCACAGTGCACCTTAAAGCCTGTGGTCAGCGCTCCATCTACACCAGCCTGGGGGAAACTGGTGTGGTGTGCTCGAGTGCCAATGGTGGTTTTTGGAGTAAACATGAAGCCACACTCCCTGAAGACCAGTCCCACTCATGTTTGCAACAAATATTAACAGCCAAATGAGAGTGAGACTTACTCTGAAGCTAACAAACAAAACCAGTATTTTATGAAACTTGATCCATCATCTCTGGACAGAAACGTTACACATGTAAGATCTTTAAAGTCCAAACAGACAACGCTGTCTCACATTTTCTCTAGGACAGCACATTCAAAGGCTGAAAAGAATGCACTCTCTGACCTCTGTATGAGACGGAACAGCTCTGTCCACATCTTGAGTAAAACACGATTTTATCTCTCGTCCCTGTTAAATGTTCACCATGAGTCAGCTGATGAGCCGTTTTCCATAGAATACGTGGTGGGCATTTATGATAATGATGTTTTAACTAGGTTTATGACTGGATACTTAAGAAGATTTATGCCATGCTACTTTACACACATTGTAGATTATTATATAGAAACTGCATTAAGTAAACTCCAGGTAAACTGAAGGTTCATCTATCGAAAATATTAAATTAAGTCGGTCAGTTGTTCAAATTCACTTTTCTCTTGCCACAAATAAAGTAACACTCCGTAAAATTTTCCCACTGTGGACAAACATTTCCAGCCTTGCAGCTAGTAGCTTTATCCACAAAAGGAGTCCAGGATCTTGTTCAAGGACACACAAAGTACATGTGACTGATTGTGACAATGGTAGAATAGTTTCTAGACTGATATCTTACACATCTTAAACATGTGTGTTACGAAAACCGTTTTAAAGAAGCAAATACCTCCTGCATGCTGTCATATTTTATGCTAAGCTTTCTGCAAATTTGTTTTTGTATACATTCCTTATGTGTTCTCATTTTTGTTGGGTTTTAACTGGGACCAGAGTGCAAAATTTAGTTTCACTTCATGCAAATGCAGGTGTTGGAATGACAAAGACCTTTGAATCCTTCAAAATTCCTCATGTAAGTCACATTTCAATATGAGTGGCCAAGTTTACTTTAAAGGGCAAGGTTCACCTCTGTCCCTACAAATTGTCAACTTTTAATGAACAAATAAGTGATAAGGTCAAAAACCTGTGACTAGAATTTCCAAGCAGCACTGGTAGTGAATTTTTATTATGAGTAAACACTAAACAAGAAAACAAAAGGTTTGGAGCCATTACCTCAAAAAGTCTACCAACAAACCGGTTTCCAACAACATAAAAGGGTGGGTGGGGGGAATAATTCAGCCTGGCAAGCTCCACCACTGGCTCTTCGTGTGCTGATGTGACAGATTTAGGAGCAAAAAGCAATCCAATCCACCCCGAGTACAGGGTGAAGTCTACATGAGTTACACATGCTTCAGCTCTTGTGCAAACAAAGAGTCGGACCTGACTGTGTGGCTGCAAAACAGCCGGCGTCCAGGAAAATAACACATGGCTGAGAGATATGAAAACCACGTTGCTTTAACAGAACAGGGAGCTGTCTCCTACATGTGCATCACCAAAAATCACTCCATCTAATTAATTATCAACATTCACTGCTTATTCTCAGGTAACTTCGAGTGAATTTTAAAGACAAAACATAACTGATAGTAATTGCTTTCTGGATCATCGAGCGATAAGACAGAAACCATTATGAAATCTGCCTGCTAGCTTCCGTGCTAACGACAGCTAACAGGGCGGAGGAGCAGAGTAGGAGTCGGGTTTTGCTCTGACAACAGATACACGACGTGACAACCGGCTTCTTCACCACAAAACCCTCCCAGACTGCCTCACGCAGGACCATCGCATGCAATACCCGCCCTTTATTGCAGCGAAAGCGGCTGAGGAGACAGCTAGCTAGCTAGCAGCACCCATGCCTTTCTCTCGGGGAACACGTGGAGTGAACACGTGATGTCTCACAACAAACATGCTTCTTTTTAGAGCTTAAACCAGCAAATGTTTCACGTTTGACAAGCGTTTCAGCAACGAGAAGGGATCTTTAAACGACTGTGATGCTGACGTGTTTTACACGGGCTGACTGGGAACGTGTATTAGCCACCTGGGAGCTAGGCTAACATCTGAATGAGAAGGGCTTGGCTAGGACTAGGCCAAAAAAAAAAAAAAAAAAAAAAAAGGGAGTCCGTGTGCTATTGTTAGCCGGCTTAGCTGCTACACAACCGTACAGGCTCGTCCCCCTAATGCTAATTGATGCGATGCAAGACATGGGCGGATGTACCGATCGTGTCTGGTGCTGTGGTTGTCTCGAAACCGGCCCCAAAAGCAAACATGTAAACAGTAGTAAATACTGGTTTAAATATTTGGCACGCATTGGGAGTGTGTGTCATCAGAGATCTGGCTGTGTGCAAGGGTGGGTGTCAGCAGGAGAAGAAGGGAGGGAGAAGATGAAGACAGGAGAGCTCCTTTAGTTGTCTTCTCCTCCTAACTTCAAAGTTTAAAGTCTCTGCAGCGAGCATGCACGATGACATTGCTAAAATTAACTCCTCCGCTTAAAAAGCCAGAAACACACACACACACACACCAAGTGGGATCAAAACTCCCTCAACTAAAAATGCATGGAGTTCACCTATTCTGATGACACCAGAGAGCAACTTTGCAACCTTTGCACCACAACACAAAGTACCCGTAAACCTCCCCACCGTCGAGCAAATTGCTATTTGAGGAACTGGATCCCTAAACTATAACTTTTAAATTTCGCAAGAGCTGCAGGCAATTTGGAGCACCTTGACTTTTTTTTTTAAGGGTGTGATCACTTGTGCAATAAGCCACCTATGCTCCCCAAGAATAGCCTTCATTATGAGTTGGAGGAGGGGGCTTTAACTCCAAATATAACTGGCCTGCAGATTCCACAGAGCGTGTTCATCAATTCTGTTGGGTTTTTTTTTTTTTTGGTTCAATAAATATCATTTGACCCCCGTGCGACCACACCTGTACGAACAGACACAAAACACCACCATACAGAGACAACACTGACAGCCAGTAAATCAACATATAGGGAAGGTACAGACCGTGGTGTGCTTGTCCATTCACGCTGACCACGGTTACAGCATTCATTTTCCTCGTCCACGGGTTCACCTTGGGCGGGGGAGCTTCAGTAAACTCCTTTCTACTGCCGACGCCTTTACCTCCCTCCTCGTTTTGCTTGTCTTCACTGTCACAACCGCCTTTGATCTCGTCTATCGCCCGTTTGGAGGTCTGCTCCTCCGTGCCGTTGGTCCCTCCTTGTCCGGGGTTGCTGCTGCTGCCGACGCCACCGCCGCCGCTGTTGCTCCCCTGGTCGGCGACACCCGTCTGCCGCTTGGCCCCGTCACACCGGCCGCTCGCCTCCTCCTTCGGCTCACCGCGGATCACTTTACCGTGTTCCTTCGCTTGAGCAAGCGGGTTGCCGGGTAGGAGAGCCTCCACCTGAGTGGCCATTTCCCACCACCGTCTTTCTTCCCCCCTCAGGATTACCACAGTCCTCCCCCCGGCCCGAATTCGCCTTCAATTTCAGGGAAACGTGAAGTTTTTCCGCAGAGTCCGCCGCTCCTGTGTCGCTCCTAGACCAAAAGAGCTTCAGTCTACGAAGCGGAGCAGTCAGCGCCGAGTTGGAGCATATAAAAAAATTAAGAAACGTCTCCGAAGGCCTCTCAGGATTACAACCTTATCTCCACCACTAGCAGCAACATGGATGATCCCCACCACGCGATAGACGGGTGCGCGCACGTAAAGTGTGGAGGGGGAGGAGGCACGTAAACGCAGGGAGCGCGCTTTTGGTCGACGTGCTGCTTTCAAGCGCTTCCTCGTCTCAAAACCTCTTAATTTCCAATTTGGGAAGTCGTAAAGTGGCTCTTTGTCGGGTGCATTCAAGCGCTTTCAGTAACAAAATGAAACACTGAGTCACGCTGTTTGTTTTGGATAAACGCAACCGTTGAATCTATTTTCATTTGGCGTTAAAAATAGAATTTAAAGACTCAATCCACACAGGAGACATACAATAATAAAATCGTTAGCTAATTTTAATGCATTCTTTCTGTCATTTGTTCTTCAGGAATAGAATTAGAAAAACATGTAACCGTAAAAGACAGGATTTAAATGTTTTATTGGTAGGCACATGGGTTTGATTTAATCCAACACGTTTTGTTTCGTATCTCAAAAGTTGCCCTTAGAGTGTGACTATGCACTTAAGCACATCATGCATTAAGTTAAGATAAAGAAATGCCCGTCTGTAGATCAGTTTTATTGCAACTATTTTAACAGGGATTGATTGGATCAGAGCTTTCTTTCTCTTGGGGAGGAGGTGGGCCAATCAAGTTCTCCAATAAGCTTTCACATCATGATTTATCACCCTCAATCATATGCTCTATCAAAAAAAAAGAAGAAGCTAGTTGCACACTTGTAACGTTTGTTGCTTAAGACACACATTTATTTAGGCTTTATTTATCTAAGCAAAATAACAGAATAAGAATGAACATGTTTGAGCTGGACACTAACACTATAAAAGCCAGCATAAATGCAAAATTAGAGACTTTAAAATAGCACCGACTGTCCCACAGAAGCTATCAATGTGAAATTTTATCAAATGTGTAATTTGCAAATTTTATTTTTTATCGAGTTTATGTACTTTTGTTAGTTAGGGTCTTAGGTTAGGTTAACAAGCATGTCTTTAGACTGTGAGAGGAAACCCAAGCACCTAGCGTAGGGGTGGGCAATTTTCCCCAAGGGGCCACATAAGAAACTGAGACTGTTGTGGAGTGCAGCACCAATAAGCTTATAAACAGATGAAATTAATCGAGTTCAGCTTATTGGTTATTAGGAAAATTTATTGCCCACCTCTGATCCTGCTGGAAACCTGTGCATGCACAGGGAGATAATAATAATTATTATTTATTATTTATGGTGACTCACAGGACACACCATTTGTTCCCATCCTGCCATCTATTTCCACAACAGATTTTTCCGATAGACTTAAACGCAGCGCGAATCTTCTGATGACGTCGGACTTGCTCTTTGGACGTGTCACCAACTCATAACCTTTAGCTCATTTTCTGTCCAAAATACAAGCTTTTGATTGTAACTAACAGCTGTAAATACGTGTTCGTGGATACCACGTGGCATCTGTAGCTGTGTGTGTTATTTAGCTGATTTTTCTGTAATTAAAAAAAAAAAAAGGGGGTGGGTATGCGAACCCCCTCTCAGAGTTCACACACTATACACACGTGTGCATACCGGAGCTGCACGTGTGTGCTCGCTCCTAATTTCCAAAAATTGCTTTTTCTCTATAAGTTTTCTAGTTTTGCCGCAGCACACTGATAGATTAACCTAGTGTCTGTGATGAGTCCGCGTCTGTTGTGCGTGTGTTTGTGATGTGTCTATAGTGACATTATGCGCGGCTCAGCATTATAGGTCCCTTTTTAGCTTGTCTGGTTGATTATATAATGCGCTACTTGATACTCAGCGTGTGTAAAAACGAGAGTATGGGAAAGAGTGAACGTGCCTGCGTGTTTAGAGAAAGAAAGTGATGACTTGCGTTGAACGCAGAGGGAAAAGTGGCTTCGCGTGAGTCAGCTGTACCTCTGCAGTCACCATTGCTCACCGTTATAGGCAGAAGAAGTCATGCATAAAGGTTGAAAATGATGTTTACTTTAGTAATGCACCGACGCATGCTGCAATATTAAATTTGATCTTCGGTTGGAGAGGCACTGCGATACATTTTAAGTAAAAGTACCTGCATTATATACATAAATATTAATAGTCTTAAAGCAAACTAGGACATAAAAACTGGTATCTGATCATGCCTTCAGTAGTGCTATTGCATGTTCAGGGTCATCACTGAAAACTAGAGATCTGATGATTCCAGGTGGCAGACCATCACTTTGCTTGAAGACTTTAAATGACCTCACACTGGAATTTCCAGAAATGTGGTTAACTAGGATGCACTAATTTAAAAATGAAAATAAAATACACAAGTTCTTTATTACACACTCAAACAGTATAATACAAAGAAAGACATTTATCTTGTTAGTCAATTATGTTTTTCAAGCTGGCAACAGCTCCAGAGAAACCTGTTTTCATTTAATACGAATGTGTTCACATTGTGCAGCGCGGCTCAGCCCTCCTGTTGAAGGATAATAAATGATTAAAATTAGTAAATAAAATGACAAGAGAGGGTATGCACACATAACTGTAAATATAAAGATAAAATAAAGTAACACAAATATCCACTTAGATATTTGTTAGTTTTCTTAACATATTGGAGACTTACTTACACGGATGCTGCGTAACAGCAACAAATACCATGAGCATAATATTAAAAGATCAAACACCATTTTAATCTTTTTATCTGTTTTATAGGATACGCGTGTTGTGTTACAGTTTTTTTAAGAAGTTTGGAGCTTTGGCTGTTGCACACGGCCTGCAGGATTCCTGGAGTGTTTTCTGTGAGCAAAGCCAGAACTATGCTGTCACTGATCATGGCATGTACGTACTTCCTGTTAGCCTACTGAAAATGGCTGCATTATTATGAAGGGCGTAGCACTGGTTACTATATTTGAATGACGGGTGTGTGCAGGAGAAAACAGCTCTGTGACAGGAGACACTGTTGAGAAAAAAACTACGTTTTGTATAAAAATTGGCCATATTTGAATATAAATTCACACTCATCACATTCCTGCATGTACCTTCTCCAGCTCCTCCTTAAATCCGTGCCATACTCTGACGGGTGCTCCTGACTAATGAGATGAATAAAAACTGACGGCAGGCCTCTTTAAAGCTAGTACAACTGATCTCCTGAATTTAAATATCCATAAATAGTATGCTATTTTTAAACTGACCCAGTAGCACAGTGGGCTCACCAGAAACCAACTAATTTTTTTTCTTTTAAAAAAAATATAGCAACTTCTCTATTACATGTGACTTTTCATCCAAGCTGCCAACCTTATTGTGCTTTTTCCCATCAGTGATTCACCACATGGAACACTTTAAAGTTAAAAATAAAAATAAATGCTTAGTGGAACAATTCTTGCACCAGTACCAACTTGTGATACCAAAACTGAGAAACCGTAGACACCAACTGATGACCTAAATCCCCTGCCTGAATGGAATGGGGTGGACATGACTGGACCGGCTGCTGAAAAATCTCGTTACCTAAATTATAATCGTGCAACTGTCAGAAAAGTCAATCCTCCAGATAAAAAGAGCAACCATTAACTGTCATAATGCTGCCAGAACACACAAAAGAAGGAAAGCTACTCTTTTGCCAGAAGGCGTCACCCCAGTGGGCCGCTCCACATTTGATTTGGCAGAGTTTTACACCAGATACAACCCTAAGGGGGGACTTGTGTCTCGAGCTGAAATCAAACCAGCAACCTTTTGCTTACTAAGCAGCTACACTACGGAGCCAGTGTAGTTCTGCCGGAACACAATGCTCATCGATTGCCTTCTTCATTCATATGGCTCTTGCGATCCATTTTACTCATGAGGAACATTCAAATATGTCACACCAAGACAATTACACACACACACGACAGCCTTGTGTCTGAACAAATACCCTTGGTTATCTTACAAGGACAGTCTGATTGATGGGCACACATGCACAAGTACTTTCTCATACTGAGGATATTACTAAATACCACAGCGATGGAAGTGACACAAAACTGCGACCCGACCAGGAGTTTTAAGTTATTTAGATCATTTAGATATCAACGAAAGTGAAAATATTCAGCAAAAACAAAATCCAGCAGCATTATGCATGATTTCCTGTCACGCAGTCTCACATTTTCATATGCCAAATAATGCGCATTCACTGTAGCTTTTTCAAGTCACATGTCATAAAGTGCGAGAAGGAATGTGTGGTGTACAGCAGGCTTGGTTGAAATCAATATCCAAGACAAACAGGAAGTGGGTAAGACCCTGCTGAGACGTTAAAGTAGAGAGTTAATATTATGAGTCTATAAATGGAGGTGGGGATGAGGCCATTGATCTCCCTAGAATCAATGGCCTTTGAGAAATAATCTCACCTCTGGGATCTCTGTACTAATACTAAAGACACCTGTGGTATAAAAGAATATTGTAATGTCTAATGAATGCCTAATTGAACATGATCGTCTTTGCAGTCATTTTATTAATACGCTGACATCATTAATTCCACTTTGTGGTGTGGGGTTTAAACAGTGCAGTGCAGACGCTTGTGTGATTTTGGTTGAAAACAGCACATGACGCGACAGCGTCAGACCTGTGTTGACGATACTTCCTAATCTCTCTCTCTCTTTCTTTCTCTCCCTCCTTCTCTCGTCTCTGACGGGCTACCCAGTTCATGACAACAACGCAGCACACAGCTGACTAGACATGCACAAATACACAAAGTGTGGGGAGAATGTGTGTGGCACTGAATCGGTCAGATGGCGGATCAGTCTGCTCGTTAAGCGATGTGTCAGGCTGAGTCTGACTGTGCTCACCAGCTGTGCTCAGGAGGAATATATACAAGACATAATTAGTTCAGAGGACAGTAATATGGTCGTTTTTTTCACTTTGACCCCTTTTTGCATTCAGAACTGCCTCAGTTCTTTGTGGCACAGCTTCATTCCTCAGAGATTATGGTCCATATTGACATCATACCATCACGCAGTTGCTGCAGATTTGTCAGTTGCACATCTGTAATATTCTAAAAGAGTACCTTTTGTTTAAAATGCGCTCTACTGGATTGAGATTTGAGTACAGTGAACTTATTCTAATGTCCTAGAAACCAGTATGAGATCATTGGAGGTTTGCGAGGCTCATTATCCGGCTGGAAGCAGTTATCAGAGGACAGAAGGGATGGACGTGGTCAGCAACAGCATTCAGGTGGGCTGTGACATTTAAACAATGCTCAGTTGGTGCTCAGGGGCTCCAAGAATATGTTCCCCACACCATCACATCACCACCAGCAGCCTGAACTGTTGATAAAAGGCAGGATGGATCCATGCTTTCATGTTATTTATGCCAATTTCTGACCTGTAGTAGAAATCAAAACTCATCAGACCGAGCAACATGTTTCCAATCTTCTAGTGTTCAATTTAGGTGATCCTGTGCAAACTGCAGCCTCAGTTTCCTCTTCTTAGCGGGCAGCAGCAGCACCTGCCGTGGTCTTCTGCTGCTGTAGCCCATCTTCTTCAAGATTCTTTCAGAGAGGCTCTTCTTCATACCTCGATTGCTATGAGTGGTTATTTGAGTCACCCGTCAGCTTCCCATCAGCTCAAAGCAGTCGGGCCGTTCTTCTCTCCTCTGGCATCATCATCAAGGCATTTTCGCCACTCACTCCAAATCCCAGCAGATCAGCAGTTTCTGAAATACTCAGACCATCCCATCTGGCACCCACAACCATGCCATGTTCAGAGTCACTTAAATTCCTTTCTTCCCCATTCTGATGCTCGGTTTGGACTTCAGCAGGCCATCTTGACCATGTCTAAATGCACTGAGTTGCTTCCATGTGATTGGCTGATCTGCGCTAACAAGCAGTTTAAAACCTCACAAAGTGGCCGGAGAGTGTATACATCAGTGGCCCATGTGTAGTTAGAATTGAAATTCTGGCTTTTATTGTTTGTTGTTTTGATGATATAGACGGATAAAGGTCAGCTTTTACAAACTATTAAAGCCTGATGGGTATATTCATGTTATACTGGATTAAAACAAACAGATTTAACGATTGTGAGTGGATCTGACTACACTGTTTACAACTTTCTGAGCAATGTTTGTGGCGGAGCAACATCACAGCTGAGCAAGCAGCGGCGTGGACTCGTGTTGTGTGTTTATGGTTTCTGAGTAGCTTGTGAAATAAATTGCTGGATGATAACATACACTGAGCCCATATTTTTTCTGTTGTAGTATGACTCTAATATGGTCTAATACGGTCCCAAACATCTAAGATAGTTGAGGCATTATATTCAGATGGCGCAGTTAGGAGCAGTTGCTGCTTCATGATTAAAAAGCCTGATGAAGGCTCTAGAATAAAACACTGACAAATACTTGAACACATTTGAGTCGTCTGTGATTAAAGACACAAACGCAAGATGTCTTTAAACACAGACAATGTCTGTGGGACATTGTGTCTATCAGAGCTGCACATAAACGGCACAATGGTGGCTTGTTGACAAACTCCACAAGGTCTGCTGTGGAGCTGCTTCTTGACTCATTGTCTTTTAGGTCATTTATCACAAACATACCACAATTTATTATTGTGCAACAGAATGAAACCGTCTCTCATTCCTAGGATCGCGTAAACACGTCTAAATGTCTGAGGAGTGAGGTGTTATCACTGTCTTTGTTGGCAAACCAACAACACCCAGCTCTATTAAGTACCTGCGCTCATTACACACCTTCAGACCACATAATCTCTGCACATAACTACACCAAAGCCTCCGCGTTTACACTCAGTCTCCCGTAGATACCGACATATAGACACAGACACACGCCCGCAGCCCTGCTCCCTGCCTCCCCATCATGGCCTCACACTGTAAACAGGCTCAAATTTTGTTCATTGGCGGCCGCCTATTCTTTGCGGCCGATGACACTGGTGACATGTAAAGCTCTCTGGCATTGTCCAGCTCGCTGGAGCTCTTTAGCAGTGTAATCACCAGTGAAATGGCAGTGGGCCACTGGGATGAAAACACAAGTCAGCAGCTGGTCAGCAAATCACAGCTGAAAGCCGTTAAATGGTGGATTTGCCCTGTAAGCAAGACGAGCTCGGGGGGCCTTTTGTGGACCCGGTTTGTGAATGCACAGAGCTGAAAGGATATTTTTCATAACAGTTAATGGGGGCTTCATATGTCGGCCTTTCACACATCTCGTTGATCAAGCTGAGGAAATAGTTTTGAGACTGTACGATCTGTCTCAGAAGCAGGCATCTTGTCAGCCCCAGCTCTGCTCGGAGAGTTTAATTAAGGTGTTCAGACAGGTAAATTTCTTATCGGAAACGAGTCAATATTTTAATTAAGACTTGACGTGAGCTGAGCACCTCCCAAACCGAATAAAGCACATTTTCCAGATATGACACAAAGTTCTATGCTGACAGTGATTGGAAGCTGCTGAAGAGAAATAATTTAGCTGTCAAAAATGTAGGGATCTCACCTAGAAACAAACAAACAAACAAACAAAAACCATTTTGTCTATTTTAGGTGAAGAAAACAAAACACGATTTTGGCAATAAGGATATGACAGTTATGCTTCCAGCCACGGCTCCCAGCAGCAGAGACAGAACTATAATTACTGCTTTGCGGCTGCATGCCTCTACCAATGAAGTTACAGTTTACATCCATTATTATCCTGACTCATAATATGGCGGAGGCTTAGAAGGAATTTAATATGTGGGCATTAAAGATTAGTGTCACTATTTCAGTATACCTCCAGCAACAGTATTGCTGTTTTTGTCGAGCATTACGATTTCGCAGTGAAGCTGACCTTTAACCTCTTTATGATTTCATCCTATTTTTTTCATTATTCTGTGAGATCGCAGCAACTTTTCACCTGTAAAGTTCAATAAGATCTCCCTTCAGTCTCAGTGAACATCCGTGCCAAAGAAAGTTCCAAAAAGTGTTCACGAATGGGACGGATCCATAGACAACCCCCGAAAACATGCATGTGATGCACTGCTCAAAAAGATTCAAGGAACACTTTTTAATCAGAGTAGAGCTCCAAGTCAGTTAAACCTCGGGGATATTGATCTGGTCAGTTGAGTAGTGGAGGGTTTTTTTAATCAGTTTCAGCTGCTGGTGTTAATGAAATTAACAACAGGTGCACGAGAGGGGCAACAATGAGACAACCACCAAACAGGAATGGTTTTACAGGTGGAGGCCACTGACTTTTTTTTCCCTCTTCATCTTTTCTGACTGTCTTTTCACTAGTTTTGCATTTTGTTAGGGTCAGTGTCACTACTGATAGCATGAGGTGATACCTGGGCCCTACAGAGGTTGCACAGGTAGTCCAACTCCTCCAGGATGGCACATCAATACTGTATGTGCCACTGCCAGAAGGTTTGCTGTGTCTTCCAGCACAGTCTCAAGAGCATGGAGGAGATTCCAGGAGACAGGCGGTTATTCTAGGAGAGCTGGACAGGGCCATAGAAGGTCTTTAACCCATCAGCAGGACCGGTATCTGTTCCTTTGTGCAAGGAGGAACAGGATGAGCACTGCCAGAGCTACAAAATGACCTCCAAGAGCCACTGATGTGAATGTCTCTGACCAAACAATCACTTAGTGGGCCCTGTGCTCACTGCCCAGCACTGTGGAGCCTGATTGGCATTTGCCATAGAATACCAGGATTAGCAGGTCCACCGTAGGTGCCCTTTGCTTTTTACAGATGAGAGAAGGTTCACCCTAAGCAGATGTGACAGGCATAATAGGGTCTGGAGAAGCTGTGGAGAACGTTATGCAGAATGTAACATTGTTCAGCGTGACCAGTTTGATGGTGGGTCAGCGATGTTCTGGGGACGCATATCATGGAGGGATGCACAGACCTCTACAGGCTAGGCAACAGCACCCTGACTGCCATTAGGTATCAGGATGAAATCCTTGGGCCCACTGTCAGACCCTAGGTTGATAATTTTCATTTCTAACAAACAACATGGAATCATTTTGTTCCCAACACATTACCCAGTCCACATCAGTGTTCCTATTCCTATTTTTTTTGAGCGGTGTATAATGAAAGAAAGGAATGTAATACTGAAAATACAAAAGTGGAGCAATTTCAGTAAAATATACCATGACAATCTGAAAGTTTGAGTTAACATCAGGTGCTGTTGTCATAATTGTAGTCATGCTGTTCCACCAACTTCATAAAGATATCCTCAGTGGACATCCTTTGAAAAAGAAGAAGAAAAACGAATCTTTAAAAGAACCAAAAAAGTAAAAATGCCACATTTAAACACTTTATGGTTTCTGTGAAAGGTTGAGGATAGCATGGCAAAAGTTAAAGTAACTATTCTCTTTCAGTGTGTTCAAGCATACAAGAAACTAAGAAGAAATGGACTCGACTGAAACAGGCAACCAGCCATGTGGCAACCTCTGGTGGCAACTCTGTGCTCCACCTAGTGGCAGTTCAGGAGCAGAGTTCTGTTCACCTCTCCACAGCACAATAAGATGTAGTGTATTATGATGTACAGTTGTTATCGGAAGTTTACATACACTCATTAGGGGGATAAATGTCATGGTAATTTTGGGCTTTTAATGATTTATTTGAAGTTTTCTTTTTCCAGGGAGGATTGATTGTACAGAATACATATTTAAAGACTTTAAAAAACAAGAATTGGGTGAACACGTCGTCGGCTGTGTGACAAGCAGAGTTGGACCCGATATGCAGGACTCAGAAACAGGACGTGGACTCAAGAGCAGCTTTATTGCCAGAGTCTTTCAAAATTGAAGCAAACTGAGATGCAAACAAGAATACAAACTGTGACTCTAAGGAAACATACAAAACCAGGGATGACACAGCATGACCGGACAACTTATCAAAGGAAGACAGACAATAAATATATGCCAGGATAATCAGAGGATGGATAACAGGTGGGAACACAGCTGGGGATAATTACTAAAGATGGGATGGGGGAATTCGAACTGACGATTGAACGAACTTAACACGGGACTAGAAGAGAAAGAGAACACAGAGGGAGAACTGAACTCTAAAGTCACTGAGAACTAAAAACAAAACCTAACACTAGAAATACACAAAACAAACAATCCAGGAATCACGAAGAATGATTAAATAAACAAAACCACAAAGTCCAAAAATTCAAAACGCTGGGTAACAAACCCAGAACCATGACAAGATAAGTTTGAGTTTATTTAGGATTTTCTCTAATCCACGCAGGCTCAAAAGAATATATTACACTAATATTTGGTTAAATGTCCCTTAGCAAGTTGCACCCCAACTAGATGCTTTTGGTAGCCATCAACAAGCTTCTGGCATAAATCTGGTTGGATATTTGACCACTCTTCTTGGCAGAATTGGTAGAGTTCATTTAAATTGGTTGGTTTCCCAGCATGGATCCAGTTTTGAAGCGCAGTCCAGAAATCTTCAGTAGGGTTGAAGTCAGGGATTTTCAGAAGGCCATTTCAGAAATTTAATGTTAGCCTGCTTTGGGCATTCCAAAACCAGTTTTGATGTATGTTTGGGATCATGGTTCTCTGTGAACACCCAACTGTCTCCAAGTTTCAACTGCCTAGCTGTTGAGCTGAGCTGAAGTCGAAGAATTTGGAGGTAGTCTTCATTATTCCCTCCACTTTTTTCAATGTACCATTGGCAGCAAAACAGCCCAGAGCGTGATGCTACCACCGCCATGCTTGACATACAGCACAGTGGTCTCTGGTTTGAAAGCCTCACCTTTACTTCTCCAAACATACTTCTTATCATTGTGGCTCAATCTGTGTCTGACTATGAAACTTTCCTCCAGAAGGTATTTGGCTCGTCCATGTGGGTAGCTGCAAATTTCAGTTGAGCTTGAAGGTGTCGATTTTGGAGCAGGGGCTTCTTTCTTGGTCAGCACCCTCTCAGTCCATGGTGATACACACAACTTGCTTCACTGTGGACAGTGATGCTGGTGTTCCAGCAGTTTCCACTTAATGGCAGGCTTGAGCCTTGGTACTTCCTGGTCTGTTTATGAACATCCTAATCGATTCCCTCTTATCTTTGAGTCTTCAAAGAAACCATTAAAATGTTACTATGACATTCATGCAATGATGAATGGAACTACAACTGTAGTTATTTATACTTCTCTTAACCAGGAGGGCTTCTGGTGAGCTGCTGAGTTGTTCCCCAAATTTAATTGCTCAGTTAAATGTTAAATTTGAAATGCATATGGACTGAAATACTGTAGTCTTCAAATCAGAATTTAAAGACAACATGAAGTAATCTTCATGACATTATATTCACAGTTTAGGTACCAAAAGGCAAGTATCAGCAGATAAACACAGTCCATCAGGAAATATTTGGATTAAGATTTATAGGCTTTGATTTAATTGCACTTTCCCACTTTTAATCATTGCATTTTAATATTTTGCAGTCAATCTTGAATAACAGGCCTAGAGTAGCTAGATTAACTGCTGCAGACGTGTATTTCAAAGTGACGCTGCACAAAATATTTGAAATACACATCTACAGACAAGATGTTTAGGAGCTTGTTTTAAACAGACGCACACAAGAAACAAATTCACAGGAACTGCATCTTCTCAGAAGACTGGGGTCAAAGTCAAGGTCTCATTTGTCCTTTTACAGGGCATTTTCCATTATCACAAGAATCACTGCTCCACCTAGAGTACTGGTCAGATTTTAGTGAAACAACATTCAGTTGTCTTGGATACGACAGTTTGCGAGCCTCCTTGACTTCTCGGTGAATTTTAATTTTCATTAGTTTGTACAAGAACAGCCAGCCAATGACAGTCTTACAATAACCTGTGAATTGTGATGGGTCATGGGTCTGATGAGCTACCATGTGACTGACGTGGTTTAAAAAGGTAGCAGACAAGGATTGTCTGTGTTTTCTAACACTCCTTTTTGCTTAAAAGAATAATCAAAAATCAGAATGATTTCATTAGAATATTTTAGAATATCTATCATAAATATAGGAAAAAGAACCACAACAAAAGTATTCTTATATGTTGGGGTCATCAGTGACCTCACTATAGGTCATTTTAATTACTAAAATAGCTTGGTCACTTGAGGGTTAGACAATAAAAAGTGATTTAATCATAAAAAATTCAGAGCATACCTCACCGATGCAGGGATGCAAAATGTCCGTGTTAAAAGCGTTTCCTTTGAGTTGCCATTCAGTTCAGGAAGACTGTTAAATCACATCACTTTAATACCTGTGCGTCCCACCCTACACAGCAATTATGTGTGTAGCTGGTGCTACAAAAAAAAAAAGAAAAAAAAAAGAAATCATGCAGTTCACAAAACTGTTACTGACCTTCCTGTTTAATGGGCTGAATAAAAAAAGAAAACATTTCAAGCGCTGAGCGTCATTATTTTCAGCATCATGCGCCGCTTCTTTTCTGTTTCTAGCGGTTGTGACAGAAATCTTTGACCAGACTCCCACACATTGAGTTCTACAGTTACAGCAACATGCACAGTCTTGCCAAGTATGCTTAACAAAACCCTTTAAGCAATAAGTGTCCCGAGCGTGTGCGCGCGCACACACACACACACACACACACGCAGGCACGCATGCATGCATGCACACACACAGATAGAAAAGCTAATATAAGGGAAGGGGGAGGTTCAGTGGTAAACACATGCAATCAGCTCAGTATCTATTGGCTCTTACTCTGGAAGTATGAGCCGTACACTGTATAGGCAGAATACACCTGCTTATACCTGCTTTCTCTGAATGTTGTAAAACTGATCAGAAAGCTTCTTGAGCTCTTCAATGAAATTAAACATGGTTTAATTAAATTAAACTAAATTTTCAGGCACATGTGCAGAAACTCTGTCCCTTGCATAGTGGTACAGGAAAAAGTAGCAAGGAAGTATCCAACATAATCCAGCTAAATTGGCCTTGAAAAACATAATCAGTGACTCCTTTTGACCCCTCATAATAAGTTATGTATGTATTGGAAAGTTTTCCCAGAGCCCGAAATAATGCAGACACCAGCAGTTACAAAGGATGAACAGCTCCTGTCAGTATTATGATGCTGTTAATTAAACTGCTGGCGGCACTGTAATTTTCTGATCTCAGATTTTCTGTGCAACCTGTTCCACACTTGTTCAGACCAAGAAGCGTTAACGTTAGTTCAAAATGCTGCTGGTGCTGCCTCATTGTATTGACTTGCTTTCAGATTTGGGACTGAATTTAACTTAATTCTATCTTAGGCCCACAGTGAGTCTTTCAGCCTATGGCCTGCTAGAAGCTCAAGACTTTGGATGACCAGGCTTGAGTTGTGCTGGAGCTTCTGTTAGAGAGCAGTCTGACTCATGAGCATTTCTTTCATTAATGCTTCATTACTCCATAAATACTAAAGTCAGCATATGGAGTATTTGAGCGTGCTCCCATTTACCCATAACCATGTGGGTGGGGTGTGCCAAACCTGAGACCAGCTGATAGCATTGTACCTCAAAGTGCTTATACAAAAAAAACCTTTATGCTGTTCAGATGAATGCATACTTCATGGATGCATGTGGCTGTATGGCTGAGTGTACCAATCTCTACCATCAGATATGAATTTTTTTGTTTTTTTACTTTAAATTATGCTACTCTCATTGAAAGTGGGTTTTTTTCACATTAGGTAAAAGTAGTAAAAAGAAAAAGAAAAGCATAAAATAAGGAATGTTTGACATTCTCACTGACTTGTTCAGTCTTTGTAGAACTGATTAGAAGACAGCAGCTCAGAGAGCTGCACAGCTCCAGACTTCCATCTAGTGGCCACACGCACCTCCAGCAGTGACCGTCAGGATTCAGAGATTTCTGAATATCAGGAAAAAATAAAACACTAGTACAATGCCCAAAACTTCCAAAATGTTTCAAGACAGTACCATATTTAATTTTGCTCAGAATATTCCACTTATTTATGCAGCCTTTATAAAGATAAGGTTAGGTTGGTTCCACTTGTGTAAGTCTGAGAAACTGTTTTTACTGCCTGCAAAGAAAAAAGGCACTCAGCTTCCAAAAGTGAGTGTAAACATTGTTGTACTTAATTGGGCTACAACCATGTGGGCTATTTGTGATTAGACAAGCTTCAGTCACCAGGTGCCCTCACTTACTCTAATTGCCCCTCCCTGACATGTTTGACCCAGCTGGAAATTGTGTGGCTTTCTGATGACCAGTGACATATAAAGCACACAACTTCTCTCAGTTTAACATTTTCTTATTTCCTCGCAGACAAACTTCAGTGGAACATCTCCAGCCGCTTTACGAAACAGCTGAAATGGCTCTCAGTGGTAAAACTGCGGTAGTGACTGGAGCAGCGATGGGAATAGGAAAAGCAATAGTGGAAGTTCTTCTAAAAAATGGTGCCAAGGTAGAGTTTAAGCTCAAATATGGAACTCAGTCTTGTGGGTATTGGGTCTGTCCCAGCTGTATTGTCTCTGCTTGCTGATTAGGTGGTTTTGTTTTGTTTTTTTAGGTGGGATATTTCTCAGAAGATGCAGGCTGTTCAGTGTATTAGCCGCACACTCTTATGAATTAAATTGTGTTCTATATTCAGTAACTTTGTTGGTGCCACTGGCGCTTAGGCTCTGGAAAAGCAACAGGGTCCCGACTCCTGCTGTAGGTTTAGTGTAGCTAAACTTTCTTATGGAAAATCATAATGCCTGTAAAGGTTTACAGCAGGATGTAGCCAGCAATGAAAATGGCAGTGTCTACCAGCTGTCCTGCATCTACAGGTGGCTATCCTGGACATGAATGAAACTACAGGACAGAGTTTGCTGGAGATCCTGACCAAAGACCATGGACCAGACAGGGTACTATTCCTGCTCTGCAATGTTGATTCAGAAGAGGAGCTCAAAGGTAACATGCATGCACAACAGCGTGTGGGTACATATGGAGTGGGAGGGAAAGCTTGGCCTGTGTAGGTCAGCTGCTTTACTGAAAAAATACTTGTTCCAGTCAGCAGGCGGAAGCTTGTGCTAGATAAGTCCATGTTTATAAACTGGGATTGCTGCAACAATTTTGTCTGGTGCACAAAACTTGAAAGGTGAAATCAAATCCCCAATAAACAGCAATGCAGAGTGTAGCATGATTATGGTGACTACTGTACTCAAAAGAGCCAATTTGAATAACTGCTTTTATTATTGCAGGCTTATAAATGTCACGTTACAAAGGTGGAAAAGGTTTAGGTGTGAGGACTTACTGTGTCTTTTGTCTCAAGCTGCCTTTGAGAAAACTATAGAAACCTTTGGAGGAATTGACATCCTGTGCAACAATGCTGGAGTCTTCAATGAGGTCACATGGGAGAAAACGATCGCCATAAACCTTGTAAGAAACTTGGGTTTTAAGCTGCCTTATTGATCATCAACCTTATGTATAAAAGGCTGGCTGCAAGTGTCCTTGGACTTGTATGTGCTGTAAAATGATCTGTTTTGTAGATGGGCACTATTAAGGGAACTTATTTGGCTCTGGACCACATGAACAAGCTGACCGGGGGTCGTGGAGGGGTCATCATCAATGTAGCATCCATGGCTGGTAAACAAACAGTACACACTTTACAACTAAAGGGGCATGATTTCTTGCACTCTTAGTAACTTATTTGAAAAGAATTGAACGACCTGCAGAGCTGAACTCAGTTCAAACAAGCTATGATTAGAGCATGTAGCTTTTAAGGGGTTAATTATTGCTGTGCAATAGTTGAAACTGACTGGATTTGTAAGAAATGCAATCAGATCTAGACCACTAAATAGACTGTTAATGGCATTTCAAGTTCTCATTCAAATTTAGTTAACCTTTAACCCTTTACACCGACTATCATCCTACAGGTGTTAGCCCTCTGTCTTGCTGTCCTGTCTATACAGCTACCAAGCATGCTGTGATTGGCTTTACTCGCTCATTTGCGGTAAGGAAGATTTCCTTGTGGCACTAATGTGTATGGGTCTGGATATCCAGTGTGGCTTATTTTATTTAATTGACTCTTACAATTTACATGGACTCAAACTGGGAATAACTCTGCCTGGTCTAAGTCTCATGCAGTACTGGAATGGCATGGGTCCATCCTGCCTTGTAATATCAGTTCAGGCTGCTCGTGGTGTAATGGGAGATTCTATGCAAATGTAGGACTAGTAAAATGTCAAGTGCATGTAGATTCAATATAAAGAAGGCTAACTGCATTTCTCTTACTAGGCTGCCTCTGTAGCCACAGGCTATGGTATACGGATCAACGCACTCTGCCCAGGTTTTGTTCAGACGGACCTCTTCTCTTCTATCCAGTCCAAACTGGGTCGATTTTCCACCATGGCAGGTGCAACCCAGGAACTGATAGAAAAACTTGGCATTTTAACGTGAGTCTGTTTAGTTATACTAGGACTTAAAACAGCTGTTAACACTTGTAAAAACAAATGTTGTGTACATCCATATTCATGATCACTGTACTCTGATTCAGGGCTGCAGAGGTAGTCCAGTGCTTCCTTGAGCTGGTGACGGATGAGACAAAGAATGGAGAAGCCCTGCTGGTGCTCCCGAAAGAAAAGAAATATGTAAAATTTCCAGTAACACCTTAACTCGCATGACTATTCCAAAATGTCTTGCAGGCCTATATTGCAGAATTTAAATTCTGTAGTGTGTGTATAGCAGGTACTTCAATAAAAGCTGAAAATGTGAAACTGTCCATTTTAATTGCTGCAGCGTTAAATGTCAGTATTTAAGACACTGACTACCAAAACGTGTTTGGGGTTAAACAAAACAAATCTTTACCTAACAAATATTCCAAAAGTTTAAATCTCTTGGCATTTGACTTTAGCCACATGTTGAGTTTGTCCATACATCTTGATGCTGCTCAGCAAGGCATGCATGCAACACAATGTCCCAGTGAGTGTTTTGTATGTGGAGTTTTGGCCATGTTTTGTTGGCTGCTATTGGTAAATCTTGGGGTGGGGCTTTACTCATCAGCCATTTAGTCTACAGATTCATCTGCTTCCAGTTTTTTATTTTTTTATTATAATAAATGGGTTATCTAGGCCATAGATCTATGAAAAACTGCTACTAGAATACACCCAAAGACTGCAAACTGGGTAATTTATGGATGTTATCATGCAGCCTGTACCTCATATCAGAATCTCTCCCATAAGGGCCCATTTCAAGGGAAGTGCAGAGGTGTCTAAATGTGACAAACTGCCAGCGCAACTCTAAATTTCTGTGATCAGAGCTTTCCTGGGGAACCTATTTGTACGAGGCTTTAAAATAACATACTGTTGGTGCTGCCTCATTGCATTGGCTTGCTGTTAGCTCAAGAGTTAAATTTAACATATTCCTCGTCAGGCCCACTAGGCCACTCACTCAGGCTTTCAGCCTTATGGCCTTCTGGAAGCTCAAGATTTTGGATGGCCAGACTTTAGTTGTGCTGGAGACTGTTATTGATGAGTCTGACTTGTGAGTTTGTCGGCAAGTTCTTGCCTCAACTTTTTTCTTTCTTTTTTTTTTTTTTTTTTTTTAAAAACAGTCCTCGCAGCTTTAGCAAGCAGAATCAGTCTGAATACTGTTTTTCTAATCGCAGGTTGGCAAAAGAGAAGTGAGCTTTTAACTGTATACTGCATATGTAATAGAACTAAGAATATTTAGTTGAGAAGTGTGCAATATTTAAGAGGAAACAAGAGTAATGAATAATCTTGGTATGCCTCACACTAGCCAAGCACAGGTTAATAGGCAGTTAGCCCAAATGTCCCTTAGGGCACTGCTGTCACGGTCCTCTGGTCTTGTCAGTTTCTTTTTGGCACAGGCTTGCCTCTCCTGTCAAGTAGTTCGGGTCTCCACCCTCCAATATCACACTCGCCTGGAAGTCATGAGACGCACCTGTTCCTGATCTCGTCAAGGCCGCTATTTGAGCTGGTGTGCTGCCATTGGTCTTCACTGGATAAGTGTTGCCAGCTCCCTTGATATATTTCTCATTGTTCTGCTCACTGATTTGTTCCACTCATCTGAGGTTTCTTGTACCCAGATTCACTGGAGATTGAGAGGTTACGGAGAGACCTTACAGATTTCCTTGTCTGGACCAGAGCGTGAATTCCTGTGCCCCTGGAAGACTGTTGCACGTTTTGTTTGCCCTGAGCACTCTAATTAAACTTTGTCTACTTTTTCCGAGTTGTGCCTTTTGAGTCCACCTGTCCGCCGGCCATGACAACTGCACCTGAACACTGATGTAGGAAGTCACCCTACATCCATAAAATAATACAATTTTTTCTAAACAGAAATAAACTTCCCTATTTATCTTCTGCTAATGTCCCAACTATGGGGCCTGACAAACCACAACCGAAAATACTTTGGAACTGCAGTCATACCACACAGACACTGTAAACAAGTTGGGTCTCAGTACAGAGAATTAGATCACCCACTATCAGCTGTGAAAGGGAAGTTGTCAAAAAGAAAGTTAACAAAAATAAAGGAAACTAGTCTATGTTCACACGTATGTCTAGACAATGGATTGTGTAAAAGATTACAAAGCCAAGTGGACTAACCTAAAGAGTGCAACTGAAACCAACAAAAGGAATGGAAAGAGTCAGGAAAACAGAATATTTGATCAAAAATAAACACAATATAGAGGATTGCATGAACTGGTAATGTTTCACGTGTGGCCCCTGAGCCTCCACAAAATTGGTATTACATGAAAAGTGACACAGTGCAAGAGCTTAAAACAAAAACTGTTGCTTCAAAGTCACAATCCTATTAATGCTATAAAGGTTTTAGCATCAGAATATACCAAAAGCACCTAAAGAGTACACATCAATCACACATTATTGAAACACAATTGATTTATTTATATGTACTGTATATCACATTAGTGTTGCAGCTGGGAATGATTTTAATTGCATATATAACGCTGTAACGTAAAGAAAAATACACAGCACACATTTTGTGTATTTTGGTGTAAGAACCTCAGGGATTAGTGGTTTTGCCTACATCAAAATACAGCTGTATCTGTAAGGACGCTGGATTTCTGCTGTACCCCAAACTGCAAACTGTGCCCCATCCCAGTAGACTCGCATTTTAGCATCCATACTTTTATGAGACTTCATGTAATGACTCTGAAATTTCTCACAGCTAAAAAGAAGTCTGATAATGTCAAGAACAGAAATACAATCGAAATGTGTCTGAGATCAGAACTTACGTTACTTGTCCGTGTCTTTCTGGCAGTATCTGCCTTGTGCCCCAAAAATATCTCTGTTGGTTTCGCAAGAGACATTTGACCAGAGAAACATTTACTCATCTTATAGGTCAGTGTCAACATCCTCAAACATTTTCCTCCCACGTTCCAAATCCTGAATCAAAGTTGTGAAAGCGTCATCACCACGAGTTATGGAATGGGTATCTATGAAGGTCAGCATTCTCTCACTGAACAATGTCCATAGTCCTGACTTCAACTTCCTTGGCACATGTAATGCTCCTCTGCACATCACTGAGAGTTGTATTATGTTCCATCTTCATTTCCAAGAGCCGCTGTAGCCGCTACTCCAGCAGGTTCATTACCAATGTCATTGCCATATTACAAAGTTGCAATTGTCCTGGAACATAGTCAATTTGTTCATTTATCAGCATTTTTCAGTGGGCTTTCTTGAGATGTTTTGCATAGTTTAGATTGTGATATCTTCTTTGGATGTTTTTCTGGCAACAAATAATCTGAAAGGCATTTGAATCTGGTAAGACATGAAAGACTCTGAGATGCTGAATAAGGTTCCTGACTTCTCCAATTGTACCCTTACACTTTGGACAAACATACATGGTTTACCTATGAAATAGCCTGGAGTTCGAAGATGGTCTCAACAACATTTTGGGTCTTTTCTTACCAGAAATAGGTTGGCGGTCAAAGCTAACATTACACTCAGCAGTCAAAATGAAAACGTCTAACCAAACAACTGAGCTTCACGTCAACAAATACAATCCCTGTGCCATTTTATCTTATTTGGCTAATGTATAAATACGTTTTCCTTCTTTGTAGAAGCTGCAGTGACAGCTCCCGCGGATCCATTTTTTAAATGAATTAAAAAGAGGAAAACTAGGCGGGCAAGTAAGAGTTGAAGCAATATTGGTCAGTGGTTTAACACCAGTCAACACATTCGTAAAAAACGACGCAATATGTGTTTGCTTGGGAATAACACAAAACCTGAATAACACGTCTGTTCAAAGAGCGTAAACACTTGACGCTCAGACTCTCTGACAAGCAGCGTCAAGTTGCTACACATTTGAACCGTGTCTTCCTGATGGGCGGCGACAGATAAAAAGCCACAAACATCTCTCTGATTACCATTGTCCCGTTTCTCTGCTGGCAGACGGCAGCGGACCATCTCCTGTCTCCTCTTACTAAACAGCTGGAATGGCTCTGAACGGTAAAACCGCGGTTGTGACCGGAGCGGCGATGGGAATAGGAAAAGAAATAACGGAGATTCTTCTGAAAAACGGTGTCAAGGTAGAGTTTAAACTCGGATACGGGTTTGCGTGTGTGTGTGTGTGTGTGTGTGTATGATTAACTTAAAGACTGCGGTATTACACAGTCGAAACTAAAAGGTGACTTTTTTGTCCGCTGGTTTGAAAGTCAGCATGAATTATAAACACTTCCTCTTATTAATCTAATCCCACAGTGCACGAAGATGCAGAATAGGCTGATTGTGCATTTAGATAACAACAAAACAAGTTTCCAAGCTGTTGAAGTCATCCCAGAAATCTGACACCTAGGAGCAGAAATCCGTGACTAAATGTGGGAATTTAGCTTTGCGCACATTTTTTGTTGTTTTTTTTTCTTTGTGCGCGCTATTAAAATTTGTTTAATGCTGTGCTGAAATTTCTAGAGAAAATAATCCTAATTATTTTTTGATGCAACCAGGCTGAGTATTACTTCACTAAAATTAATCTTGGATCCTTATTTATTGTTACTGATTTTTTTTAAAATTAAATTTATAAGTGCAGATTCTTG